>JAVSCE010010138.1:0-12077 GCA_032199065.1 Smutsia gigantea
TTATTTTGTGTACTGATTTGTATATTACTGGATTTTTATGCTCTGGACTCATCAGAAAGATGACTACTCAGACAGCCTTCTCCTTGCTTTTGTTCTATCTGGCCAGACCCTGCACTCTGAATTACAGTCTGTAGGCTCCAAAAGGCGGTGTTTCATCTTCCAGAGGGACAGAGAATGGAGAGTTTGATGGATTTGGCCAACCCAGAAGGGATAGTTGGCTTCTTGGAGACTAGGAAATAGGGCTGGCTTCAAGGGGGAGAGACACATGCAGTAACACGGGGCCCTGGGCTTGGTTTAATGCTCTGCTGTTACTATCTTGAAATTCTTCATAATTTCTGAACATGGGGCCCTGTATTTTCATTTTACATTGGGTCCAGAATTTGTATAGCAAGGTCTGTTGGGAAGACCAAGGGTAAGGGGTGGCAGTGGTGGGGACTTTTTCCTCCCTGACATTGTGAGGATTCCCGAAGGAGAACTTGGCAAGGAATGCGTGGATCCACTAGAGAAACCCCCTGCTTTTGTAGGCACATACAGCTTGGACAGTAATTATGGTAGATGGGAAAGAAGTCCTTTCCCAAATATCCTGTATCTCTCAAGCCCCATGGTTCAAGTCTGAGCTAATGGAAGGTCTCCCTCCCACAACACAGATTAGGGCTGTGTAGTGGGTTGAATGGGGTCCCTCCGAAGGGTTCTGCCTGGAATTTCAGTATGTGGCTTTATTTGGAATAAGGGATTTGCAGATACAATTAAGGTAAGGATCTCAAGATGAGATCATCCTGGGTTAGGGTGGGCTCTAAATTCAATGACAGAGGTCCTTATAAATAAAGACAGAAAAGGAGAAGATATACAGAAAGACACACAGAACAGAAGGTCATATGAAATTGGAGGCAGAGATTGGTGTGATGCATTTTTAAGCCAAGGGATGCCAAGGATTGCCTGCAACCCCCACAAGCTAGGAGAAAGGATCTAACCCTGGCAACACATTGATTTCGGGCTTCTGGCCTCCAGAACTGTGAAGAGAATAAATTTCTATTGTGCTAAGCCACCAAGTTTGTGATAGTTTTTACTGGTAGCCCCAGGAAACTAATGGGGTCTGTGTCAGTGACGAAGTGCTTAGCTGTTGAGATTTAACTTGATTTAGAGAGGAAAAAGTGTTTCTTGTGTCAGAGTCTCTGTTAGCAGGGAAATAAAAGCTTTCCCAGAAGCCTCCTAGGAGACTTTTTCCTTTCCACCCCATTGGCCAGTGTTGGGTCACATGGCCACCTTTAGATGCAAGGGGACCTGGGAAAGTGAATATTTAGCAAAGGGAGCAGAACAGCCAAGGTTGGACTGCTGCTCTGAATAAAATGGGAGTTCTGTTAACAAACAGAAGGTGCATGGGGTTGAGGGACAAGAGAGGGCAATTGGGGAGGCAAAATACATCATCTGCCACAATGTGATACTTGTATAGCTAAAAATTTGTCTTGGTAAATTACATTTGAATATCATTCAGAGCAGTGACAAGGTTATGATTATTCTGTAGCCCCTTGCTCCTAAAGTGGAATCCTCAGGCAAGCAGAAAAAGCATCCCGTGTGAATTTGTTAGAAATTCAGAATCTACTGAATTGTAATCTGCCGTTTAATAACATCACCAGGTGATTTCTATGCACATCAAGGTTTAAGAAGCTTTGATCCAGGTGACTCAGTATCCTATGACTAAACTACTCAAGATAAAGCAAGTTGCTATTAAAAAACAGGAACAAATTGGCATCAGTATTCATATGTACAGAAAATGACAAATCTAAATATAAGAATAGTAGGCAAAAATCAGAAAACTTTGAAATGTTGTAATGTGAACATAATGCATAACGAAGAAAAGAGATGATTTTTTTTTTGGTCAAGTTTAAGTGTAACAAGATACCTGCTGACCATTGAACCACACCCTTCCATCACATTTTGGATTACATTCAGTAATATTAAATTCCTTACAGCACATAAAAGTACCAAGTCTTCACCAGTGAAGGTGCAATAATCAAGCATTCAAACTGATTCATCCTTAGGTATGAAAACAAGATCTGGTGTCACTACTGATACCCAACATTAAAGTGACACCTATAGCATAAAGCTAAGACTTGTGTTCTGTAAGATTTTAATTCTTTATTGAAACATGCCATTGAGGCAGATGTTAGTGGGATGCAGGCAGGTAGAGCTCAAGACTCTGGTAAGTTTTAAGCACCCCCCGCCCAACCCTGCACCCCGCCATAAGTTGCAGTCAGGAGGGACCTAGAGTCTCAGCATTATTTTGTAGGAATAGAAATACTTATGATTTTCAATGTTTCCCCAGGCCAGAGTTCATTTAAAAGCAGATAGACTAGTTTTTTAAAATATAACTTATTTATAATAGACCATAGCCTCCAGTTGTCATGCTTGTGGTGAAACTGTTTATTTAGAGTACATACATAAATCTCATAGCAGGAAATAAAATACTAGAGTCAGCATTTTACTTTTTGGAGGTCACATCAGTTTATTTGAGTGAGGGTATTTGCTTTTTAACAGTGAAATTGGACCAGTATAAAAAGCTATTTGGCTAAATATATTGCTCGGATTGATCTGTTTTGTCACAGAACTCTTTCAGGCAGCAAACTTGAATATCTTCTTCTTTAAGGTGGATAAAGCAGACTATAAAAAAGGCAGATTGAAGGCATTAAAAACAGACACTTCACAATAGAAAGTATGGGAATATCCAATAAACACATGAAAAGGTACTCAATCATTAATCATCATGGAGATGGAATTAAAACCCAATTGAGCTATCACTACAGTGACTAAATAAGAAAGACTGACAACAACTATTGACAAGGATGTGGAGCAACTGGAATTTTCTGCAACTTCTGGTAGAGTGAAATGGCACAGCAACTTTGGAGAACTTTTTGTCAGTTCCTTATAAAGGTACACATACATCTACTCTAGGATCTAAGATTCCCACTCTTAGGTATTTTCTCATGAGTCATGAAAAACATTTGTCCAAAAAAGCTCTGTACAAAAATGTTCATAGCAACTTTATTCATAGGAGCCCCACACTGGAAACAATTTAAATATCCATCAGCGGGGGAATTGATTATCAAATAATGATACACTTATACAATGGAATATTACTGAGTAATGCAAAGGAAATAAGTAGGACTCATGCAACAACATAGATGAATCTCAGAAACATTAGGTTGAAGGAAAGAGGTCATTCTGTCAAGTTCCATGTAAATAAAATTCTAGAACAAGCAAAATTAACCTATGGTGATAAAAATCTGAGAGTGATTAAAGGGGTTTGGGATTGGATGGGGATCCACTGGAAAGAGGCACAAAAAACTTTATGAGATGAAGGATATATTCAATGTCTTGATTACGATATTGGTTACATGGGTATAGAGCTGTCAAAACCCATTGAACTGTATACTTAAGATCTATGTGGCTTTTTAAAAAAAGTCAACTATATTATAATTCAAAAATAAGAGCCCCTCCCACTCCCACCCCATCCAAGAAAATGCAAGGCCAACCTACAGTGCAAAAGTTTCTCTTTGAGGCTAAGAGCCTCTATGGAGTCCGGTACCATGAGCACTGGAGCTCTGACCTGGTTCCTCTACACGGGTTACCTACTGGAACCTGACGATATTGTGGTTTATCTCCAATCTCACTTTGGGATTCAGTAAAGGCTGCCTTACCTGCCTCAACTTCTATTTGTATTTCCTGTCTTAGCTTTTCCCTGGTCTTTCACTATAAGCATTTGCTGTTAAAACACAATGGATATGAAAATAAAAAGAAAATTTTGTCTCTTTTGAGTTTTATTTCTTCTCTAATTTTTTTGAAAAGGAAGCACAATGGTGTGTCTGGCTTTTCTAACTGCCAAATCCGATGCAATATAATTACTTAATTAAATCAGTTTATATTAATCTCAAATAATGATTAAACTGAAAAATAGCCTGATAAGGGCTCACAGGTGAAATCAGCCAAAATCAACCAGTGCTTGTCTTAACACATCCTTTGTATATCCTGCCTCAATCACCAGGAAGTATACAAGGCTGAGCTGACAGATAAATGGCCCCTGTTAATGGAATACATCTAGGTCACAGTTAAGCCCACATATGAGGCCAAACATGGGCAGTGACACTTCCAAATCTCTCTTTCAACACTGCCACATGGCAGGAATTCAGGTAGTGTCTTTGAGAGGTTTCTCTCTCTTTCTGATGCTCTTATCTCCCCAGTAGACAACCTACCTCCAGCTCCAGAGTTCAAAGCCTCTCCAAATGATAAGACTTCTAAAAAAGCTTTTAAAATTGAGGTGTAGCGTACTGTATACAGTGTAGATAGTCTTCATAAATGGCCCCAAATTCATGCTCTGGTGTTCCCCTCCCACACTGAATCTGGCTTAACTCTATGACTTGAGTTAAGCAATAGAGTGTGGCAGAAGTGGCCCTGAGCCCTCTGGGCCTGCTTTTATGGACACCAGTAGATTCTGCTTCCTTTCTCTTGGAACACCCATTTTCAGGAGCCTTTTCAGTTTGGATCCTTCAAGAAGCAAACACCAAGACCTAATCATAGATGCAAGAGACTCATTAGGGGAAATGCTAATGAAGGAGAAAAGGGAGAAAGAGCAGGTATAGCCTGGGAAAGCTTTCAGATCATGTTGCAGGTCTCACACCTGTGAAAGCAAAGAGGGAAAGAAGAGGATTGGGTAGCAAGCAGTTTACTTCTGAGAATTCTTGGCCAGGCTGATGGGGAGCCCCAGAGAAAATATTGCCTGTTAGAGAAGTTCTCCAGTGGGCTGGAATGGCCCAGCTCTAGGACCCCCACTGCACTCAATCACTGGCTAGAGGAGGCCCAGGGAGAACATGGCCTCTGTGTGAAAGTTGCTGTAGATCCCAAAGCTACAACCTCTGGAGGCTGTCAGTTACCTCTACTCCTCACAGCAGGTTCTCTCTTGGATGGAGATGTGAGTGGCGCCCTCCTACAGCCACGACATGTACCGCTCTACTGCAGAGGCCATATAGAGAAAGTGCAAGGCCCAGTTACCCCAGCATCCCAAGTGAGCCTCCAGATGACTCCAGCCTCAGCTACCATGTGACTGAAACATGTGATTAGCCTCCCAATCAACCCACACCACAGTGAGTGATAATGAATCGTCATCATTGCTTTAAGCCACTATGTTTTGGGGTGGTCTGTTATGCAGCAATAGCTAACCAAAACAACAGCCAAGTGCATAAGATGCCCTAATCTCATACATAAAGCTCAAAGAATTTTGACATATGTAAACCCATATGTAGAGATCACTCAAATCAGAATACAGAACATTTACAGCTACCCAGAAGCTTCCCTCATGCTCCCTTCCCAGGCAGTAAGTACCACTCCCCATCCCAGAGGTAATCACTCTACTGAGTTCTATCACCATCAATTAATTTTGCATGTTCTTGAACTTCATTGAAATGGAATTATGCAGTATGTACTCTCTAGTCTCTGGCTTATTTCACTTATCATTGTGTCTGTAAGATTCATCCATGTGATTGGGGGGGTAGCTAGGATTTGTGATTTTTTATTGCTGTGTAGTTTTTTACTTGTATGAATATGCCATTCTTTGTTTATCCATTGTCCTGTTCATGGGCATTTGGGTTGTTTCCAGTTTTTGGCTATTATGAATAAAGCTCCTTTAAAAATTATTGTTTAAGTCTTTTAGTAGACCTATGCAGGATTTTTCTTGGCTCTATATCTAGCAGTGGGATTTTGGGTCATGGGATGGCATATGTTTAGCTTTAGTAGATAATGTCAAACTGATTGAACACTTTGTAAATAAATTTATTATTTTGTTTAATAAATGATAAGTGGTACACCAGGGGCATTTAAATAAGAGATGTCCCCCCCAACTTACTTGTCTTTCTCCCTCATTTGAATTAAAGCTCCACAGGGGCACGAATCATTTCTATGTTCTTCGTGTAGTGTAGTGCCTACTGTAGTTGGGATGCAGTATCTATTTGTTGGGAAAAAAAAGAACAAATAAGGTATCATAGTTTAACCCTGAGAAGTATATCCTAAGGAGTGGATTTTTAGGTACTGTGGTGAGTCAGTGGAAAAGAAAAAGACTCATTTATAACCACTTTACTATAGGCATGTAGATAGGGATTTCATACACTTTCTAGTAGATTTTCAGTATAATATAGACACACTCAGAGTAAAATGATAAGTTATTAAGTTCTTACACTAGGGTTTGTAGGGGTATGTTTTTTAAATCTGGGGTTTGCAGGTAGATTTTGTGAGGGCCTAAAATTGAATACAAAATACTGTGTGCAAATTAACATATCACTACAGACTTGGTTGCAAGTGGCAGAAACCCAACTAGGATTCACTTAAGTAACAAAGAAAATTTGATGACAGGGTTTTGGTTTGGCTCATGGAGTTCAAGGAAGACATTCACAGCCATGCTTCAGAAGGGCACAACCAATGAAGCCCTGGGTCTGGGGCCGTAATCTATGCCGGCCCAGAGATGCCTCATGCCCTGTTGGCTTGAGGGGATCTGACTGGCAGAACCCAAAACACATCTGAAACTCTAGCTCCAGGGGAATCTAATAAATGAAGTGTTTAGCTTTCCAGTTTGTATAGAACAGGAAGCCCCCTAAAAGAGAGTTGTAATCGATTATAGGATTCCTTCTTTAAGACCCCAGACAACCTGAAAATCCTTCTCAACCCAGCACTGTGGACCAGTGGCTCTGAGTGGATCTATAGGTTGTCATCCCTGCAGCAGATCATGCTGCTCCCGGACCTCTAATGCATAGCTCTTACTTTTACTAAGAAAAAAGCATGTGGAGCCTAGAAACAGGCAAAATGATGGCTTCATGTTCTTTCAGTGCCATTATTGAAACACTGTTCACAGAATAATTTCTTAAAATGGATAACATAACTGTCTGTCTCAGAAAGGCAAACCACAAAGTTGCAGCAAAAACTGCTTAAACTCAAATTGTTTTAACATCAGCCAATTCAGACCCATGTATTCCAAGGTTCAGGAACTTGGGTGGTTTACAAATTCTGGCACATGTCCATTGCTTGCCCAGACCAGCCTTAGAACGATCTGGGGCCAGCCTCCAAAGCCCTATATGTATGTAGCTTATCTAACTTCTTTCTTGTAAGTCGCTATTGAGACTGTGAATTTGGGGTTCACCCTTACTCAGCAAGTTTCATAAGCCCCCCCCTTTATGTGATTAAAGGGTGGCTCTGGTAGTCTTTGTGTGAGCTTTGACAAAGTCTGTATGTTGTATTACTGTACAGAAAGTGAAGAGTGGGAGGAAAAGATAAAACAAGAACATCCCCCAGTACAACTTGAAGCGAGGTTCTATTAGTTTAGATGCCTTGGAATTAGTAATAAATCAACAGGAGTAGCCATCATCCTTCATTTGAGGGGAATAGGCTTCTGCCTGCATTTGTACTTTTTGTCAAACTATGGTTGAATGGTGGAAACTGCTTACAAGAACACTGGGGAAGTGTTGGATCCCAACGGACTGCAATCTCTCTCCAAAGAAATCACCCCCTACCTGCCAAAAACCCGGGATGATTTTTTAGTCCTATTTCTCTGAAGTATTGGACAATGTTGATCACTCCCTCCTTCTTAAAATTCTTCCATAGACTTCCATGATACTGTGCTTTCCAGATGATCTTTCATCCTCTCTGATTAATTCCTTCTGAATTCTAGATGTGCAGAGAGATCAAGCAAGATAAGGAATAAAGAAATGACGGTTGGGTTAGTAATCATGTCATCCACACTTTTAGCAAAAGTAGTGTAGTGAAGGAGACAGAAGACAGGTTGTAAAGGACAGAGGAAAGAGACTAGTGTTTAGAAAACCACAGGCTCAAAATGGAGTCACTTCTGCTAGGCCAAATCACCGAACCAGGGCTTAATACGCAACCTAATTGCAGTTTCGACCTCCCCCAGAAATGTAGTCTGTCAGGAATTTTCTGGTCAATACCAGTGAGGTAATCTGTCACACACCCCCAAAAGAAGATGAGGTAACCTGTGTGATAAGGCCCCCTGCATGTCGACCTAAGGGAGGGTGACCTGGCTTGAAATGATTCCTTCTTTTCTTTTGCTAATAACCTCTTGCCCCACCCTCCTGCCTATAAAAACCTTCCATTTGGTACAGCTCCTCAGAGCTTCTCTCTACCCGCTAGAGGGAATGCTGCCCGATTCATGACTTGCTCAGTAAAGCCAGTTAGATCTTCAAGTTTACTTTGTTGAATTTTGTTTTTTAATAGTAGCAACAGTGATTATGGGCTTCTTTCAAAAGGCTCGGAGGTCGTTACTACTTTTGTTTGTTTGGGGTTTTTGTTTGCTTGCTTTTTGCTGTTTCTTGTCCAAGCAGTTAGTGTACATCTGCCATGCACAGGAGCTATTACCAGAGCTGCTGGGATGCAGAGATGGCAAGGACCCTCCCTGTCCTCCAGGAGCAGGTATCTGAGCATGATGAGAAGCCAAACACAGCAGGAATCACAGAAAATGATGAATGTCCCATGTGCCCCCAGGTTACCTGGAGAGATGTGTTTTTAAAAATTCAAGAGGCTTTAACATACTTATGTAGGAAGAGAAAAGCTACAGATACGTAATTGTGTTTTCAAGTTCGTACCTGAAAAAACTGAATCTTACCATATTAAGCCAGAGGCAACCATTGTCTTGAGGATTTTAAAGATTATTAGAGCAGGAATGTGAAGAGAAAGTCAATGTCTAGCTTTTAATCACTAAGTAGTCTCTGAAACCCATTTCAGAGGTTGTGGTTGAGAATGAAGTCCATCTATTCCCACAGTTTGCTACCTGTATATATTAACATGCCTTTACTATTCCAATGTCTATTAATATGACTTAACTACCCCATGTAACTCTCACGTAGGAAGAGAAAAGTGGAAATAACTTTAGTAGTCTGTTCAGAAGCCTTTTGATTTAAAGGAATGTCAGACTACTCAATATCACAGCAGATAGCATTAAACAGCTCAGTTGTTCTCTTAGACTTGACCCAACACTCACCTCATTATGCCCACCAATCCTAACACTACTGTATCTTATTATTATCAAGATCAGATCCTTTCTCATTCCTCCTCAAACCCATATGAAAGACCAGCCTTAAACCAGACCTGCCAAAATAGAACAACAACAAAAAAACAACCTTGTAAAATTCCCAATTTGGTCTTTGGCCTTCACTCTTTGGATATGCTTTGAGACTGCCAAGGTAGTGATCTCCCTTACTGCAATATGGAATAAGCTCAGTTTTGCTTATCAACAGTTTATTTTGGTGGTATTTGGGAAGGTCAGTATTGGGCATAACATGAAAGCCAGTGCTTTTGATTTGCACGAGCCAGGGTTTTTGAGAAAAGATAAGGTTTTTGTAAATCAAAGGGTAGAACTTTAAAGGACTTGGGAATAAAGTTTATTCATAAACGTTGACTTTAAAAGAGAGGAGAAAGGAATGAATGATGCTGTATGAGGATGGGATTAAGATTATCCTGGTTTGGGAGATGGCAGGCTGACAGGCTTGAGGAAGGAGAAAACTGAAGCAAGAAAGAGGCCAGTGGGACCTTGAGGGCCTGCAGATGAACATGGAGAAGACAGACTGGAAGGTGACTGTAGGCAAAGCCAGGAGCCTCATGGGCATGGTGGCTGCCTTGTATGGGTCCCTTGACCCTGCCCAGTAAGTGGTGAAATCCTTCTTTATTTTATGAATGTCCACCTAATACATTTAGGTAGTGATCAAAATTATGTAAAAATTAAAATATGATCAAGATTCCTGGTGGGCTTGAATCTGTCTTTTTTAAAAAACAAACATACCCAGTTATGTTTTACACATTTAGTTTTAAGAACCAGTGTTTGAAGGGGGAAGGAGCTAGAACATCAGAAAAGGTTAAAACCACATGTGAGATAATATTAATGTTACTACTGTAATATGGTGAATGCTTGTAAGTATTCAGTTTATGGCTTTTCAAAGAGATGTTTATTTCTCTTATTAAGAAAAATTATCCAAAACATGTAAACAAGGCAAAAGGATGAATGTCCTTCCAGTGTCATATGGCACTGCTGTCTTGCCCAAGAATAATTTCATTCTCTAGGAATATGTACTTTTGTTTGACATATTGCCTTCTATTAATTAGGGTTCATATTCTGTGAACTTACATATTAACTTGTAGACTTTTAGTCAAGAGAGGTATCTAGCAGAAATGATAACCCCAAAGGTAATGGTTTTATTGTTATATAGATTATTATTTAAAATTTTTTTATTTTTCCTGAAGTATCATTGATATACAATTTTATATTGGTTTCAAATATACAGCACAAGGGTTCAACAGTTACCCATATTAATAAATCCTCACCCCTCTAGTGTGGTTGCTGTCTGTCAACATAGAAAGGTGTTACAGAATCATTGGCTATATTCTCCATGCTGTACTACTATTTCTGTGACCAACTTATATTATGATTGAGAATTTTTGTGTCCCTTTATTCCCCTCCCTCTCCCCACCCACCTACCCCAACCCCTCCCCCATGGTAACCACCAGTCACTTCTCAGTGTCTATGATTCTGCTGCTGTTTTGTTCATTCTGATTTGCTTTGTTTTTATATTCCAAAATAAGTGGAATCATATGGTATTTGTCTTTCTCCACTTGGCTTATTTCACTGAGCATAATACATTCTAGATCCAACCATGTTGCTGCAAATGGCAGGATTTCTTTTTTTTATGGCTGAATAATATTGCATTGTATATATGTACCACTTCTTCTTTAGCCATTCATCCACTGATGGACTCAGGCTGCTTCCATATCTTGGCTGTTGTAAATAATGTGGTTATAAACATAGGGATGCATATATCTTTTTGAATCAGGGATTTTGTTTTTTTTCAGGTGAATTCCTAAAAATGGAATTACTGGGTTGTATGGTATTTCTATTTTTAGTTTTTTTTGAGGAACCTCCATACTGCTTTCCACAGTGGCTACACCAATTTACATTCCCACCAACAGTGTAGGAGGGCTCCTTTTTCTCTACATCCTTGCCAACACTTGTTATTTCTTGTCTTTTGGATAGTGGCCATTCTAACTGGTGTGAGGTAATATCTCATTGTGGTTTTGATTTGCATATCCCTGATGATTAGCAATGTGGAGCATCTTTTCATGTGCCTGGTGGCCATCTGTATTTCTTCTTTGGAGAAATGTCTGTTCGGGTCCTCCACCCACTTTTTAATTGGGTTCTTTGTTTTTTTGGTGTTGAGATATATGAGTTCTTTATATATTTTGGATGTTAACCCTTATCATATAAGGTTACCTTTTTCTGCTGATTGTGTCCTTTTCTCTACAGAAGCTTTTCAGTTTGATGTAGTCCCACTTGTTGATTTTTTATTTTGTTTCCCTTGCCCGAGGAGATGTGTCCAGGAAAAATTTACTCTTACTTGTGTTCAAGAGATTTTTGCCTATGTTTTCTTCTAAGAGTTTTATGGTTTCATGTCTTACATTCAGGTCTTTGATCCATTTTGAGTTTACTTTTTTGTATGGAGTTTGACAGTTATCCAGGTTCAGTGTCTTGCATGTAGCCATAATGTTTTCCAAACACCAGTTGTTGAAGAAGCTGTCATTTCCCCATTGTATATTCATGGCTCCTTTATTGTATATTAATTGACCATAAATGCTTGGGTTTATATCTGGGCTCTCTATTCTGTTCCTTTGATTTATGGGTCTGTTCTTGTGCCAGTACCATACTGTTTTTACTACTGTAACTTTGTAGTATAGTTTGAAGTCAGGAAGCATAATATCCCAGCTTTGTTCTTCTTTCTCTGTCCTATAAATTATTAATAGTTTTGTTTCTAAATAAACTTATTTCAGCATCTTTTTCCTGCTTGAAGGTATACATTTCAGTTTCTCAAATGGTCTTGGAACCAGCTTTGCTAAGCTGCAGGTTTCTTTATTATAAATTAATTTTTTACCTGCATTCATTCCATTTTGGGGAGTGCGTAGGGGTAGGTTGGAGATTTAAGGTCTAGCTGTTCCTTTAGAAGAATTTTCCCCAGCTCTGCTTTTGGCGCCACCCTGCATCCCAC
>JAVSCE010010139.1:0-421705 GCA_032199065.1 Smutsia gigantea
CAGATACTGTAGCCAGATTAAAAACCATTAGCCAGCTCATTCTGCATCTTTCAGATATTGAATGAAAGAGCTGCAAAGGAACTGGAGCAGTTTCAGATGAGAAATTCTAAACTCCAACAAGAGAATGAACAACACAGTTTGGTTTGCGAGCAGCTATGTCAGGAAAACCACCAGAAGGCATTGGAGCTCAAAGTAAATACCAAGTGATTTATCTGTTCCCTAGCATGCCCTCCCTCCTTCCCTATTCATATAGGTTTGCCTCTGTGGCTGGAGCCCTTGATTGGATAACCTGTGTTAGCCTTGATACATCAGAGGTGGGTGCAAGCCTACAGTGATTGCTTTATGCGCAGAAGCAGATAGTTTCATAATTTCTATTCTTACTTGTAAAATTGCAAACTTGATTATTGACCATAAGATTATACAAATGCTTTCCCAAGTGAGCTCAGATGTTTGTTTCTGTAATTATTTAACCATGCAAGTGACCAGTTTCCCAAAGATATGTACTATTTACATGAGTGAGTAACAAAGAAATCAGGTTATATTTGGACAAGGTGGAATTGGAGGGGTGGGGAATGGGCTGGTACTATTGGGTATTTACTTCCAGGATAGTAGAACCATGTTTCTCACTTTTGTCCAAGGCAAATTTCAAGACAGGCCTCTTATTTGTCTCCCTGCCCTTATTGAAGAGTGCTTGTAAATTAAATTTGGATAACAGTTTTATACTTGGATGCATATTATATGCCTATGTGCTTAACAGAACAGTTTATGTTTATCACTAATTCTGAAAAATCCATAAACACTACTCTGGTTATGTTAGAATACTGTACATAAAATGAATGGCCGATCAAGAATAATACATAGATTTGAGTAGTGAATCATAACAGTTTTTACATCACAGGCCCTTTTGAAGCTCTGATGAAAGCTTTTGTGTGCACACACATACACACACTTATTTGCACAACTTGTATCTTGCTTTGCATGCAGCCTCAGAGATTTTCCATGATTTTTTGAAGTCTAATCATGGGGTCTGGATTAATAACTACTAATTAGAATATCTTATTGTTCTAATTGAAGGGGGCCTTAAGTCAAGTAATTTGGGTCCTGTAGGATCTGAGGCTGAGGATCAATTAAAGCAATTCAGAATGGTTTGACTCAAAACCATTCTTTATAAGAATGCTGTAAATGGAAGCAGACATGAAATGACTACTTAAGGCAAAATAATGTTTTAGCCCCTCAGGTGACATTAAAGTAAAAATACTTATGCCATTGATTCTTTCCTTTGATAACACAAACAGGGCACCTTGAAAGATGGGATATTTTTTGTTATCAGATCCTGAACCTATGGGATTCGACCTCTAACAGTAGTGTGAGGATAACATGGCCAGCTAAGTGCAGTCTCTTCATTGTTAAGGACTGGGGTAATTGCTAACCTTTATTTGCACAGGAAGCCCTGGGTTACTCTTCTAATGATTTCTAGGAATGGCAGAATTAAAAAAAAATGAACTCAATTAGCATTTTTAACAAATAGAAGTCCATAGACAAAATCTTGTGCTGTCCTTTGCTAGGATATTGTTTTGGTACCTTTTGCCATCATGTACACTTGCCCATTCGTGTTGCCCTGTCCACCTGTCCGTATGTACTGTCATTGACTAACATACTCTGAGGAAGGAGGACCACTTCACCAGTGTATGTAATGGCACTACACTGGCCATATGGGTTCAAAAGAGTGTTTGAATATTTTATAGCATATTAATAACTTTTTGGGAGAGATCACTTTGTAAGTCTATGAAAATCGCTAATTGAATACAGCATTTGTACACAAATTTCACACATTTATGATATGTACAACTCAACATTCTTGTCTTGCTTGATTCAAAAATTCAGTAGTACCTTGAGATGTCAGATTTCATCAGTCTTTTTATAATTTTGTGTATGTAGCCACATGTTTATTCAGAGAATAGCGTTTTTCAATTTCTCTCAAAACTAAACAGTGTGTGTTTTGATTTAATCCCATAGAACAACTTACACTGACATAGGAAGAATTTCTTTTGATTGATTCTGAGTTTACCATCATCCAGTCCTTGGCCCTTTATGTATTGAAAGTCCCTTGTTGATTCTTTCTCACTAATTATAGGCCAAAGAAGAGGAAGTACATCAGATGCGACTTGACATTGGGAAGCTTAACAAAATCAGAGAACAAATCCATAAGAAATTGCACCAGCTTGAAGATCAAAAGTCAGAAGTGGAACAGCACAAGGAAACTCTAAAAAATCAAATTTTGGGACTAGAGAGAGGTAAACCGAGAACCACCTTGTGCTTTGTTTTTTCCTTTACAAATATTTCATTGGTGGCTAATACCATTTGGTAACCCAGGGCTTCATGCACACAGACATAAACCTTGCCGAATGAAATCAGTAAAACAGCATTCAAACTGGTTCATAATCAATATGGAGGGGACACCATGTTGAGTACCTTACACTTTCTTACCTTGAAAATTCTTCAGCAGGCTATATTGAGCCCAAAGTATTGATTGATCAGTATTTGTCAATGGAGTAAATGACATCTATTCTCTTAGGTATGGGTTCTGCATGATCTTTTGTTTCAGTTCCTTTTATCCACAGAAGATAGGGGATAAGTTAAAATGAATGTCTCCCATGAGCAGTGTTTAAGACAATATTGTACCAAGAATTGGTGGGACAAAAATAAATGGCTTCTCACTTCTAGTCTTTGTTAACATTTTACCATATGGGGGCCCCAGCTATCACACTGATCTGTGGAGGAAATATGTAAGTGCTACAGGAGGCTGTATATATAGTGCAGAACAGTCATTAAGGATACAAACTCTGGTGTCAGATCTGCTTAGGTTCAGACCCCACCTCCATCACATTCAGTTGCTGGGGGATGAAATGAGCTTATACATAAAGCACTTACAGAAGCCTGGCCAATATGAAGTGCTTACTAAGAATGATCTATTATTACCCAGATATATTACTATTTATAGAAGTAACAAGATAGAGTACACTGTCTCACTCTGAAAGAGAATATAAGGGAACACTAATCAGATTTGGTGTGGTAAAAATAGCTCTGGACTTGGATACAGAGCTGGGTTTGTGTTCTACCGACACCAGAAAATGTGAGGCAGGACCGTCTCATTGCCATCACGTGGGCTCTGTGAACTGTAAATCACTGAATGAGGTAACACACAGAAAAGCATAAAAACACACACTGCCTCACTGAAAGTTAGGGAGAACCTAAGTCTCTGGGTAAGATTATTAGAAATGTTTCTCACATTAAGTCTTTGAGAAGTGCATATAGTTTTCCTTTTAAGACATCAGGAAATAATCTTTTACTGAGGTACAGTTGTAGCTGGTCTTGATAATTTCTCCATTTAATCATTCATTCAATAAATTGAGTGCATACTACTGCAGGCACTTCTCTAGGCACTGGGTGCATGGAGATCCCAGCTCTCAGGATGCTTACAGTCTAGCATGAGATTGCAATTTAAGGTCTTCAATGACAGATACGAAGAAAAGTGGAACTACTAGCGTATGTTTTGTAACTGGCTTAGTGACTTTCAAAATACTCCCATATTTAAATTGTGTATTTTTGCTTGCAATAGCTTTGAAAAAATAAGTATATTTATCCATTCAATGTCAAACTCTATTCCTCATCCTTAAATCATGTTTGCATAAGTCATCATGCTCTCTCTTCTGGTTATTTTATAGATACTGTTAACATTATTATATCTTCTTAGGGACCTCTTTCTTTCAATGTGCCCTATCAAAGAGTGGCATTGGACATAATGGTTAGGAGCATAAATCCTTCATATGCTATGACTTTCTACCACAAAACCTAAGAAACAAACTGAAAAAACTGACAGAATCAACAAGAGTTCAATGGGTGGCAGGTTATAAAATAAATATATAGATATCAATAGCTTTCTTCTATACAAGGAAACAGAATATATGATGGGGAAAAACTCTTTCACAATAGCAACTAAAGTGATAAAGTATCTGTGAATAAAGTTACCAAGATATCTGCAAGACCTATATATAAGGAACACTCCAGAATTCTACTGAGGAATGTAAAGGAAGACTTGAAAAATGGAGAGATATACCAAGTTCCTGGATGAGAAAACTCAGAGTGATAATGAGATAAATCTGTCCGAATTAATGTATACATTTGACATTTCCAATAACAATTTCAAATTTCAGTGAGTTATGTTGTTTGGGACTCAGATTCTAGAATTCCTCCAAAATAAATGTGTGACAATAACCATAAAATTCTGGAAAAGAACAGTGATGGGGGAGCATTTGGCTTATCAGCTATTTAAATATATTATAAAATGTGCATAATCAAATAGTGTAGTGAAAATGCCTGAATAAATAGATCAATGGAAAGGATTGGAAAGGCCACATAAAGAGCCCAGATTATCATTAAGATAAAGGTGTTTTATTAGTGTACAGTATGGATTATTAAGAAAATGACAATGAGCTACTTTTTTGGAAAAAAGAATTAACACCAAACATAGAAAACATAGAGCCAAGATTGGTAGATTTAATGAAATTAAAGCTTTCTTTTTCTTTTAATACACCAAAGGCTCTTTATATAAAGGCAAACTGACCAAAATACGATCAGTGAAAGAGTTGGTATTCTTATATCTATAAAGAGCTCTTACAAATCCACAAGAAAGATAAAGAATTCTTGAGGAAAATGGGAAAAGGGCATGTGTGGGAAATTTGAAAAACATACAAATAAATGGTCATTAAACATGAAAAAGTAGTCAACTTTGCTACTAATCAAAGAAATGTAAAATATAGGCATACTGGTTTTAATAATCTATCAGATTCTCAAAGATCAAAGAGAATGATAATAGCCAGTGGTGGTTTGGGTGTGGATTTAAATTGCTATTAATTATCTGAAGAGAAATTTGGCTGTAGGAAAGAAATGTCTTTTTTTTTTAATCCTCTTTGATCCAGGGCTTCCTCTTCTAGAGTAACAAATGAGCAATAACTTTCACAGGATTATTGTTTATGATTACAAATGCATACATTCATATTATACATACAAAAATAAAAAGGAAGTAGTTTAAATGTTAAGATGGCGGATTGGCTAAAAAAACTATATCATATAGTGATATATGGAGTCATTAAAAATTCTGTTGTAGATGTATGCTTATCATATATAGAGGCATTTATTTTATATTGGTTATAAAAGCAAGCTACAAGATGTGCATGATTCTTTTTTGGTGTGCATGTATGAATGTGTATATATATATATATATATACATATATATATATGTTTTATTTTTTATTAAGGTGTCATTGATATACACTCTTATGAAGGTTTCACAAGAAAAACAATGTGGTTACTACATTCACCCTTATTATTGAGTCCCCACCCATACTCCATTGTAGTCACTGTCCAGTGGTGTAGTAAGATGCCACAGAGTCCCTACTTGTCTTCTCTGTGCTACACTGTCTTCCCCATGACCCCACACACACCATGTGTGCTAATCATGATACCCCACAATCCCCTTCTCCCTCCCTCCCCATCCGCCCTCCCCTACCTCTCCCCTTTGGTAACCGCTAGTCCCTTCTTGGAGTCTCTGAATCTGCTGCTGTTTTGTTCCTTCAGTTTTGCTTCATTGTTATACTCCACAAATGAGGGAAATCATTTGGTATTTGTCTTTCTCTGCCTGATTTATTTCACTGATGAATGTACATATATTTATACTTATATACACACATATATTTGTGAAGGAAAAAGTCTGGAAGGAGACATATAAAAATCCTAAGTAGATTCTGGTTGATTTGAAATTTTTCTCTTTTGTTGATTTGTATTTATAATTTCTTTCTGTATTTCTAAAAACTTCTATAGTATGAAAGACTTAAAAAGAGCAAGGACTATTTGGAGTCAGAGAAACCATGCTTCCAATCTCAGCCTTGTCGCCTCTTAAGTGAGGACCCTTGACATGTGGCTTAATCTCTCTAACCGTTGGTTTCCATCTGTTCAGTGGGACAGGACAACCTACCTCACTGAGTTATAATGAAGGTCAGGTAACACTCAATAAATAGTAGTTTTATGGCTACAGATGAACATAGAAAACAGTTTGTGTGTCACTTCGGCTTTGGCAGGTGCTTTCTTAGGTTGACACCTTATTTATTTTTCTCCCTGGTGATTTAGAGGTTGAGGCTTCAAAGAAACAAGCCGAACTTGATAAGAAAGCAATGGATGAGCTTCTGAGAGAAAGGGACATATTAAATAAGGTGAGTTTGTTACAGTAACACTGGTAAATAACTATCTTTCTTTAGTGTTATAACATCTGCCTGTAACCAGTTGTATGCGGAAAGAAAACTTGCAGGCAAAGAAAAGTAGATTAGAATAAAGAATCATGCTTATTTTCCTCTAAGCAGCTGTCACTGTCCACCATTCACTGGCCATGAATTGGAACCATGTTTTCACCTGTGAGCACAAAGGGACTTTGGAGAATTATCATATATAAACTAGCAGGATATTTAAGAGTGTTTTGTGGATTCTGTTTTTATTGCTGGTGTGTTATTTTGGCATCCAAACAGTTGATCAAAATTTCTGAATTTAATATCTATAACCTGCAATTTTTGCTAATCCAGAAAATAAAAGTGAATGCAAATGAAGATTTAACTTTGAGGTGTTGGTATAAGAATAGCCAGGTTGATGATATGAAAAGTTTATAACCTTTCCTCCATCTTTTCAGGGTTGTTGTAGGTTTTAGTTTTGGTTTTTGGTCCTGTCTCTCCTAGGCTTTGAGCTCAATATGGTCCAAAGCTGAAGGAGGGGCTGAGGGAGCCTGAGGCCCTGAGATCCTGCATTCAAGGCGGGACTCCCCACCCCCACCCCTTCCAGAGGATTCCTTCCATGAACAGTCACTCTTAGATAACTACTTTCCAGGACTGAGGGTAAACTTTCCTGCTCAAGGATTTTCTCTAGGGAAAGAAAATCAAAGGACCAGATGTAGAGTGAGGAAGCTGCTTCCATAATAGACAGTCTGATGGCTTTTGGCCCAGACAGCTCCATCTCATTCAAGTAGAAACAGCCTATATTTGTTCATTCCAACTTTCATTACTTCTTAGGTTTCCAAGAATTGAACAAATGTTAACAAAATATACTACTCTTTAGCTTAGAGAAGGCTAGTTGGGGAATCTTAGGAAATAGAAGAAGAGTAGATATCTTTACATGCTGAGCATTCCTTAAGAAAATCATTGAATTTTTTTCCCCTAATCCTGCAAACTTCTTCATTCTATAAATTTGTACGTGTAAAAAATATTATTTGATTTAGATTTTAAATTTATTTTTAACACATACAGCATTTAATCTGTTTTTTTATATATACCGTGAATATAACCAATAGATTTTCTGCCACAATAGGATAGGTAGCACAACATTAATTTTACATTTATTTTTTTTATTTCACTAATATCAGTTAGTCAAATGACATGTCAATTCCTGATGTTAATTCCTCTTTAGGGCAAGGTGTACTTTTTTCTCTTTCCTGACCAGTGCTGGATTCAAATTCTGTCTCTGTCACTGGTCCCTGTGGTATGAACTTGTAAACAAGTAGTGTTAACTTCTCAGTTTTCTACCCCTAAAATGGGAGCAATTTAATGCTAGATTGCCAGGGATGCTGTGGTCGCTTAGTGCATTTATGTGTGTGTTTATAATGTGCCTTGGGCAAAATTATGTAATAAGCTCTTAATAGAACTGTGGAGAATATGATTATTTTTATTCATCCAAAAAACAATGCATCTAGTTATTTTTAGGGATGAGAGACATCAGGTACATTTAACCCCAAATCCTCAAACATTTTGAGTAATGTGGCTGCTCTGTTGTCCTTATTTTTAGAATATGCGTAAGGCGGTCAATGCGACCCAGAAACAGGTAGACTTGGTAAAGCTCCATGAACAAGCTAAAAGGAACCTGGAGGAAGAAATCCAGAGCTATAAGGATGAGGCTCAGAAGCAGCGAAAGATCATCTTTCAACTGGAAAAGGAGCGAGATCGGTACATCAATGAAACCAGCGACCTTACTCAAAAGGTAAGGCATTCCCTGATGATGTGGGCAGAGCACTGTCACATTCTTTGTGATTGTCACACACCGCTAAAGGAGGATTTATTCAGATTTCAGCCTGTGGCTCTCTTGAAGATTTAAGAGGAATGATGTTAACAGAGTAAGCGGTCCTAGAGCTCATCTTGGGCAAACTGACATGAACAAGGCTTGTGCTTAGTGATCTCCTTTGCCCCTTTTTGGGCAGCTCTCCTTGCTTCCGGCTTCTCCCTCACTCATGTTGCCCTGCTGTGCACTTTCCCCAGGTTGGCCATACAGGGCTGCAGCATCACCACCCCTTAACCCTTTGTTCTCACCCTTGCATCTGCCTCTGAAACTCTTATTTATCAACAATTCATTCATTCATTCATTGTCTTGCTTATTTATTTATGAAACATTTATATTGCCTTTACTAGGTACCAAAGATTGTTCTGAATTATTTACGAATATTATCTCATTTAATCCTCACAAGCACCTCAGGATGTACGGCTCCAGTCCTTTTTCTAAGCACACAGATAAAATTGGGGTCAAACCATGTAAATAATTTTGCACTCTGCTTTTATCAGATTCATATTGTGAACATATTCCCCCACTTAAAAAATCTGTTTCAAACACATGATTTTACATGGTACATAATATTGTGTCAAATAAGTGCAGCACAATTTATTTTGAAGGATATTCTTTTATAAAGATTTTTGCATTTCTTATTTTTCCATAGATTCAGTTTTTACAAAAGGAACTCCTGGGTCAAAACTTGGAACAATGTATACCTACTCGCTCCAGAAGTAGATGAAAACATCAGTTTCATGACATTTTCTCCAGCCCCTGATAGCATTCCTCAACTCCTTATAAATAGAATGCATGAAAGGAGACTTTCTGTTTGTGGAAATGAGGAGTGTGTCTGTGTGTGTGTGTGAGAGAGAGAGAGAGAGAGTAAAGGAAAGAAATATGGGGAGAGGGCAAAACAGCATATATGTCCTTAATAGGAAATCCAGAGATGACACAAGTTGCTCTAGCAACTGACATATGCTGTCAGGGTAAGTTAAGTAAGTGATAGAAAAATTGTAGTGGATAAATACTACTTTAAGAACATATGCTTAAATTATTTAGTTGAGACGTTATATAACCTTGTGCAGTTAAACATCAAAATGGTTGATAAACAGTCCAGAGTTTTTCTTCAAAGTGGCATTTGAATGCAGTGATTCTCAACTTCTTGTTAAATGTCAATAAGGTGTAGACGTAGATTGGACCCATGTTGGTAGTGCTGTTTCTAGATTACAATAAACCCTACCTTGCACAAGCATAAATAGGAAAAAAGCAGCTAAATGGAGCCTATGGAAAAGATATGCCTCAGAATCACAGCAAGAAAGTGGCCTCTGGAAGCTCAGGATAAAAGCCTGCCTCTGAAAATTCTTTTATGGCAAGATATTTGGGTTGAACCCCCTAAAATAGCCATTTTTGTAAGTAAAATGGCTGAGAGTTGATTCTCAGTGATTTCCTAACAGAAGAAAATGCAGAGAAAAGGTCTGGCTTTATAAATATATAAAACCTGGGTGCGAGGTTTCCTCCAATGAAAAGAATAGTCTTTGTTAGTAAAATACCTTGATGCATTGGTTTGAAAGGTGAGGCCCAATGAACCAGAGTGGAACAAAGTAAGTTAAGGTAAAAGAAATTGACAAGGGAAAAGGAGTGAACAGGAAATGGTAGGGGATGTGAATATGTTAGAAAGGAGAGCAAAGGACACTGTTCACCAGAGGAGTTCCCAGAGGCAGGAATGACTTGAGGAATTGCTAAGAACAGGGATGGCCAATATTTGATTTTATGTTCCTGTGTTTTGTTCCTCAGACCTTCAGTGACAATCTGCTAAGCCAACCTATGCACTTTGTTGGGGGCTAGAAAGGGATGGTAAAGGATTGGGGGTAAGACATAATAGAAAAAGGACAGTAGGTACAAGAGACACGATGCCAACCAGGAATCCAGAACTCTATGGAAACAGGAAATTAAAGCTACCATCAGCAGGAGAAACATAATTTTTCCAAGAAGTCTTGGAGATAGTAAGTGGAGTGCATAGCACATAGAATGGGGCCTCTAGACTTTTTGTAGTTGTTGTTAAGGACAGGGTGACCCCGGTAAGATATAAACCCTGGTACAATATGAGTCCAAGATGACATTGACTCTAGGATAAAGCAAAGATGAAATAAAAAGGAAAGGATGGATAAATTAAGGAACAATTGTGAAGAAAAACAAACAAAATCCAAACAAAACAAAAGCAAATGATGGCAGATTAAAAATCCATGCTGAAGTTAGTAAAGAACAGAATTGATGTTGTGGAAAATGGACCCCATACATTGCAAACTTGAAGAATTTTCTTAGAAGTCAGAGGAAAACATTAAAGATAAGAATTATCAAAGAGAATATAAGTGATAAAAAGGACAAAGAATAGGAACCAGCTTTCAGATAGTTGGTCTCTGATGGTGGAACTGAGCCCCAGATCAAAGATGTAATCAGCAGATACCTTCTGGATATGATGAAAGAATTGTGCATGCAGACTGACCGTGTTCCAGGCAAAATCAGTGACAGGAGAATCTCCTATAGACTTGCCCTGGAAGAAAGCGTGTGTGTATGGATTGTTTTACCTACAATGGGGAAGTGTAAAATACTCAGTGAGAATGAGGCAAGAAGAAAAAGTAGAAGCCTAACTGCCTTTTTTTTAATAGATAAAAGAGTGGAAGGAAGTAATACCAACATATTAATAGTAGTCACCACTCGATGGTAGGGATACAAGTTGATTTAATTTCTTCTTTTTGTGCTTTGTATTTTTCAAATTTTCTAAAATGAATATGTATTATGTTAGTACCCTGGTAAAAAAATAGTAACCCCTCTCTACTTGGTTTCCCTCTCTGGCAGTTGAGGAAATCTTATGTTAACTTACCATTATTTGCATGTCTGCCTGATTCTACTTTCAGCAACTTGAGGGCAAATCTTACTCACTTTTGAGCTCTTCATATTAATTCTTTCCTAAATAGGTATGAAATATATTTTTAAAGAATTGAATGGAAACCATAATTAGATACCTGAATTTAGCTAGCCAAAGACTTACTTTTAGCTATCTATATTAAATTCTTCTTCAATAATATGTTTACCACTATGGGTCTGCCCTCATTTTAAATCCATAGCAAACATGTTGCCACAGTGGATGAGCTTCCCTGAATGATCCTCCACAATTTTAGCTGTGAGTGACTTGCAGTGTGGTCTCTTCTTCCATCTGGGCTGCAGAACAGTACCAACATTTTGCCTTCTGGTTCTTTCTGTTTAAAGACAGATGAAATCCAAGATGCTGAAAGTCCTATATAACACTTTATTAATTTAACATGGCATTTGTAAACAAGAAAAAAAGAATCCCCTTTTGTGCCAGAATTGGATGGCTCAGAATCCCAAACTTTTTCTTATGTGTTTCTTAGTCAACACTTGCCATAATATTGCTGCATCATAATAAACAACCACCAAATCTTACTGGCATGCAAAAATAGGCACTTACTGCTCATGCACACACCTGCAGGTGATTGGGGGGTCATCTGATTTAGGCTGGGCTTGCCTGGGCTTGGCTCGGGTTGCGGGTTGGCTTCAGTCCTGCTCTACATGTTTCTCATCCTCTAGGATGCATGGGATTCTCATGGAGAAAGGAAGGAGTACAAAGGACAAACCCAACCACACAAGCACATTCCATGGCTGTCTACTTGCTTAATGTATATGACATCCCATTGGCTATGGCAAGTCACATGTCCAGACCCAAGCTCAACAGCAAGGGGAAATAGACCCTCCTGTGGAGGCAGCGAGGACAGGGGGAGGGAGAGAATATTTGCAGAACTGTAAGATAATCTACTAGTGTTTCAGCACTTTCTATCCTCCTGGTTTTTCCTCTGCTGTGCTCTACGTTGTACTATTCTGGTAAATTCAGGGGCACCAGGAATGGCATTGTAAGCTTTGATCCACCCCTACTTACTCTTTTCTCAACCTTTATAAATTCCAGGTAAAACCATTCCTTGTTAATCATTAAATCTGTGGAACATTTTGCACAGTATGCACTTGGCTCATTTTAGGACCCCTCCTTTTTCATTCTAAATATTAAACTTCAAGCCATCACTTTCCAGATATTTTATATGCCAAAAAGCATTCTTTTACAATGCAATTCTACCTACAAGTTTCTTAGCTCTCTGCTTATTTGCCTCTAACAGTGTGAGGCAAAGCTCTTCTAGACAGAGGTTCTTAGAAATTGAATAATAATGTGCTCTCAAGGACTTTAGAAGTAAGTGAGGAAAGTAAAAGTTGATCAAAGAAATATTATTCACTGAATAGGTACTTCATAAAGAAGTGAAGCTCCTGTTTCTTTGATACTCATTTGAGGTTTTATGCAGAGCATCTTAATAGGGTAGAACCCTGGAGAGGGGCTTCAAGGGGACATACCCAAGTGAGGTTTTTTGTTATGAAATTTGTGTACCATGGATCACTATTTTCCTGCAGAATAGAATTTGATCCTTAGACATATCATGTTGATTTGTTAAGTACCAATATATAATGTTAATCTATCATTAAATCTATTGACATTAAATGATTAAAATCTGATATGCTAGGTATTTATATGATGGCACAAATATTTTTTCACTTAAATCCTTGTAATTAGCTCTCTGAGGTAGATAGTATTATATCCCTCATTTTATAATGTAATGTAATATGTTATTAAAAATAGATAGGAACATAGATATACCTTTCTAAATTTAAGCCAGAGGATAAAATAAAACAGCAAGAAAAATAGCAAAGACTTAAAATTACACATGCCTGGGCACATAGTTCCCCCACCCCCGCTGGAGAGTGAGTTTTTGTTTCATCCTGAAGGTTAAGGCATTGTCAGCATTCAAACCATTGACAGTGAGTCAGAAAAACTTACTTGAAAAGTTTATTGTACTGATATTTCATCAAATGCAAGTTAAAGGTTTCCAAATTCATTGACCTACTTTCTTATCCTGCCTCAGTCTATATGATGTTTTGACTATGCTGCATTTTCCAGCCTGTGTTACTGATTTTCATCTCACTCTTATTTCTATTGGCAGGTTGTTTGAACAGAAAAAGAAAAGGTAGTAGGTTCTAAAGTGGGTCTGAACCCTTAGAGTGCACCGTAAGCATTTTCTGGGCTCCTCTGAAGTGGGCCTGCAAATGCTAGGGTCTCTAATTCTCTGGCTGTAATAAAACTTTCTATATTTGGGTGTGATTTGTCTCATGAGTTGATTTGAGGTATCTAAAGTATAATCAATTAATTAAGCTCCAGTCCCACAGCTGACATACCACATTCTTTGATGTACTATTTTTAACCTGGGGCATTTTACTGATGAAAGATTTTGTTCCTATTTAACACCCCGCACATTTTAGGAATTTTCAGGATTTGAACTTGTATGACATTGGTTTGAATGATTTCCATCAAAACAAGTTGAATCGCAACACAAAACTAAATTGCTTTATAAATTGTCTTTTCCCTTAGTTTTACTACTTGTGTTGTTGTTTTTTCTCATTGCTATTTTAACTAAAATACCTTTGATCTTCTTGGTATCCTGATGGGTTCTTATTACTCCAGAAGAATCCAGAAACAAGTTTGTGATTTTGTGCACTGCCGTGTGCAGAAACACAGCAGACCCTGCTAGTTGGATGCCCATTAAAAAACTGCCCTTGGTTGCATCATTTCTCTGGAGTATTGTTCTGTCTGTGAAACGGATTATTCTTGTTATAATATCTCTGAAAGTGATTGAACAAGCAATTTTTTCTTTTCTCTGATGTGCTGCTTGATATTCTGAATGCTGATGATGCTGTTCAAAGTATTTTCCATCTATTCATTTCACTGACCCCAAAGAGGGTGATCATGTCCTTAGAAAGGCTAAGTTTTAGGCTAAGATAGTGCCTTTCTTGTAAAAAAATCAAACAACCGATCCAATAATGGATACCTTAATTAGGTTTCACATTTATTCCTAACTTATACACTTTAGTTACTAATGGAGGTAACTTGCAAGGCCTCCTGCTACTCATTTTTAGGGATTCTAAAGATGTGGATCAAAGAAATGATGGAAGAAGAAATGAGATTTCATTTCAGATCTATTCACATGGCTCTTCCCCAGACCTCCTGTCACAGATTTTCTAATTTTGTTCCTTCCCAGTCCCCAACCAACCATACAAACCATTTGCCACTGAGTCTGTATATAATCTTACCTTGGGCCATTTTCTTTCCTCACAAGGTGGATGATAGCAATTATTAATAATAAAACAGGAAAGGCATATAAAAACAGTGCAACTCTAAACTTAAAAATTGTTTGAAATAGATAGTCCTCTTGAAAATACTTAACATACCTCAAGGTTTGACTCAAGGAAAAGTAGAAACAGAGAAAGCTCAGTAGTTATGGAAGCCACTGAAAAAGTTGAGAGAGAATTAGCTCCAACACTGTTTCTGAGGGCCTAGTGATTTAGAATTGAGTTCTTTAAACTTTCAAGAACCAGATAATTCGCAGACTCTCTCTCTCTATATATAGCCTGCTCATGTGCTTTTTATTCTTTGGGGGTAATATTGATTGGCATTGCTGTACTGATATATAACCCATGCCTTGTGCAGTGGTGAAGAATAAGGTTCCAGGCCTAGGAGAGAGCTTGGGGTCTGAGGTGAGTCCTTGGCTGGGATGATTGAAGAATAAGAGGAGGCAGTGCCCACAAATTATGTAAATTCCAAATACTAACTGCTTAGACAGGATGTGTAGGACTATCCTCAGAAGCTATCTATTAACCTTCCAGTGTTCCTACGCACATCTCAGTTTACAGGTTGTCTCCATTCCTTAATTATCCATTTTATGATTGAGTCACTGCTAGAGGTGAACTTGAGGGTTGGTAATGCATCTTCTTTACATCCCTGGTGCTTTTACAGATCCTGCCATAGATAGGTCCACAGTACATGTTCACTGAGTGAATGAATAAATGGGTGAGTGAATGAATGAGTGAACAGAGAGGTACTCTATTCACTTTATGAAACTAGCAGAAACCTTGATATTAAAAAAGAACCCAAAAGAAAGCTATAGACTTAGATCACTTATGAATATGTATGAAGAATCCTAAATGAAATTCTAGCAAACCAAATTCAACAGTGCAGTAAAAGAATCATTCTGTATGACCAAAGAGAGCTTATCCTGAAACTGCAAGGAGAGTTTTCTATAAAGAAAACTGTTGTGGGTGGTATGGAAATGTGAAGTGTTAAAGCCATTTTGGAAAGCAATCTAGCAATATCTAGTAAAGTTAAAAATATCTATGTCTTTTGAGCCAGATATTCCATTCTTGGGAATCCATCCCAACAGAAGTAAAATGCAAGTATGGAAGGACACGCGTACCAAGTGGTTACTGCAGCATGGCTCAGAGGGGCAAAAGAGTGGAAACCAAGTTAATGCCCATCAGAGGGAAGAGCTGAGTACATGATGGCACATCCCACTGGAGGGTATTATACCACCTTTAGAGAATGAATTAGAGCCACACCACATGATTTCCACAGAGTACTAGTGATAAAAGGCAAGGTGTATAGAATGTATATGAGAAGATCTCATTTAGTTAAAAAATACAACCAGAGCCCAAAAAGTAAAACAAAGGACAGCACAAGAAACCTGACATCTATATTTGCTAGTTGAATGGCTGTGAATAATAGTAGTTTTTTGACTTCAATTTCCTTCTTTGTAAAATTGGGGTGATAATAATGCACATCTCCTAGAATTTTTGAAGATTAAGTGAGTTAATACATGTGAAATGTTTGGCACATAGAAATTACCTGAGAAATATTAGCTACTAGTAGTAGTATGGTAGTAGAAATTAATAGAATATGCAGTCCAAGAAAAATATGGAAGCACACATACTAGATTGTTAACCTGGTTAATTTATATGTTGATGAGGGGCCAAAGTGGTTTGCAAGGAGAAGGAAGGTCCAAGTAAGGAAAAGAAAATATATGTATATCTCACGTTTATGAATCTATTCAAAATTACAGCACATGGGACTGTATATAAAGAAATTAAATACTGTAAAAGGAAACATTTGTTAGTTAGTATATGAAATCAATAGACCCAACAAGAATAAAAAAGTACAAAATAATAAATGCTGAAAAGGCATTTCTAAAATTTAATCCCATCTCTCCTTAAAAATAAGTCTAAGGAAACTTTGAAAGATTATTTGAAGATATAAAGGATAAGTATATTAAACACCAGCCATCATTACCTCTGATGGGAAAACATTAGAGTAGGGTTTCTCAGAGTTTATTTTCTGGAGCACTTAATTCCACAAGTGAAATCAAAGGATTCTCTATAGCGCAGTGACTTGGGAACATGTTGCTCACAGGTAGGCCCTGCTTGAATCACAGTGCCTATCAGCAAGGCAAAGGACTAAGTGCCTTTTGATCTTTAGGTTCTAGGTAAAATACCTCTTCCTCAGAGGAACCTTCCCTGGCCATGTTACTTCCAGGACATCCCCTTCTTTCCATTTGCTGTCACATTGCTCTATTTATTTCCTTCAACTGTAACCATTAATTAAGAGAAGTCCACTGAAATGCAGTGAAACCGTCTGAAGAATTTTCTCCTTATGTGTTTTAGCTGTTGTTTAGCCCATAGTTCCATTGATTCCATCAGTCCTTCTTGCTAAAACTTTTCTTCTTAAGTAATTTTGGAGGACGATTGTCCTTAAAAAATCAGTTTCTGTGGACACTGCAGCTGAGAGCATTAGGTAACTTCTACCACATGGATTGCTTGTTGAGAGGTGTTGGCTCAAGGTGGAATTTTGTGCTTTGGATTTTCATACTTGCAAAAAGAAGGCAGTTGTTCTTGCATCTCATCATTCCCAGCAACTGTCCTGTGCACTATTACTAGAACACATTTTTATGAAGTCCTTTGAGTTTCCCTGATAGAGTGAGCTTGACATTGGCAAACAGCGTTATGATGGCTATCAATGTTCAAAGGCTACTTTTCTTTCTCATGGTTAACTTTAAAAAACTATGCATATGGCCAGGCAGGTAAGTTTTCTCTTATCTTCCTTAGTGTTCTGTGTTAAGATCTGCTTAAGCCTATGCCTTTCTTTTTTTTCTTCCTTTCTTGGTGGGTAGGGTAGTCAGGAGAGGTTTTCAGAATTGAAAGAATTTATTTTTTTCCCTCTTGTGATCACAAAATAACTGTGCTAAGCCTTCATGGTCGAGCAGAACTCTGGTGTAGATAAAATGTATGTTTGTCCCTGATCAGTGGGGTGAATTTCTGTATTCTGCAGTGATTATAGCCACAGTCAGATTTTCTGACTGCTAACATTTTTATTAGCTACCCTTAGATAAAGATCTCTGTTTGTCCTGAACCTGATAACCACAGATGGACTATTTAACCATTTTCATATACTTCTTTCTCATCCAGGTCCTCATGAACATGGAAGACATAAAAATCCGTGAAATGCAGATTTTTGACTACAGGAAGGAAATTGCTGAATCAGAGACTAAATTAAAACAGCAACAGAACCTATATGAAGCTGTGAGGTCAGACAGGAATCTGTATAGCAAAAATCTGGTTGAGGCCCAGGTAAAGAATATATTTATGTCTTCACATTTTGATTCCTCCCCATCGTGGGTTTAAAGCAGCTTCTGTTATCCTAATAGTGGGATTTAGAATAGAGCAAGAAAGAAAAGTCATAGAATTCATCTGAAAGAGAAGATCAGTTTATGCAGAACTATCAGATTGTTTGAAATGGAAATGACACAACTTGATAGGATATGAGGATCATGGTCCTGCTTTTAATTAATTATGCAGAATTGCCATTCTTTTGTTTCTAATTTTTAAAACTGCTAATAGCTACCAGGATTCAGAGGGCAGCAGCATACTCTCATCAGTTAATTGCAGAGCTTTGCTTTGTAACCTTTTAGTTATAATACTTGTTGTGATTTCAATTCCTTCTTTTTAAAATGAGGAATAAAGTGTGTGTGTGTGTGTGTGAGATTTCATTATGCATACTTTGTATACATCTCATGAGAATATTTTGAGAGTTAATGCTGGAAGGTACTTTGAAGTTGATGGGCACAAGGTACAAAGGAACAGCCCTGTCATAACTGGTCAGGAGACCATTATGAAGGAGCCTCCCTTAAAAGCTCCTGCTATGTATTGCACTTCCATAGGCATAGAGCTCCTTTTTCATTCACTTTCAAACATCTCTCTTTTCATTTTGTTAGGATGAAATAACGGAAATGAAGAGGAAATTAAAGATTATGACCCATCAGATAGATCAGCTGAAAGAAGAACTCTCTGCCAAAGAGTCAGCGCTTGTGAAGCTACATCTGGAGCAGCAGCGGATAGAAAAGGAGAAGGAAACACTGAAGGTGCAGATCTTACAATTGAAATGAAGGAGCAACAGTCTATCTATTCTGCGTCCTTGAGGCAGACTCCATGCTCACTGAAGGCAATAAGGGGCTGGGAGAATCACGAAGGTGCAGGAGAATGAGTGCTACCACCCCAGGGCAGGCTCCCTGCAGGTGGGGCTCGCAGGCAGAGTGGACGAGGGGGCCAGGGGAGATGCACACGCTCCTGTTCACCTGTGCTGGCTCTCATCGCATCAGTGGAGGAGAGCCTAGCAGGTCAGCAGTGCCCGAGAAGCCACGGAGCTTGCAGGCTTGCTACAAGTCCTTTGTGCTCACAAGGCAAATCCAGCCCCTGTGCCCACACCTACCCTCCTACACTCCTCCCTGGTCCACCCAGGACATGCTGGAAGACTGTCCCTCTGCTCCTAATTGCTATTTACTTCATGTGCAGGTGACTTTTCTACCTGCAGTGTCATGAACCACCTGGCTTCAGGCTTTGTCCTTACTTGATTTGCCCTCAGCCAGGTTCATAGCTCACCTTACCTCGGTGGGCCTGAGAACTTTGCAGACATTCCTCCAGGGAATCATGTCTGTCTTTATATATATTACTGAGACAGAGCATTTCATGTGTACCAATATAAAGACCCTATTTAAGAATGAACACCATATAATTACAACATTTCAAGTTTTGAACCAAATATGTTTTACTATACATGTTCCCTAAGCCTAATGTGTTTCCTTTTCTTATCCAATCCAATAGATTTCCCTTCCAATCCAATTGGCCAAAAATTTAAGAAGGAACTTCTAAGAGAATGATGCCTTTTTTATTTTGGAAATGTGCATGAGGAATACTCATGGATGTTATGAGCAACTTGCAGGAACTGTCTGCAACAGATGAGAGACTGGCATCTTGGCATCTGCACATACTAGCTTTCAAAGATAGTTCCTATCTTGAAAATGTGTATCTAGTGTTGGACAGGTTTACTGCCAATTTTTCTTGATTCTAAGATGCCCTAGATTGAGATATGCAGTCTCAATTTAATAATAGGTTTTGTCAATTTAATGATAGGTTTTCATGGAAATAGAACTATTACATTAAATTAAGTTAAGGCACATTTAGTTTGAGAAAGATTAAAAAGTAAAAAAAGATGTGGTAATTGATACGTTTATCTGTCTGAGACTTTTATTCCTCCACTGTAGCTTATGAAAGAAAAAGAATAGAAAATTCTGCATTAATGCTTATTTAAACATCAAGAAATATATTTTCTAAAATTTGAAAATATCCCATATTTTGCCTTTATTCTCCATGTTTGAAGGCACAGTTTTATAGAAGGTAGCTTGTTCCTCCCTGGAGCTGTAGTGGGATGGTGTTTATCATCGAATGAACCTCGTAAACGTTGCTTCACCTATGGGTCTGATGGAACATGTTAGCAGGACTGCAGTGTGACTCGATTTGATACATCATCTCTTTCCTTTGAGAGGGTGACACTGATCCTCATCTCTTACTTTCTTAAGTAATTCTTTATTCAGAAGATTAATTATTGCCCCCTGATGGAGTCCATGGTGGAACTAACTGCTTTCTTCATAATCCTGTGTTTGGATAAGCAATGTCCTATGCAAAAGATCAATTATTTCTAATTCCTTAGAGTTTGATTTTGGTTAGTGTTTGTTTCAATGACACAGTCCCTTGTCAGGCATCTACACATAATAAGGATCATAATAAAATAAAAGAAAGAGTAATAGGACCCTGTTTTTTGGTCCTGGACCAGCAGAGTTGGCAGCTGGTGGGCATGAAGATGATTAAAGGGCTTCTGCTCTGGAGAGTATGATCTAAATGGGGGAATCCTAGGTCTGGATAGCTTTGGGTCATGGATTATAGGAAGATGATTGCTTTGGACTTTCTGTGAAACAAGGATGCCTTTCCCCAGCATTTCCCATTATAGCAAGAATGAGGAACAGAAGAGGGATGCCTGCTTGATTTATTATTTGGGGCTATCCAAGGGTGACTTGCAGTGGTGCTTCGATTGAATAATTTTGGCCTGTCATTATGCCTGTTTGACATTCTTTAGAAAAATATGACAGCTCAAATGTTGAGTTTCAGCCTCTTGACTTTTTTAACCTCAAATTCGAATCACGTTCCATACAGGTCTCTGGATTTAAGGCATCTGAAGTGCACAAACTAGATCCCTGGAGGGAAGGGCAGATTTTCCAGTGACCTTGCTCTAAGAGACATTTAACTTAATTCTGAGTTCTACAAAGCTATGTGGGTACACAATTTCTCCTGGAAGGGCATGGCCTAGACTGTTTGGGAGACTGTGAGATGTCTTTTGACAGGACAACCCAATTTACCACTTCTCCAGGTCAACAGGCAAAACTATGGTCCATGATAACTTGTTCCCATCCTCATTCACCCCCCCTTAAAAGGAAAATTTCACTCCTTCCATGTTTCTTTTCCTTTTTCAGTTGCTACCAGGCTCTACTGACTACTCAGGATCCTAGACAGTGTCACCACATTATGATTATGACAGAATGTCAGTAGTTCACATAGATGTCACTGCATCTCCGTTCATCTGCCCGGTTCTGTAGCAGTCTTGTTTCTTCAGCTCAAGGAGCCATCCTGTTTGGAGTGTCTGCTTTCCAGTTCTAATAAGCCTCTGATTCTGTCTTGTCACCTCCCAATCATCCCACATCGTTCTCACAGCACTTTGATTCTTTGTGAATAATTCAACAGCAAATTCTCTATGTCCAGAGCTCAGCATCACATTAGCAACTTGCTTCAGGGCACGATAGCCTTTTATACTTAGTGGACTCTCTAGAATGACATGGATAGGAACTGGCAGAGACAGAGAGAGAGAGAGAGAGAGAGAGAGAGAGAGAGAGAGAGGAAGTCTCTAATTATTCTCATGGCTAGAAAACTTCAGGGGGTCTTGTTTGCTTTAGATATAAACAGATGGTTTCTGTGAAACCCAGTGAATGTTGGGATCATGTGTGAATGGGTGAAACTGCAAGGGTGGTTCTTGAGATATGATTTATTCCTGCAGCCAAATTAGATGATATAGAGTCCATAAACTCCTACCACAAAACTGTATAATCATGGAGGCCATAACTAAAGAGTGTGTCCTGCCCTCGTATTACAAATTCGAACCACCAGTAACACTTTGAGAGATGCCAGTACCCCAGGTCCCATCTAGAACATTGCTTTATGGGCTTTTGAGTGCATGCAGTTGTCACCATCTTTCCTTGGTGAGACCGCTGAGATTTATAGCCACTGAATACATTAGGCCCAAGGTATTTTGTTGACATTAACATTTGCTGCCAACATCTAACACCACATCTTGTTTGCAGCCCATAAATTTATGACATAAGGACAGCACTCAGAATTTTGATATATTATGAAAAAACACACAGCAGTGCTAACCACATGAATGGTTTTACATTTCAGACAGGTACTTTTACACGCCGTTGATTGCATTTTAATATAACGGGTTTCATTTTGTTCTGCTGATGGATTCTGATCAGCTCTTGGCACTTAGGAACAGGGAAGTAAATGTTGCACATCTGGGAAAGTAAAAGTTTTATTAAAGAAAGCATGAGCCAAACAGGTATTTTATTGCTGTCTTCGCTGTCACCTTAATTGATTATTGTTCTTTGCTCTCTTCCCTAACAGTCTATCCCCCCAAAGTGGTAAATACTAGACCAGATATTTTCTCAATAAGTTTTTTCCTTTGCTTATCTCTGGATATTATTTCATGAACAAACAAAATGTCATAAAAAAAAACCTTTGCTTTTACAGTAGCAGGCTACATTTAGATTGTGACATTATGTGTTTATTACTAGGTGTGCAGTGTCTTCTACTATTTGGATAAGTTTGAGGTATGGAATCAATGAGTTGGTTTTCATAGGTTGAAGGCAGACTTCAAATAGAGTTGGATTGGTTCATAGGCACTTGCAAACGGGGGCTTGCTATCATCCCAGTGACCTAAGTGGGTAGAGGTGGGGGTCCAATACTTCCTTGAAGGAAAAATTATTACTTTTTCACTATTATTTGCCAACCTGTAAGGCATTGAAAAGTTGGAGCCTTAACATCATCTTGTCATGTCCCTCATGATTCCAGGCATGGGTGAAAGCAGAGCTCCCCTCTGATTTGTTTCTTCTTGTGCTGGCCTAGTCCTTCCCATCTTGGCATGGACCTCTCAAAGGCATATTCTTCTTTCCTTTAATAGAAATCCTCCATGGCTCCTCATTGTGTACTCTACACAGTGCATGGCATACAAGGCCCTTTCCTGTCTGCCTCAGCTTTATCTCCTGGTATTTCCTACCTAATAGCATTCTAATCCTGCCACATGGGATGTTTTGCCATCTGATGAACACATAGCCACTTTATAGTTTGCATGCCTTTGTTCATGCAAGTTTGGCTGATGAATGCCCTCCCCCCAGCACATAGTTCTCCACTTTGGAAATATCTGTCAACTGCCAGTGCCCTGACTGGTTCTTCCCTCTAAACTCCAGGCAGAAATAGAAGCTCGTTCCTGTGTACTCGCATGTCCTTTCCCACACAACAGATAGCATTTCCATACTGTAATGTGGTTGGTTATATTTGTAATTTCCAATGGTTGATGGATCCCACAGTCATACTCATCTTCTGTATTTGACTTAAAACTATTGAGTGGTGATAGCAGAGCTCTGGAATCAAAAGATCTGGGTTGGAATCTCAACTCTGCTACTTACTAGCTGTGTGACCTTGGGCAAGATAATTTGCTTTTCTTCGTCTGTGTAATTGCATTTGTAAAATTTGGATGAGTGTAGCTATGCACAATGACTAGTGTCATGCCTGAGATACTGTAGAGCACAAACATACTTGTGGAACAGAAGCAAATGTGTCCTTTGACAGAGGAGTTTCCCTTCGGGAACTTACCAGTCCTTATCGCCCTTTCCTTCTCACTCTTAAGACAGCTCCCGGAATAATCTCAAGAGTCTCAAGATCTGAGCTCTCCCAGGAGTTCTGACAACCTCAGAAGCCTGACCTCTTGTAACTCCAATAAGGACACTGAAAATTTTTTGCTTGGATTTATTAATATTTGCATAATACTTGTATATCTTATCCTCTCATCTAAATTGGAAGCATCTCAGAAGTAGGATCTATCCATCTTTTTATATCATGACAACTCTTCTGTTCCATCAAGATGTTATAAGATAGGTACTTGGTTGTTATCTTCATTAATTTAGTTTTCACTTGGAGGGGCTTTATTTCTATGGTTGATGTGCTGGTGGTGTTAGGACCATGACAGGCACTGGTACAGTTAGAGGCCCTCCCTCATCCTCACCCCTGCTTCTTCCTTTGTACTATTCTTTGTGAATTCTCCCCATATTTAGCCGGTGAGAGAAGTGCTGCTGAATGCCAATGAAGCCTCTGCTACACATATACAGAAAAATGATGGAAATCCCTTAAGCGTAGAACTCATAGAATAAACATGATCACCATAATGTGCATCGCTATTTCTTTATGGGTCTGTGTGTGTGTGTGTGTGTGTGAAACTTGTTTACTTGTGAGAGTGTTCAAGCCATATTACATGAAACATCAGAGGAAAGTCTAAGAGAAGCACGCTGTACATCCACATCCAGCGTGCCAGCGTGCAGTCCTGGTTTGTGCCATCAGAGTGAAATGTGCTTGTGTCCTTCACTCTTTGTCAGGCCGAGCTGCAGAAGCTGAGACAACAAGCCCTGGAGACCAAACATTTCATTGAAAAGCAGGAAACTGAAGAGAGAAAACTCCTGCGAATCATTGCTGAGGCGGATGGGGAGAGGCTGAGACAGAAGAAGGAGTTAGACCAGGTAGGAACATCTCGCCAGACCTGCAGACCTCTTCAGCAGGTGCACTGTTTGATTCAGCTTTTCACAAATCTTCATTCTTCTCTAAGCTCTTTGATTCAGTCTGATGGAAGAGCAACAGCAGAAGCCCATCTCCTGTTGATTAATTATGATACACTTATTCATTTATTCAAGTCGTATTTACAAGGACTTACCCTGTGTCAGTCACTATGCTGGACATTGGATATACATTGACCCAAAAGAAAAGCAGGTTCCTTATATTCTCGTATAGTGTAATCACCTTCGTATGATTGCAATGAATACTTACTTAATTTGGGAGTTAGAAGCACAAATGCATAATTTGGGGGTTAGAAACTTAAATGCTTCCAGAGATCTGGCAGGTTAAATAAAAATAGAAGTTGACCTGTGTAAGATGGTGAGGACTGGTGGAACTTGGCAAAAGCTTGCCCAATGTAGTCATTCTAACTTTAACATTTATAAAATAATAGTTGGATCAAACCAAACAACACCCATGAGACAAGGATTTTCGGATTATTACTACCATCATGGATTATTTATTGTACTCTTTCCAATGAGACTGCAAACTCTGGTGGGAGGAGTCCAGTGTTGATTGTCTAGCAGGCTATTTATTTCAGTGCCCTACCCACTGTGTACCTGCCCAGCACATGTGAGCATTGGAAAGCTATTCGTTGACTGAATGAATGCAGCTGCCATAAGGAAAGTGAGACTTTTTGTTCCCTAGTGGCCATGTCCTTCCCTACCTTTCTAGGTTATCAGTGAGCGAGATATCCTCGGGTCTCAGCTTGTTCGGCGCAATGACGAGTTGGCTTTGCTCTACGAGAAGATCAAGATCCAACAGTCTGTGCTGAATAAAGGCGAGAGTCAGTACAACCAGAGGATGGAGGACCTGAGAATCCTCAAACTTGAGATTAAAAAGCTTCGCCGGGAAAAGGGTATTCTTGCCAGGAGTGTGGCAAATGTTGATGAACTCAGGTAATAGGAGATCCCTCAGAGCTAAGGGCACAGAGGGGTGTGGGGAGCTCCTGAAATGACCTTATGTACATGCCTGTTGGTGAAAGTCTTTATCAAGTTGTATAAAATTTTACATGATGGAATTATTAGCACGTAATGAGAACTTCTTCACAGTTCAGAATCTACATTGTGCCCATTCTATGTCACAAAAAAGGAACTAGTTTCCTCTCAAGGGGATATAAGCGAATGCAAAAAGATTTTCAAAAAACTTTGTTCTGGATTTAAAAAAATAAATTTCAAGTCAAATTAGAAACACAAACTAGCTACAATTCAGAAAAAAAATTCCGCCACTGAGCTCTTTAGAATTTCTTTAATCAGGCAATATTCAAGAGATAGAGCATCAATATTTAAATTTAATTCTGGTAACATTTGCACATCTTTTTCTTGGAATTACATACAGAATGAAAAGGGGGGAAATTTAATTTTACCACTATTTGAAAACTCTATTTCCTTAGAAGGCAGCTGATTTTTTTATATCTCACTCTTGATTTATCTTCTACAGCTTTCACTTTAGCTTAGTGTGCCTTCTTCTTGCTTTAAATCTTACATTATACAAGATCTACTTTCCCTTTGGGAAAACATCACCATGTTTTATATAGGCAATTGCAGGAAACCAAATAGGAGGTCTGGTGTTTTCTCAGTAGCTATCCTTGTTCCCCACAGACTTGTACATCAACAGTGGTATCCTTGACCACCTGGGGACAAGGACACAGTTTGCATCTGCTTCTTAAATTAATTGAATGAGAAGGAGTTTTGATATTTAGGTGCAGTGAATACATTCAGGAATAGCAACTGAAGTTGCCACTATCAAGGATGGATCATTACTTCTTTTTCTTAGAGTTGCTCGTATTTCAGATGATGAAAGCTATATAAATTCATTGCAGAAAATGTGGGAAATGCAGAAAAAATATAAAGAAGGGATTAGAAGATCCCTCATAAGTTTACCACCTACAGATACTGCCATTGACATTTTGGAGACAAATGGGTTCATTCCAAGTAGTTATTGAATGATCTCAAAGATCATCACTAAATTTGCCAGCCATGAGTTATTTTTATTATACACACAAAGGACCAAATTCTACTCATTCCTATTCAGTATTGCTTCCTTGTTGATGATAGATTTTATTTTTCTTTTCAATGGGAGGACAATAAAGATATTGGAGGGAAGCAGGCATGAATTCCAATCTCAGCCTTGCCACCTCCAGGCTATGACCTTGGGCAAAGCACTTCTCTGATCTTTAGACCTGTAGTTAAAATTAAACAGGAAAAGAAATGTAATGTGCCTAGCACAGAGTCTAGTACAAACTAAGCCATTAGTAACAGTCGCTAATACTCTTGCCTTCCTCTTCTGATGACACTCTAGAAAGCTGAAGGGTTAAAAATATGCTTTTAATTCTAAGCAGCTTGCTCTGAGCTCCCTGTTGAGTGAACATTATGCAGTTAATTCTAATGGTTTGTCTTGCTAATGAGGGGAAGTTGTATTATTGGTTTAAATGAAGCAATTAAGTAAAAGAGATGGTTTAGTATTAGTAGTCTGCACACCCACAGCAGACAAAGACAGATAATAATATCCTTATTGCCTGTGTCAGTGCAAATGTTTGCCTCTTCCCTGCTCCCCAGCAAAGCATCTTATTCAATAGGGTGGCAGCCAGCTCACAGGCTACTGTGGGTGGCTCTTGCCCATTACCTATTACTAGGGATGCCTGCAGCTTGTAGAGGTAGGTTTGAGCCAGATCTAGTTCTTTAGGACTTTTGCAGCCTCCTGTGTAGTTGTGGAACAGGAAATAAAACATCACTCCTATTGCGGTGTTTTTCAGTCCTGGCTGCACATTAGAATTACTGGCAGGACTTAAAAGCCTATGAAACCTCAGTCACATGCTAGACCAATAAAACAGCATCCCTCTGGGGATTGGGTCCTGGGAAAGGTGTGTTATCAGAGCTCCCTGGGTGCTTCCACTGTGCAGTCAGGGTGGCCATGCGTGCCCCCATTGGTGTCAGGCTGTCCTGAGTCTCAATAGCTTGCAGTCAGGTGCCATACCTTTTTGGTAGGATGTAGAATGTTCTCTTGCTACTACTATAGAGACATTTAGAAATATTAAAAAATGCATTGAAATTCTCATAATTCATCTTCTCCCTGTTCTTTCATATACTTCGAAACTCTGTGGGTATCCAGAATCATGATTCTAAAGCTCTGAAACTTTTTTTTTAAAGCTGAAGCTAAAGTTTGAGCTCTGCCAGAATTGATACCTTTGGCCCAGATTGGGAGACTGGTCTCAGTCTCACAAGTCTCCCCAATTCCAACTTTTATATAAAATGTGGTATGTATGTATGTAACCACATAAAGGTATGATATTTAAATGGGCGGAGGATTTCCTTGCAAAGGAAACTTTGTCTTATGCAGGCGGGAGCTTTTTCACACTCAAAGAGAATTCCTGAAGGAGAGGACACGATGCCGAGCCCTGGAGGAGGAACTGGAGAACCCCATGAACGTGCACAGATGGAGGAAGCTCGAGGTAATGTCTGGCAGAGCCTTACTCTCATCCCCAAATCTCTTCTGCTCCACATGGCTTCCTACCTAAAGCACAATGAAAGGCACAGTTTTATTTAATGTTATGCAAATTGTCACCTAAAGTGTAAGGCTTGATCCAATGTAAATTGTGTTGTTCCAGAACCAGATGGTTTACTTGGGTTTTGTTTCAAAAGTGTCAGACAAAATCTTTTCTGTCTAGGTAGTGATTCTATAGCATCTTACTACGCTGATGGACAGTGACTGTAATGGGGTTGGTGGGGGGGGACCTGATGAAGGGGGTAGTTTAATAACCATAATATTACACATGTAATTGTAGATTAATGATACCAAAATAAATTATAAAAAAAAATATCTTTTCTGTCTAAAGAAAACCCAGTGAGAGTTCTGAACTGGCCTCCCCAATAGACATTTATTTTTCTTGTTAAGTAGGTTTTGGTCAACCAGTTACCTTGTAGTTGCCTGTTTGTCTTGGATTGTTAATTGCCTTTAGCTACATTGGCCACCAGCATCTTTTTCATGTTTCAGTTGTTCTTTCCATCCTTTTATTTCCTGCAGGAAATATGTTTGTCAACCAGCCCTCTTTGCTAAGGACTAGCACTGTGCTAGCCAGATCCTTTCTCTTAGGAACTGGGGACACAGCCCAAGTCCCATTGGTAGGGAATGGATAATAAACCACATGTTTTATTTTATGACTTCTCTAAGGACATTACCACCAGCCCTGCAGATAACAGTGAAAGACAAGCTCTACGTACTCGAGAAAAAGATGTCCATCTCCTATAGTTGTCCCCAGCAGTGTGGGTACCAGGAGGGGCTTTGACTGTGTGAACAATTAGGGTGTTAGGAGAATCAAAATACATCTAGGAAAGAGCAGGGCAAGGGAGAAAATCAGCCAAGTAGGTTTTTGTTTTTAATTTTCATTTTTTCCTTTTAATAAAGAAAGCATTAGGATAATGCATTATAAATTGTTACATAAACATGAGGCCTGAATTTTAAGAATGTCCAATCTTGCCAAGTGAATGTGTGCCAAATTTAGTCTCAGTATATGGTATCAGTAGGCATTGCTTCATATTTCTTAGTTAAAGTCAGAGTCAATGGAATATCTTTTCCCCCTCTCTTTTGGACCCTTGTGTATTTCTCTTTAAATGCCAAGAGTGGTGTCTTTTACTAAACTAACAATAATATGAATGTGTCTGAGGAAGTGCTGAAGATTTTATATCTATTTAATGTCACATTAATTTATTCCATGTGTTTTCAAGCAGATCTTAAAAAATTTCCAATTCCATGTCCGTTGCTATTAGAAAATTAGAAAATATTGGGGAGGCAGCTGTAAATATTTAGCTGCTAGTTTCAAAATGTCAGTACAGTTGAAAGTGAAACTTTAGCTCAAAATCTAGAGGACAAATGATCAATTTATAACTGTTGAGTTTGTTTGAATTGTGCATGGATAGCTATTGAAGGCATATCAAAGCTTTACAGATTGATAACTCCATTTGAGAGCTAAATGCCAATTTATTAGCAGAAGTCCTCATCCTAGAAACCTTCCACATCATAGGCTGTAATGAATCTTCTTGTTAGCAATTACCAAAGGAGAATTCTGAGGCTGAATGAATTAGGGAACCCTGTTTCATGCCTACAGAAACAGACGGCATGGTAAGGGAAGCCTCAGAGCACAGTAATTAAGAACCACAGGCTTTAGAGCCAGGCATATCTGGGCTTGAGTCCAGCTCTGACCCTTACCAATGTGGGCAAATGATTTAATTCTCTGAGCCTCAATTGCTTTACCCATAAAAAAGGGGAAGACTACTACTGTCTCTTAGGACTATAATATTTGATATTGTATGAAAAACAGCATAGTGTCTGGATGGTGGCAAAGAATCAGGTGTCGTGGGTAGTAGCTCTCATCATCACTGTTATTCCCACTGGTGAAATAAACATACCATTTATTGGCCAACTAGAGCCAACAGATAAGACATTAGCCAGACTTGAACCTGCTTTGCTGATCATTGCATCTATTATGCTTTTTTTTTTTTGGTCCTCATTCTCTCTGTAATGGGTCTGCAAGTTTGCAATAGATTTTAATAAAGCAATAATTATTTTACATTGGGATCTCAGTGTTTTGAAACTGATGGTATCTCAGCTGATTAATTTTGTTCACCTTGAACAGGCCAGTGACCCCAGTACCTTTGAGCTGATACAGAAAATACACACCCTGCAGAAGCGTCTCATCAGTAAGACAGAAGAGGTGGTTGAAAAAGAGCTGCTCCTTCAGGTAGCATTTTCATCTTCTGTACTCATCCAACAAGTGTGTTTTCTTAGCACCACCATCATCAGAACCGTTTTTAGAATGTTATTTGGTGGCGTTGCATGCCCTGTTTTTTTTTATTAAGGTATCATTGATGTACAATCTTATGAATGTTTCACATGAGCAACACTGTGGTTACTGCATTCACCCATATTATCAAGCCTCCGCCCCCCCACACCCCATTGCAGTCACTGCCCATCAGTGTAGAAAGATGCTATAGAGACACTACCTGTCTTCTCCGTGCTCTGCTGCCTTCCCTGTGACCTACCTATATTATGTGTGCTAATCATAATACCCCTTAATCCCTTTCTCCCTCCCTCCCCCCCGCCCTCCCCCACCCCTCCCCTTTGGTAACCGCTAGTCCCTTCTTGGGTTCTGTGAGTCTGCTGCTGTTTTGTTCCTTCAGTTTTGCTTTGTTGTTATACTCCACAAATGAGTGAAATCATTTGTTACTTGTCTTTCTCTGCCTGTTGCATGCCCCGTTTTTAACTGTAGATGGCAACAGTGACTCACACACAGAGAACAAACAACCTGATTAATTGTTTTTTTATGCTGCCATCACTGATATTTCAAGAGTTCTGGAAAATTAAGTTCAAGGCTAGACTTACTGCATTGGGTAATGGAAGCTTTTATCCTCCACTCCTCTACAGTTTTGTCAGATTCCTTTAAATACTTTTCTTCACATCTTCATGTAATGGGAAATGCTATGATTTTGATTTTGAAAATAAGCTTCCACATAGAGCACAAATCTGTTTTTTAGATTTGTGAGAGTGAAATGGAAGGACAGATTTCTTTCGGTGTATTTTTTGTGGTAGGTTACTCTGGAGCAATTAGGAATGGTGACATCCTTTCAGGTCTGTATCTTTGCGAGTACCAGTTGTCATCACCATCATCACCATCCTGCCAGACCCTGCTGGTGGCTTTGCCTACCTCGTCACAGTTTATGGGGGTGGGTATTGTCATCCCCAATTAATAGATGGGGAAGTGGGCTCCAGGAGTTTAGTGCAGATAAGAGTGCGAGCTGTGGTTTTAGGTGGCCTGGATTGGAATCCTGACTTTGCCAATTTGTAACTCCCGTGGTTAACATCTCTGCACTTGAGGTTCTTCATCTGTTTCATGGGCCAACAACTGAACCTGGGGAAAACGATCTTGGGAAGATTGAAGGAGTTTAGCATTATGCTTGACACAGAGTCAATGTCTCATAAATATTAGCAAGTATTCTTATTTCTAATTCCAAAGCCCACAATCTTAACCTTTGGGTTACCATTCGTAAGAGCAGGAACTTATGTATTTGAGCAAGGACCACACAGCCCTTCTTTTTTTACATTCTATCTTTTTGAAAAAAGACATTTTCCCTGAAGTTGAGTATATAGTAAGTAGCTTTGCAGAGCATCACTATGCTGAATGGCCAATGGGCATTTTTCTCTTCTCTTAAAAATAACCCTAGTAGTTAAAAGGGCAGACCTTAGAGTCAGAAAATCTGAGCTTGAATCAGCTGTAAAGCTTTGTATTTCATGACGTGGGGGGAATAATATAAACTCTCCAAACCTCAGTTTCTCCATACAGTTTCATTGTGGGAGGAACGTACTCCTGTCAGAGAGCACAACGTGGAAGTACTGCTGTAAGGGTAACAGGGCATGGGCACTGGGGTCTGGCTGTCCAGGGCAGTAGCTCCTCTAAGGCCAATCCGGCCGCAAGTCCCTTTCCCAAGGCCATGCATCTGGCCAAGTGGGGCCTCAAACTAGGCAGTCAGCTCCAGAGTCTATACTTTTTACCCTTTTATTACCCAGCCTCTCTTGTTATCACTAAGTTTTTTAAAGAACAAAATGTGTTTTGCCAGATCTTTCTGTTGTAAGTTTGTTTCCTATTCACTCCACTGCTGTAACTTTATTACTTCCTTCCTTCTGTGTACTTTGAGTTTATTCTGTTCTACCTTGAGATTGATGCTCAGCTCATTCATGTTCAGTTTTCTTTTCTAAGATAAGCATTTAAAGCTATAAAATGTCCCTTAATTTCTTCAGTTCCTCCCTACAGGTTTTGAAATGTGATATTTTCACATTCGTATAGTTCTAAATATTTTGTTTTCAGAATGATTTCTCTTTTGAGAGTCTTAAAAATATCCACTATATCTCCTATGGTTATTAAGAGTACAACTTTAAATTTCCAAATATATGGATACTTAAGTTATTTTTTAGTTACTGGTTTCTCAGTTTCTGCACTGTGGTCTGTATTTTACCAGTTCTTTGGAATTTGTTGAGACTTGCTTTGTCACCAGCTAAGTAGTCCGTTTTGTAACTGATGCGCATGTGCTCAAAAAGGATATGCACTCTCTAAATGCTCAGGACTCAGGAATCTGTATAATGTTCATTAGGTCAACCTTGCCAATTGTATTGTCTAAACCTGTATCTTTCCTGATTTTTTTTGTTTGCCTACTTGCTGAAAACAAGTTTGGAGATTTGTCTATTTCTCCTTGTAATAATGTCATTTTTTGCTTTAAGTACATTTTAGATTATGTTCATAAGATTAGTGAAAGGTTCTTCCTGGTGAATTGCTCCTTTAATATTATGCAAGAACCTTCCTTAATCAATGCTTTTACTTACAAAGTTATCTGATATTAATATAGCTCTACCAGTTAGTGGGGTTTTTTTGCATTATTTTCTATGCTTTTACTTTTAAAACTTTTGGTGTCCTTGGATTTTAGGTGAATCTCCTGTAATTAAAAAGCATCCGATATGATATCTTTGTCTTGACTGGTATATTTAATCTATTTATATTTATTGGTGATTTTAGGTTTATTTCTACCTTCTTATTTTCTATTATTTACCCTGATTTTTTTAATGCTCAAAAAAAAAGTCTGTTCCTGCTTTCTATTGGTTTAGTTTTCTTTATTCCTTCTTTTTCCCCTCCATCAGTCACTTTTCTCTCATTATTTCCTATTCCCTTTTTTTTGGCTTAGTCATTTTTTCTGAGTAGTTATTACCACCCAGTGTAATTCTCTACCTCCATCCTCTCTCTCTCTTTCATGGAATTCCTTAAAATATTTAACATGCGTAGTGAACATCAGGTCTAAACACACCTAAAGCTGGTCAACATCCTTATCCTTACAAACAACACAAGGACTTGAAATGCTTTAACCCCAGTTGCCCCTACAGTCAATGAATATTTATTCAGATTTACCAATTCTTTTTTTTCTATTTCTTTATATCTCCAATTCCTTATTTCTAGGTTCTACCTGTTTCTTTTTGAAGTACATCCTTTTATGGTTATTTCAGTGATAAGCTTTTTAGTGGCAAACAACACTCTTCTTTGCTCAACTGAAAATGTTTTATTTTGGCCTTACTTGTAAGTGATTAAATTGAAATCCTATTTTCCATTTGTACTTTAATGATGTTAGTCCTTTAAGAAGTCTGCTGTCAGCCTGATTACTATTTCTCCTTTTTAGGTATCTTGCCTTTTCTTCTGTTTGGTTGTTAGAGCTTCTCTTTACCTTTGTTGTTCTGGAGTTTCCGTACAGTGAATGCATTTGGTATGAATTCAGTTTTACTCACTAAGGACTCACTGTGCTTCTTGAATCTGAGGATTCCCATGTCTTGGAATAGTCTGTCCTTCATTCTCTTTATTTATTCCTTCTGGAACTCTTATTAGATGTATGCTGGATTTTCTCATTCTTTTTTCCTTATCTATTGACCTCTTTGATCTTGTTCCTCTCTTTATCTCTTATGTTACATTTTCTCAGCTTTACTTTTCTGTTTACTAAATCTCTCTTAGGGTGTCCTTATCTGCTAATAGCCTATCCACTGAGATCTTATTTTCAGTGATTTTATTTTTGTTTTCTCGAGATTCTTTTTCACATGTGACTGGTCTTTGTTGATAGTGTCTTGATCTTATGTTTTTACTCCTTCCATTGTGTCTTCAATTAATTTAAACATTTATTTTATAGTCTTTATCCAATAATTCTATTAGTGGAAGGGCTTGGAGGTCTTTCCTAGTGTTTATTGTGACTGCTAATTTTCATGGAGAATCTTTTGCTTTTTGTGTTGTGCTTTTGAATTGTGGACTCATGTTCAGAAAGGATTTATTTATGGCACTTGGAAATGGCCCAGGTAAAGGATATGTTTTTTGTTTGTTTCTGCCAGGTGCCCTAAAGATATCACTTGCTTAGAATAATTTTTTATGTTAAATTCTCACCTTGGGGCTTACTGGATTATTTGGTTAATGTGTATTAGAAACCCAGAATCTTGTGATGGGTGATCCACGCATAGAAATTCTCAGAGGAGTCTATTTCCCACCCCCACCCCCCAACAGCTCCCAGGGGAGGTAATTAAGTATCTCTGTGGTCTTCCTATTTGAGAGGGGTAGATTTCTATCTATTGTTTCTTTTCACTGAGGGTGGAGGAGTTTTAGTACCAACTGTCCACAGCACACTGGCCCAGCACCTAATCTTTTATTCTCTGTGGCCATTGAAATCCAAGCCCCTTGCTCCTTGAGTTCAGCCACATATCCCATTCAGCCCCCAAGGGATAGCTGCTCTAATATGCTGTCCACTCTTTGGTTTAGACACTTGAGGACCAAACTATAAAAACTCCATTTTGTGATTAAGAGGATGTGTTGTTTTATTCAGCATGTCTAATGCTCTGTGGACTTTTAGTTTTCAGGTTCCTTTCGTCTGCCATATTGCCATAAATAGAAATTTCTTGTTTACTCTAATTCCTAGTTTTCTCATTCATAAAATGGAGATAATAGTACATACTCAAAGAATGGAATGTGTTAAGTATACATGAAAGTTTATGAGAGTGCTTAGTTATCATTAACAATGTTCTCATTAACATTGCGGTTATTACTAATGTTATTAATCATCTATCAGTTTTTCCAGGTCTCCAGAGTTTAATATTTTCCCTCAATTCACCTTTATTCAATTCTTCATTTAACCTTTCTTTTGGCCCATTGGGTCCTGTGCCTGCTGTGAGTTTCCTTCTATAGTTTATGTGTCCCCAGACAACAAGCCTTGTTATCTTGGTAAAACCCCAGGTGCTCCTTGGGATTTGACAGTTACTCAATTTCATCAGTTTCATTAAATTGTTAGAGAAATTCTCTGCGCTCACAACAGAACATTTTGCAATTAGGAAGCTTTTTGGTTGAATTCTTCTGAGTATCAGAACGTTTTTTAAATGACTGTTTAATCTGTTACACGGTGATGAAGAGAACTCATCATTTCCCAGCAGCAGCCATGTTGGAAGCCTATTTCCCCCTAGTCAACTGTGAGCTGTTTGAGGGAAGGCACTTGGTTGTTCATCTCGTGAACCCCAGTGCCTGATACAGTACCAGGCACATGGTTAAGTGCTCAGTAAAGGTGGACAGCCTGTCTGCCTGGGCAACTGCTCCTCACTCTTCAGGCCTTAGCTTAAATGCTTTTTCCTCAGGGGTGCTCTTCCTATCATACCACTCATCACACTGGTAATTAACAAAATAATTGTAATTGTGTGTGTTTAATGATGCTGTCCTGGCAGACCATTAGCTTCACAAAGGCGGTGTCTGTGTCTGTCTTGATCATTTCATCCCAGGCTCCTTGCCCACAGGTTAATATTTGTAGGTGACTGATTAAATGTTGGAAGAATGGTGGTCCTGCAGTAAGTGGTATGTCTCACAGTCATTTAAGTTCTGACTTTGAGCTTTGAGAAGTTATGGGAATTATTCTTCGTATTACATTTTTGTTAATTCTAACATTAACTTCTAACTTTGCGGGAGTCTAGACTTCACCGTGGGTTCATGAATCTGTAAACTTGATGCAAACTGTCAGTGTCCTTTTTTGTGCCGGGCCAGGCTGATTTATGTGGTATTGCTCAGCGTCTGTCCTTCCTCAGGGTGTGTGTGAAAATGGTTCTTGAACTTGACTTTACAGCTTTGGTGGTAAGATGAAGTCTGTGTCTTGCCAGGGTTGGAACCTACAGTGTGGTTGGGAAGAAATTCTTTTCTTTTGCTCACCCAGCTACTCTCCCCTTGAGGGAGGAAGCACGAGAACTACAGGCACACTTGAGCTGTGCCTCCTGGTGGCCTCTGCTTTCTCTTTTTGCTCCCTTTATCCCCCATCTCTTCCAAATCCCTCAGTGTTAATGACTTATTGAAAGAACAAAAAGGGCATCTGTAGGATCAGCAGGCATATGTGCCATGAGTAACTGCCATTCATTAACTGCCTATCATTATATCAGCATCATCACCGTCATCATCAAGATGGGATTCTAAATAATGGCAGGCGGCAAGATGGCATTCGAGTGGGGAGCTCTAACTTCTTGCCAGAGGCACTTGAAAATACAAGGAACCGTCACAGCAGCTAGGATTTGTTATTCCAAATGTTTAAGTATGGATAGCAAGTTCACGTACACTCACCCTCAGGGTCAGGCAGGTAACAACAAAGCACAAAGTGAACTTTGCATATCATAATCATAAATGGTAACTGATAAGGGCTTCAGAGTCAGAGGCAAAGGGGACTGACGGGGACTGTAGCACAGAGCAGGCTGCACATCCCATCCCTAGGAAGCAGCTAATCCACTCTGGCTAATTGTCTCTGTTGCCAAACCTTGAATTTTTCAAGAATAGCTGAAAATATGAGTTTCTTTGTTCACTAATACTGAGTTTTAAACATTGGCAACTTTAAGAACATTGTACGGGCTTCCCAGAAATGTATCTGCCAACTACCCTTGACCCACAGGCGGCTGGTTTGTAACCTCTAGGTTCAAGGCTTGTGGGAGAAAGAGATTTAAAGGAACAAAAGCAACACAGTCACCTTGTTTTGATTGCTTTAATCCAGTCCTTTGTTATGATTTCTTGATGGAACAACACAAGAATCAAAAGGGATAGAGGAGATGGGGAGGGAGAAGGAGGAGCAGGTTGCAGGTGGTATGCAGTGATGGACAGTCAGAGGTGAATGAGGCTGGGTTCCTCCGAGGAGGTGGGCAAACTGGTGGAGAGGTCTGGGTTTTTTTCTGTGGGGCAATGGTCACGGGCTTAAAGGAAGATGGAACTCCTTAAGATGTCTTTTCCCTGATGCTACTGACTCTGCCTTATGTTCATTTTACAAGCTTTTCTAAAACAGGAAAGGACTTCCCTGAATTGTTTAAAAAAATACTGAGTCGCCTCCTGACCTTCCAGTGCACAGGCAGCAGATGCATTGCAGGCAGTCGTTCAGCTGAGCAGTTGGAGTGGTCAGGAGCTTTAGTCTGGGTCCCCTAACTCGGAGACCGAGACAAGGGCTTGGGTTCCAGTAATTTGGGCGGTGGTCTCAGGAAGCTGGAGCGAGGAAACAGGAGAGTGAGATGGGAAGGAGAAAAAAACCAGTAAAGGGAGGGGGAGAGCTGGTCACCCTGTGGATATCTGAGCCCCAGTGGCACTGGAGTCCCTCTGAGGAACCATAGTGAAACCACTGAAGAATTTCCTTATCAAAGGAGGGGGGCTGGGGCATTGTTCAGTGACTCCCATTCCCCACTGGTTGAAAGTTGCCCGTGGGCACAGAACCTCTTCTGAAAACAGACTGACAGTACTTCAGTAGTTTCCACTCCCACCTCTGAGGAAGCTGTGGCTGGAGGCAGAAAAGCTGATTCCACATGCCCTTGAGGGTGGAGCTGCCAGAGCGTTCCAGGAGCTGATAGCCACCTCAGTGCGCCAGGCATTTCAGTGGCAGCTGACATTTTGAGATGGACTGAGAGGATGAGGCTCAGGCCAGTAAAGGTGTCTGCTACGGGAGAAGAGGTTGGCTGGCAGGTCCTGAAGATCACCAACCAGTAGACCTTCTTCAGTAGACTTAAGTCCCTTAGTCACTTAGCTGCTTATCTAAATGGTAAGCTGCCAACCCAATTTTAGAAAAGGCCATGGCCACTTTCCAAACCAACTTCCCATTTGGGCTTCCCCCATTCCACCCACTGCCATTCCAGTTGATATCTAGTAACCAGATGACTCGGTTGGTCATGCTGTGTTTCATTTTGTAATCACAGCCATCCTTCACTGAGTGCTTACTGGTGCAGGCACTGTGCCTTACCCATGCCCAGACTTCAGGGGTGTGGGGAGCATGCAGTGAATGATAGCTGGTCGGATGGGAGGGTGAAATGATAGGTGAGTCACCTGATGAGGTGGTATAGTTTTGGGGAAAGGAAAATAATTTGACCTCCTAGAATGTTAATGCTGGATTATCTTGCCCTGAACATTCCTTTTACAGATGAGAACATGGAGGATTTCCCTTAATATGTAGAGTGGTGGCATATTACTAGAAGGGTTAATCGCTTTAGGGGGTTATGATGCATAAGAACCCATTGCCTACTAAACATGACAATGACCCAAGTGAGAAAAGTACTTTGCTGGAGTTCACATGGGTGTGGCTGTGGGAGCTTGTCCTGTGCCTTCTCGATGGCTTGTTGTGCCGAGAGGTCTAAGGAATAGGCATGTCCCTCAGGTAAATAATGAACTGAGCTGGAAATCTCTGTTTTGTTGTTGGCATCTGGGTCCTGCCCTTTCAAGGTGAACTTTTTCTCTAATTTAATTTTATGACCGACTGGATGCAAGTCTGGTTTACTTAACTGTAAAATGGCTTGAATGGTTGGAGAGTGTGAATGGACCTGCACAAGTTATTAACTGTATAGAGGGAACAAATCTCATATAGGAAAGATTTAGATAATTCTTCGGTAAGGATCTTCATTTTTCCTAAAGTTGTGATTATCTCACATATCTGATGTACACAATGTGGTAGACATGCCACAAAGTACTTTAATATGGATTATCACATTTAATCTTTACCACAACCTTATGAGATGCGAGCTATTACCTTTTCCCTTTATAGGCAGCAAATAGGAGGCACAGAAAAGTTGGGAAACTGCCCCCAAGACCACACCTGTGGCAGCTGGTGGAGTCATGAATCTAACTTCAGCATGTCTGGTTCCAAAGGCTCTTCACCAAGAAAACCGTGGTCATTGATTCACATTGTGCAGAACAGCTTGATCGTCAATGGGGAAGATTCACATTTCTTATCTAGAGTACTCTAACCGTGGTCTTAAGACAAGTGACATTGGCATTACCTGAGCACCTTTTAGAAATGCAGAATCCTAGGACCTCCTCAGGCCTAATGAATCAGAATCTGCATTTTAACAAAACCCCCAGGGGTTCAGTTAGAGGAGCTCTGGGGCCCTAAAAGATAGTGATCTCCTTTCTTTGCTCCAAAGCAAGAGGTGTGGTTCAGGAGGGAACCCATGACTCCTGTTATGAGGTGTGCGGCCGTGCCTAGTAACCTAACCTTCCTGCACATCGGTAGGTTTCCTTCTCTGGACGTCATCATCTTATCAGTATTCTTTGGTCATTGTGATGATGAAAGGAAAGTACTGCAAAAAGCACTTAGCAGAATGCCCGTGGTCATGAGAACTGGCCTGTGCTCAGAAAAGCTCATTATTTCTGGTTTGGAGCATGATAACCTCACACTCTGATCCTCAGTTCTTGAACTTCAGAGACTGGAATCTAGGAGAAATCTGACAAACGAGTACATCCAGAGTTTAAGGCAGGTTTTAGGGCCCCACAAACTCTCAAAGGCTACTGATGTTCATATGAAAAGTCTAGAATGTTTCTTTGTTGATAGAGACATGAAAATCCTTGCTCCTGTTTGATGGTAGCCTGGATGGATTTGGCAGATGCTACAGAGAGTTTTGAAGAGTGGAGGGAAATGGCTGTAACAACTCATCTTTATTGCAGGCTGAGAACATACCCAGCCACCCTATGCTAAATAGCATTTTGCTTTCTCTGAATCCACAGGAAGCCCAAATGAGGTGGATGCTGTTTTTTCTGTTTTACAGAGGAGGGAACTGAGGCTTCAAAACAAAACTTACCCAAAAGTTTGCAGCTAAGAAATGCTAGAGTTGCAATTATAAACAAGTGTCGGGTAGACTATGGACTGTGGTTGGTGGCCCACTGCCTGTTTTTTTTATTAAAGTATCATTGCTATATAATCTTATGAAGGTTTCACATGAACAACACTGTGGTTTCAACATTCACCCATATTATCAAGTCCTCGCCCACCCCACTGCAGTCACTGTCCATCAGTGTAGTAAGATGCTATAGAGTCATTACTTGTCTTCTCTGTGCTGTACTGCCTTCCCTGTGACCTACCTATAATGTGATTGCGAATTATAATGCTCCTTAATCCTCTTCTCCCTCCCTCCCCACCCACCTTTGCCACCCCATTCCCTTTGGTAACCACTAATTCCTTTTCCGTGTCTGTGAGTCCACTGCTAGTTTGTTCCTTCTGTTTTGCTTTGTTTTTATCTCCACAATGCCACTGCCTGTTTTTATATGAATGATATTTATACATTTAAGTGGTTAGAAAAAAGAAGAATTTATCTCGTCACATGTAAAAATGATATGAAATGCAAATTTCAGTGTCCATAAATCAAGTTTCACTGGCACACAGCCATACTTCTCCATTCATATTTTGCCCATGGCTCCTTTCATACTACAGCTACAGTGCTGAGTAGTGGTGGCAGAGACTACTTGGCCCAGAAAATCTACAGTTGTTGCTACTGGCCCTTTACAGAGAAGCTTTATCAACCCCTCTAATAAACCTTAGTCATTGGAATTCAGAAGAGGGCCATGCCCCACTGTTCTGTGGTGCCTCCCAATAAAGCCACGTAACATTCCACTTCCATGACCACTCCACACCCTGCCCCCTAAATTCCAAAAGAGTCGTTCAGTTCTTAAAGAATTTCTTTAAGGTATGGAAGGCAGAATTCTATTGTCACGTCCCAGTTGCTGGTGGTGTTGCCTGCCCAAAACATAATTCTTCCACTCTATTAGCGGATAACTATGTGATCTGATCATCCTCTCCAAAGCTGAGCAGAAATTATTGAAGATACTCCATCACTAGAGAGACCAGGTTGAAAGGCATAGTGTAAGCTGATTGGAAGCCCATCTGCAGGCTTTTGTTCCATTTTAAAATCAAGGGGAAGTACCTTCTGCGAAGAATATCTGAAGTGTTGGAAATGGTTGAGGAGGCTTCTTGCCTAGTGTGCTCTCCATGGGCTGCTGATCCGCTGCCACATTCTCCTGGGACTTCCTGGGGAGATGCCTGCTTTCCTGCATATGCTCTTCGTGTGTCAAGGAGGATGGAAGGAGCAATTAGAGATGGCTTGTTGAGAAAAGAGAATGCGCATGCTGGCCTTAAGCAGAGACGTGCATCCACCCATGTGGCCTGCCTGTGGGGCACCATATACCTGCATACACTGGTTTGTCTAAGACGGCCTTCGTGTGAGCACCCTGAGAGGGGGGTTCCAGGGCACCTTGCTCATGATCTTATAGCAGCACAGCAACCATCAGTGTCTGATGGGCACATTATCAAAGTACTTTGCATATGTTTTATCTCAGTAGTTCCCAAATACTGATCTGGGGATTGGGAGAATCTATACGTTTCCCAAATGTAAATATACACTGGTTTGTAATGAAATGAGCACAATGACTGTGTAGCATAAAGCCAATTTTACTTTTGGGGACTGCTCTTTTTTTTCTGTGTCCTTCTTACTTTTGGTGATGTAAAATGTTATTTATTTTGAAATGGCATTCTTTTGTTTTTTGTGATTTTTTTCCTTCATGAAATTGGTAGGTGCTCTTGACAAATTCTGTTTTGTCAAGAGCATGGATCCTGGAGCTAGATTACTGCAGTTTGAATCTTGGCTCTGCCAGTAGCTCTGAAACCCTGGACAGGTTACTCAACTCAGTTTCCTCACTTGTTAAGTGGGGATAAACATACCTCATAGGGTCATAGGGGAGACTATATTAATATATATATTTAGAATAGTCCCAAAAGGAGAAGTTAGCAAGACCATGCTTGTGACTCCCATATTTTAGGGAGAATTTTTCAGGTCCAAGAAATTCAAAATCAAGGAACTACTACTTTATCTCATAATCTTTGCAACAACCTCATATAACAGATCAGGAAACTAAAGGTCAGAGAGGTTTATGGGCCCTCAGAAAATGTCTCTGCCATTGCTGGCAGCTCTAAGAAAAAGGGTGGTCTTGCACAGTTCTCTACACCTGCTGGTCTCCTTTATGGGCGCTGGCTTTTAATATGCAGATGTTTGGGGCTATTCTTAAGATTGTGTTCTGCTTCATTTAAGGTGAATACATTTCTCAACCTGTGTCCTTTCACACTTGCCTGGGTGTACTTAATGTGCTCAATTATTGCATGCCTTCCCATATTCCCTCTACTAGCTCTCTCTAAACGCACCGGGAATAACTTCCCATGACATTACAGTCCTGCAAACACTAGGAGTTTCTTAAAAAGAGATTGGCTCTGGAAGGCTTGATTAGGCAGAGAGAGGTTAAAAACCCGTTTATACCTTCACTTGTCATTTCAGTCAACCTGAGGAGATACAGAGTTGACTGGTGGGCTTTGTACTACTAAATGGGTGAACCTCACTGGGTCTGCTTCGGCTGGCCATCTAAGACTCAAGGAAGAGAAAGTAGGTCTCTTGGTCCAGACAGTTCACTAGCCCTTTGACTAGAGAAGCCTTTCACGGGGGAGAGTGTGAGTAGTGTCAGGTAGAAAAGCATAGTGATCAAGAGTTCCTACTCTTGAACAAAGCAGATTTGAGTCAAGCTCACTCATAATATTGTGTGAGCCAGAGCAAGTTACTTAACTTTCCTAAGCCTCAGCTCTTGATTTGTAAAATATAGGTAATAATACCTTTCACGTGAGTTTTTATGTAGATTAAATGAGATCATTATCAAGCACATAGCCCAGTGTTTGCACTTAATAAGTGTTGGCAGCTATTATCATGGTATTGCACTTTGGACATAGATTTTAGATTTTAGAAGAAGCCACCAAATAGTAGCTTATAAACGGCTTAGTATAGCAAGTCAACATTACATGTGTGATCTCACTTTCAGGAATAATTGCTAGGAATACCCATCCTTAAGGCAGCTTCTCACTTTACCTCTAGGGTGACTGGCCCATTAATTGGTGTGCTCATGAAATAGTTAGCTTTTGCTTTATAACAAACCAATCTACAACTTAGTGGTTTAAAACAATAATCATTTATTAGATCATGATTCTATCAGTTGGCAATATGAGCTGAGCTCAGCTGGCCAGTTTTTCTGTTGGGCTTACCTGGACTCACTCATGTTTCTACAAGCAGCTGGTGGTGTGCTAAGAGCTGGTTGATCTGGATGGCATCATTCACAGTGGTTGGTGCTGGCAGTCGGCTGGAATGATAGGAGTGACTGAACCACGGATCTCCAGCAGTCCAGCCCAGGTCTAGTCTCATGATGATACTCTCAGGGTTTCCAAGAGCAGCAGGAGAGGACAAGCCCCAACACTTAAGTGCTTTGGGCCTCCATTTGTGTCATGCTTGTTGATGTCCCACTGGCCAAAGCAAGTCACGTGGCCACGCCCAGAGTAAATGTGGGAGAAGACTATCTAATATCATGGATACATGCAGTCATTATTGCAACAATATACCATAATTTCCTTTCTTTGGTGAGTTTGGATGGAAATACTTTGCATTTAAGCATTCAAGTGGTACAGAATTCTTTTTTTAATCCTTTGTGTTGAATATGGTATTTTAATATGCCTGGCATCTGGTTGCTATCCTTGGATTTTATTGCTGACATGTTTTTCTTCTCTTTAATCTTTTATTCCCTTTATTTGGGAAATTATAGTTTGCTGCAGGACATAGTTCTTTTTATAGGAGAAACAGCTGTGATGTCATAACAGCACATTTCCTTAGGATATGCATTTATCCCCATGCATTTGGAAACATGATCCAAAATCCAAGTGTTCATTTCTCTTCTGGCCTCCGACTTCATAATGAAACAGAGCAAATATGTGAACCAAAATGTATTAGTTGATAAATTAATCTTTAAAAATTGTTATTTGCTATTTTCTTTTGATTTCTAGTTATTGAGTGCTCATACGTGAGGAAATGTTTAAAAAGAATTAATTTTCTTTATTTTATAAGGGCCAGTTTGAACTTTCACAACCAAGTGAGAATAATAATAATATGTTTCTGAAAACAGAAACTATTCAAGTTGTTTTAGTAAGAGCAATGTTTAGCAGGAATTTTTTTTAGTAAAAACAAATGGCGATAATATGAGTAGTAACTGAAAATGGAAATAGATTACTTAGAGTCCAAACAAAACATTTTCAATAAGGAATTTCTCAGTAGAACATTTAGGTTCTTATTGAATCTGTATACAATTATATCTTAACTCCCCAAACAAAACAGATTTTCAGTGATAAATGTTTTTGGACAGCAGCAAGATTCAATTTGGTTCATTTCAAGATGCAGATTTATTTGTGAAATTAGAAGAAAATAGTGGCCAACAGGAACCTAGGGTAGTCCTGTCTATCTTGAATTGTTCTGTTGATGTTTCATCCAGAAATACCTCAGAGATAGAGGTGCTTCTTACAAGGATGAGGAGAATTTCAGCTGGAGCAGAAATTAAATTGTATTTATAGTCCAAACACTTACATGAATCCTTAATCTGCTTTTTTATGATTTCAGGGGAATTTATAGAATCGTTTAGATTGGAAGAAATCTCCAGTGGGTCATCAAGTTCCCTCTCCTTATAATGGCAGCACTGATTTTATTATCCTTAAAGCATCTCTGATAGATGGGTGTCAAGTCTGGCTCATGTTTCATGCATTTAAAAATGTATATTCCCTACCCTGAGTGTATTTAATGTGTAGGAAACAGACTGAGAGCTGCCTATATGCCCGGGAGACCTTTTCTTAGTTCCTGACACACAGTCTCCTCTGAAACAGATGCCAAATATGTAGCACATTAAGCATTATATTGAAGCCATCAAACCAAGTTTACTTTTGGCTGTTGACAACTGGAAACATTTTTTCTCAATGTGTATAGGGACCCAGTGTGCTGTCAGCTGTGAAGCAATAACAGAAGGTCAGTCCCTCTTATATCCCTTTGTCCTGAATACTGCCTGGGACTTGCTATCCCCCCAATTAAGAGAGTGTGCTTGGAAGACCAATTATGAACCAAAAGGTATTTTGGGGTATCTCTAATATCTGAAGAAGTTTGTGAGAAACAAAGGAATATAAAGTGTGGTCATTACCTCCAAGAAATTTTTATTCTGTTTGAGAAGATTCCTGAGATATATCTGGGAAGAAATGAGACTTGTCTCTGTGAGCAGGGTGTGAAAATCCAGACCATTACTTTATGGTTCTACTGAGTGAACAATACCCAGTTATGCATAATCACATCGTACTGTATACTAACAATAGTAGGGCCCCAGCTATGCAGTAGAGGCCCTGCAAGGACAGTAGATGATAATATGGTGGTCGTGTTCAGAACAGCTATGAGTGCCACAGGGGTGAGGGCAGGGGAGATGAGTAAGAACTGGCTTCTTCAAGATGCAGTTGGGGTGGACTCTGATGTGTCATAATGACTCACTTAGCAATTGCCTAAAAATATGTGTTGAAGAAGGATGGGATAGCAGTTGAGAACTCAGACCTAGTTTTGAGTCCTGGTTTTACAAATGCCCAACTTTGTGACTTTGGGCCAACAGGTCACCCTCTCAGAGCCCCAGTGACTCCTGCTGTAAAGTGGTGAGAGTAAAGGACCTGGTTCATAGAGTGGTTATAAGGATCAGATGAGATCCTAGGACAGAGCTAGACATGCCAGCTAGTAAGATGGTGGCAGGATTGGTGTAGAAAAGGACCTGTGGAAACACATGGGTGTGGAAATGGAAAGTTTTCTTGAAGGAGGCATATTAGGAATCAAGAGAAAAGGGCATTTTAGGCTGAGTGAAGATGAAGTGTCAAAATTCTGAGATGAGGTGAATACGTTTGGGGTGTGGAGAATGTAGCTGAGTATCAGGGGCATATAGCTAGTTATTTTGTGTTGTATTTGTTAGGTGGGGACCAGTGATATGATCTTAGACCACGCATAGGTATTAAACTTGCTCCAGTAGACCAGGGTGGACTCCAGTCACAGTAATGACCACAATTCCTGTGGCAGCAGTTACGGCTTTTTGATTGCCTGTTGTATTATTGTGTGTTCAATCCTGTGATGGGTCCTTTATATTGTGTGTTGTTTTGAATCTGCACAGTAAGTTTTATTATTTATATATTAGGCCAATTTTACAGAGGAAACTGAAGCTCTAAGTAATATGTGCAGGTTAGAGCTAACTGGGGGCAGAGCTGGAGCTCAAACCCATGCAGGCTGTGGTGAAAGTTGATTTCCATATTTTAGCCCAGGTTAGTCTGCCTTCCAGGCCTATGTTCTGCAGGATATTAACCAGCTGGGGATGTGACACATTGAAAGTGATGAGGAGGAGAGACTAAAAGGGATATGGGGACTGGGGCTGAAGGAGCAACTCAGAGACAGTTGTAATTTGGGCCCAAATTATTGAGAATATTGTTATGGACAGGCACTGGGGTCGAGGAGAAAGGAGTAAATCCCTGAGATCTTTAGAAAGATCAACTTACAGGACTTGGCATTTGAATGACTGTGAAGGTCAAAGTAGAAGAGTCAAAGGTGGCTTTTGGTCTTTCATCCTGGTGAGTTATAGCTCCATGCAGCTGATCCACTGCTTGGGTCATTAGCCACACCCTTCATCTTGCTCCTACTCCCGTGACATCTCCCTGCCTCTCTTCCCCACCCCCATCCACACACAGCTGCTCAGGCTGAAACTTGAACCATGAGACTCTTTAAAACTTGAACAGGAACCAAACAAAAAACAAAACGGGGGGAAAAGAACCCCATATAATATAATGGCTGCAAACAGTTAACTATCACAGAAAAACTAGAGACTCCAGTAAGCCTTTCATACCATCTTCACTATTCCCAATTGTGCCTCTGGTGGGGTTGGCAGTTGGGCTGGATGAAATCTTTCCCCCATTATGCCTTGTGTAACCAATTTACTTACTTTTTTGTATCAGACCCATCATGCCAAATAGCTTCTCCTTTAATTTTCTGGTGTTTTTGGGTGTATAAGCATGCCTTCTCTAAGAAGTGATGGTTTTCTTCTTCCTTTCTAATTATTGTTCAATTTGTTTTTTATTTCCTGACTCATCACTTTATAATACCAGTTACTTTTTAAAAAATCAGTGGGATAACAGAAATGATGTTGGGTTTTTGAGCACCTGAAGGAAGTAGGGATTAGAAATCAGAGAGGCTGAAGATAGAGTGAATGGCCAGGAAGCTACTGCAATAGGATTGTGATGTTGTGATGTCCAAGGAGACTGAAATGAAGGAAATTGAAATAGCCACAGGAGAAAATGGACTGGTTTTGTTATTGTGGGTAGGGCACAAAAGATGGCTTTTAGGCCTCAAATACAAAGTCTGGTGGTCTAGTTAACAGTCACCAGAACTTGAATCTTTTGTTAATAGAGTTTGGAGTTTATGTCAATCAAAAGAGGTGAGAAGATGGAAATGAATTAGAATTCTCGGTTTATAAACAGCTCCAGGAATGTGGATTTAAAAAGAAATTAGCAGATATTTTAATTTTCTTCAGTATTGCCATGGTCTGACTCTTAATCTAGCTAGAGGCAAAATGTCACATAATAATTACAATTTATAAATGTTTTTCCAGTTGACAAAGCAGTTTTACATATATTTTTTCATTTGGTCTTCAACAAGTCTGTGAGATAGATGGTGATAGAAATATCTAACATTTGTCTCAAAAGTTTCATTTTGCAAAGCACTCCTAGTTACATTACCTCATTTAATACTCACACTCATTGATTTCTAGCTCACACTCAAAGGGCTGGTGTCTAATTGTGGTTCTCTATACACATTATATTTTCTGTCTTTGAAAATGAATTGCCCCGCCCATGCACTGAGCCCCTCTTCATTTTTCAGAGTCCTGTTCAGGTAGGACAGTATTATTGCCTGTTCCACACTAGAGAGAGGTAATGGACAGAGGTGGAGTGGAGAAAAATTGAAGCAAGTAGCTCAAGGAGGATCCAGCCCTTGGTGGAGGTGTGTGTCAGGGATGATTGACAAGAAGTCCCCTGGGCAACATGGAGGGGTATGTGGACTTTGGTGTGGCCTTATCATCTTTAGCTTTTCCCTGAAGTGGAGACCGTGGAGAAGATGCCTGTGTGGGGGTGTGTAGAGTGCTGTTTAGGGAGTGACATTTCATAAGCAAACACACATAGAGGCTCCCCATTCTGCAGCTCCTTTCACTTTCCTTGATTTTCATAGAAGGGAAGGGAAAACTAATTTGGCTGTTTGCAGAGTCTTTCAGTGAAATGTGTACAGTTTTGCAGTGGAACTCAGAGGGCAATCTTGCAGAGGGCCAGGGAGGAGAGAGTTTAGTGGTGGGAGTAGATCATCACTGTTGGGATCTGCCAAGAGAGGTAGAACCGCAGGAAAGATATGGCCACACAGAAGTCACCCACTGGTGCCCTTTGAGGGTCAGGTTCTGGGAGGCTGTTGGGCTTCCAAGGGCTCAGAAGGGAAATGATGATGAGAGAATGGAAACAGTAGACCTGGGTTACTTGTATAAGACATGTGGCTATTAAAAATTGGAGGAAAAACATAAACACACATAAAATACAAATACATTCTTGTTATACAAGATGCAAAGAATTTAGAAGCACATAGAATAAACCATGTAAGATCTCGTCCCTTTTTGTCACAGCTCTACTCCTCAAGTATAATGGAGTGACATGTGCTCTTCCAGTCCTTAGTAATCATTTTAGAGAGAGGGTGGGGTTCACATTGATCACAGACAGGGGTGCAAAGAGTAAGCATGGAAGAAGGAGATTCAAGTTAGATGTGTGTATGTGTGTGTATGGATATAAAATGTATGGCTTTATGTGCATGAATATGTTTATTCATATACATGTGCTACATTTGTTATGTTTATTCATACATACATACCAGGAGAGAAGATGAAGGTGATCAGCTCTTCAGTTGATATGGAGAGGAAGGAGGAGAGTTTATGCAATGCTGATGTCTTGTGATGAAGATCAGGGTCTCTTAAGCTTCTGTCTGTTCCGATGGGGTCATCTGCTAAGAGCAAGTGTGACCAGTGTGAAACTGGGATCCTGAGGAGAGAGGTCTTAGGGGGCTGCTGAGCACATGATATCTGGGTGTTTGTAAGAAATGAAAATGAGAATTCCTGCTTAGAGGGAAGGGACGAGTCAACGTGCAGAACTTGAATTTGCAGCGGCCTCAATGTATGTTCCGCATTGTCCTGCAGTAGCACTGGGTGGTCTGGGAGCTGATAAATTGGACAGTAAGAGAGAAGGAAGGACTGGGAGTGTGCATAGCAGCTATGACAAAAGGTTGGGAGTGAGGAGGTTGAAAGTGTTGTAGAGGCACTCAGGAGCATTTGACTCTGGGGCAGAGGTGGGGGAGGCAGAACAATAAAGCCAGGAGAGGCTACTGGGATGAGTGGAGTGGGAAGGTTGAGTAACTCTAGCTCATGCAGACAGTGGAGTGAGAGAAATGATAAGTTAGGAGCCGGCATGCAGAGATGGGACTTGGAGTTAGAGCATTTTAGGGCCAGCTCTTGAATTAGTGACATTCTCATTTAAATGGGCTATGGAATTTCAGGTATAGTATTTCATCCAGATAAAATTTAAAAATATATATGTATGCCAGTACTTTTTGTGGTATATCAGATCCTATTTCTTAAATTTGTTTATCAAATTTTCCTATTTAAGTGTCCATTTGTAAGTGTCATTTCTGAAAATTGATATGTCTCCAAATGACAACTGTTTGGAAAAGTCTCTATTCCCTTTTAATATAGACTATTACAGATGCTCTGTGACCTGTGACATCCTTCTTCTGCAAGGCCTGAATTTCTCCTTGGTAGAACATGATTCAGTCCATTTTTGTACCATCCTGTGCTTTTATTTTATAAAATCTGATCCTTTAATCTGCCCAGCTACTCATGTTGCACCTTTAACTGTGTATAGGCTCATGACTCCTTGCTTTGGCTGGTTTGGACAGGACACCAAATGCAACTTATTTTTTTTCTACAGCTTTTCCTCCTCTGTCTGCTGGAGAGGGTTCCGTCTTCACCTTCTCACTATTGGGAGAGCCCCATTTCCCCCTGTGGGGGAGGGGTTTGTCCTTGTTGGAGTTGTTCTCTTGGCTTCTGAGCTGCATAATCATGGTAACAGTGAAGGATGGCTAGTAGGCAGCACATGAAAGAAGTTTTCTAGGAATTTTGAAGTTGAGGGTGTGAGGGTAGCTATAGGTTATGAGGAAAGGGCGATTTTAAGCAGTGATGTGGATATGCCTCCACTTTACAGTAGTTGATACCAGCGAAGTACTGAAGTGCAATTACCATTTGTTGACTGGACCACATGGGTCTCAGTATCAACAGGGCTACACTGGAATCACCACTTTGCAAGAACAGACTGCATTAAAAAGAGAGTAAGTAACCCCAGGACCACTGAAATCACATGAGCTGGTACAAGGGCAACAAAAATTTAGGAGTCTGACAACAAAAGGTTATTTCTTCATGGTTGCTCTTTTCACTTTACTATCTCACCTTGCAATCTTTTGGAAATGAATCTATTTTGTATTAACAGAACTTAAACATTTCCACTTTCCTTACATTTTGTTATGTGCCTTATGGAAAAATCTGTGGAAGGTCTGATTTTCCAAGTTGCTGACTGTGCCATGTAATGACCACATACCTTTTCACCTAGTTTCATGCCATTGTTTATATAAAGAGGTGGTTGTTTGCATTCAGATTAGACAAATGTGAAAACTGGACATGTTTTTCTTCCACAATTTTAGATCTAAAACAAAATTATTGCTGTATTTCATGCTACTCAATAATAATATAAGCTGAGACATAGCTGTAATTTTAAACTTTCTAGTAGTCATGATGGCAAGGTAAAAAGAATCAGGTAAAATCAATTTTAATAGTATATATTGTTTAATCTAATTTATCCAAAATAATCATTTTAATGTAAAATGAATTTTAGGTTATGAATGTGATATTTTGCATTCTTTTCCTTTATTTTTTTATTTTTTATTTCAAGTGCTTGATATCCACACATGATAAGTAGCTACCATATTGGCTGGAACAGATCTATTTTATGAGCATGATTACTTGAGTATCATCTTGGCCGCTAAATTCTTTTTGACTTTCTGAGTATGTTTATGTAATCTAAATGATGACACTCACACTCGTGGCAGAGAATTAGTCATTTAGATGAGTCAATCATTCATTCTTTTCATTCATTCACTCATTCACACACTCATTTTCATTCACTCACTTATTCATTCTTTAGGTTAGAGTCCTACTTCAAGCCCTTCACTAAATTTAAGAAGTATTGCAAAGTATGTAGAATAAACTAAAAGCAAATTTCTGTATATTTTGGATAGTGACAGAAGCCCCCTTCTTTTCATTTAGGGACAAATATTAATGCAGAAAACTAGAGTATAATAGAACCAACACACCACTACACTTCCAGAATGGTAACTATTAATGTGTTGTCACATTTGTTTTAGACTGAAAAATACAGTAGATCTTTCAGGATTGGTGAAGGCCTTTTTTGTACCCCTTTGAAGTCTGTTGTCTTTCCTGCCTTTCCTAGAGGCAAAAAGTAATATTAATTTGATGTATATTCCTTCAGTATATTTTTATGCTTTTACTGCAAATTGATGCAACTAGAAACAACATACAGAATTACTTGGTTTATTTGACATTTACACACATGGTATTATACTACCTGTATTTTTATTCATTTTGTTCTTTTTTCTCCCTCATCAACACTATATTTTTGACAAATATCCATGATGATACACATAGATGCTGCAGGTAATTCTGTTACGTAGCTCTACTATGTTTATCTATTTTTATATGATGGACATTTAATTTTCTCCTCAAACATTTTTGAGTATTTTGCTATTGTAAAAGTATTTCAGTGGGCATTCCTGTACAGTTTCCTTGTACACATATGTAAGCATCTTTTTAGCATATGTACCTAAAAATAGGGGAAAGACTTTCTAAGTACAATACCAAAGGCAGAAAACACAAAGGAAAAGAGTGATAATTTTGTCTACATAAAAAGTTTAAAACATCATCAGTACAGCTGAGAACACTTTAAAAATGGAAAGGCAAAAAAAAACAAACAAATATTTGCAACAAATAGGGCAGAGAAAGGATCAGTAGCCTGAATATATAAAGAACTTTTACAAATCAACTTGAAAAAGAATCAGCTCAGTGAATAAATTGGCAGAGGTCATTAAACAAACAATTCACAAAGGGAGAAATATGGCTAGTAAACATAAAAATATGATTAACATTAGAAGTCAAATGAATAAAAATGAGAAGAATAGTTATCCTTTTTTTGCCTATCAGAATGATGATCTGTTAGTGAGAATGTGGGGCGTTGTGTGTAATAGGCACTTTTAAATACTGGGGTAGAATTTGAATTGATGTAAACTCTCTAGAAGAGAGTTTGGTAGTATGTATTAAAGGCCTTCTAAGGTGCAAACTTTACATTAGGAAGTAATCCAGAGAAAATAAGTTGTGTATAATTATGGCATACTGAAGGTGCTTATGGTAGTGTTATTTATGTTACATATAAAGTTAAAGATGGACCAGTGGTGATAATCTACCATGAACTGAAGAATATAGTAGTGCCCCTTTATCCACAGTTTTGCTTTCCGTGGTTTCAGTTACCCACGGTCAGCTACTATTGGAAGCAGATGATCCTCCTCCTGACATACAGTCAGAAGGTCAGTAGTAGGCTGATGCTGCATCACAATGCCTACATCATTCACCTCACTTCTCATCATACAGGCATTTTATCATCTCACATTATCATGACAAGAAGGATGAGAACAATACAGTAAGATATTTTGAAACAGATAATATTCATATACCTTTTATAAGTGTATTGTTATAATTTTTCTATTTTATTATTAGTTATTGTTGTCAATCTCTTCCTGTGCCTAATTTATAAATTAAGCTTTATCATAGGTATGTATGTATAGGAAAAATCATAGCATATAGGGTTCAGTACTAGCCATGGTTTCAGGCATCTGCTGCTGGGGGTCTTGGGACATATCCCTCTGACATAAGGGGGCCACTGTATGACTAAATCAACTCCAGGGTAAAACACGTAACAACACTGCTGACACCAAGGATGCAGCTAATTTCAAGAAACTGGAAAAGCTTTGAGTAGTGTCTTGAAAGATGAAAATGTGTTTGACAAAGGGTGGAGCTGTGGTGCCAGAAGGGTGTTCTGGAGAAAAGGGTGGTCAGGGCAAAGGCAAGGAGGCTTCAGAGAACCTGGTGGATCAAGAAGTGATGATGGCTTAGTGTGATGGGCATCCAGAGAATATGAGGGGAGCAGAGCAAGAGCGGAGCCCTCTCTACTCTGAGCCCATCCTTTGAAGTCATGGCCCTATTATTGCTTGGGAGCTTTCTTGGATTTAATGATAAAATCCGAAGTTATTTCAATTCGGCTATGTAATTCCATCAGAGTATTTCTTATTTTGACATTTAATTTGGCTAACTCAGAACTACCTACTACACCAAAAAATTTTTCCAAGTTAGTGAGATTTCCCTGACCTCCCATTCACTGGCCCCATGCGTGTTTTGTAACTTGATTGTGTGAAATTTTCTTTATGGAGCTGTCATTGGGAGTGTACAGTTACACAGCTGCTCTGTTCTCTCCTGGTCCCTCACTACCTTGGCTGTCCCTCTGGTTTGTCTGGTAAGTGAAAATGATGGACGGAGCAAGCTTGGCAGCAGATTGGAAAAAGCCAAGAGTGTGCTGTTCCAGGCTTAAAGTCGCAATGGCCTGGGTTGGAATCCTGACTCTGCTCTTCATACCTGTGTGATTTGGGGCAAATCACTTAGCCTTGCTGAGCAGTTTCCTCATCTGTGAAATGCAGTTGATGTGTGAGAATTACACAATGTCTAAAGTGGGTTTCAGAGCTTGTGATAGGTGCTCAATAAATGTTAGCTATTATTATAATTACTATTTTATGAATAATTTGAATCATCCTGTCTTCTATTAATCCCCAAGGAATCATTCATATTATAGGCCTTAATTACATACTTATGGTTCTAGAATTTTCTTTGTGTTTCTTATCTTAGTGCCACCTTGATAAGAGAAAGCTGGGGTTCTTTTTCTGGCCTGACTCTTAACCCTAGGCTTAAGGGGAAAAAGTATAGGAGGTCTTGAGGTTTCCTTCTAGGTTGGACCATTTAGAGAGGGCCTGAGGAAGGAGCCCCTTTTAGGACCAAGGAATCTGTTTGATTAAAGCATGCCTCTAGGCTCTCTCTCTCTAAAACCCCAATCAATATTCATGCAGCCTAGCTCACCAACCCCTGAACAAATCACCAAGAAGCAAGGGTTCAGAGGAAGGGGTCCAGGGAAAGAAACACATGGACCCAGCGAGGCAGCTTTTGCACATGAACCCCTTGAGTCCTTGGGAAGTGGTGGGCTGTTATTAGTGATGGAGCCTCAGGTCCTTTCTTTTCAGAGTGTCCCTTCTCTAATGCTTGTGTTATCATTTGTGTCTGTCTAGAGGTGCTCTTATCCCAACATACTGTTTAGTCACTTGTCTGTCTTATTAGACTCTAAATTCCTTGAGAACCAAAGAATCTACAAGGGGGCACATGATTTTCTGGGATTAGGTTTGCTTCACAACTCTAGAAGACTATAGTGATCTTAGTCAAGTTACTTAACCTATCCTGTCATCTGCAAAATGAAGATATCCACTCATTTATAGAATTGTTATAAGTATTAGATGTAGTTTATGAAAAGTGATTGGCATATAGTAGTTACTTAATAAACGGTGGCTCGTGATGATGAGAACAATCGCAGCTGGTGGTGGTGCCAGAGTGTAGCTCTGTGCCTGGTGCCTCCGCTGGGGCGTGTTCAACGAATGGATGTATGAATGGTTGGGTGAATGAACAGTTAAATGAATGCGAGTTTAAATAGATGAGTAAACAATTTCAGTAGATTGATTTCAACTCCTGTCCCTTTTGACCTCAACCACATTTGGTAACTTTCAGACGCACTCTGTGTTTCTTCCTCCCTTACCGTTCAGGGCTTAGAAGTTTGCTGGTTCTCCTCCCATGATGACTGTTCCTTCTTGCTTTTTTTCTTGGCTGTTTTTTTCTTCCCTTATTCCCCAGATGTTGACCATTCTCCAAGGGCTGTCTTCGAACATTGCTTTTACTGCTTCTCCCTCAAGGATATCATTCTTTACTAAGGCTCCTTTATGTAGATTCAGTCCTGGTGTCTAAATAGACTCTCCTGCATTATGGGTTCAAGTTTCTTAATACGTGTTTGTCAGAAGGATGTCCTGCTGACTCCTTAAAACTGAACTCACCCTCTTCTTCCTGAAGCAGGCTCCTTCGCTGGGTATGCATAGTCATGGTGCAGCTGCTTTTCCAGGCACGCGGAGGCTTGGAATGTCCCAGTCACTTTAGCTCCTCTGTCCTCCTCCCACTGTGTTGGTTGCCAAGTCGTGTAAATTCCACCTTCATGTGTTCTTGCATCTGTTTTTCTGACCTTATATATATTTTCCCTAGCCACTAGCCTGATTTAGCTCCTCATTTCTATTATGTTAGACTAATGTTCTCCAAAGTGGAACACTTAAGACAATCCAGAGTGCTGAAAGAAAATATTAGAATTTCTACATATGTATGCAGTTTTATCTTACTTTCTAAAGTGTTCTGTTTTATGTATGTCTTATAATGTAAATAATTTATTAGAGTAGTACATTGATACAATATACAATAATATGTTAATATAATAATAATCTATTATTGACCAAGAAACACTCAGTGGTTTCCTGCTGCCTATCATGTTGAAAACAAACTCACCTGCCTATCATTCAAGACACATACAGTCCTCCTTTCTAGTCTGGTAAGACAGTCCCTTACAACTTCTTTGCATATACTGCAGGCTTACTGGATGCTTTTAAGCTATCACTTCCTTACCTTTCTTTGTACCTTTGTTTGTAGTTTTCTCTTTTTATTCTCTGCCTGCTTTAAGAAGCAATCTATGTAGTGTTTATGAGTAAGGATGAAGATGTGTGTTTTTTTTTAACCTCAATCTTTGAGATGTTCAATTTTATGTAGGTTCAGATCTTGGTTCTGCCACTTTCCAGTTTCATTTGGGTAAGTCACTGACACTTCTGAGCCTCAACTTTCTCATCTAGAAAATAGGGATAAAAGCAATCAGTTCTCAGGTTTGTTGTGATGAGTTATTGAAATAACACACATGTTGAGCTTAGCACCATGGCCTGGCACATCCATTAAATCTGTTCTCTATATGCAAATTGCTCTTTTCCAATTCCCCCAATTGTGAGATTGTGCAGGAAAGTGAATGTTTTCATAATGTGAATATAAAAAAAGCCCCGATCTCATGAAGTTAATACAAGTGATGTTAGAAAAATGCTGGAATCATATTCAAAAAAAATGAAAATCAGCATCTGGTGGAAAAGGAGAAAATTGAACAAGTATAAGTGCAGGTAACTCACAAAAGGATGTTTTAAATATCAAAGGATTAAGAGAGGATTTGGAAGAAATTAATGAAGCCTTTGAATATTTCTGCTAAAGGAAGTCTTTTAAAAATAATTGGTCTGTGTACTTAACTAAAATCCAAAAAAGCATTAACTATAAAATAAATTATGGATAAATCTTACTACATTAAAATTAAGAATGCCTGCTCTTCACAAGAAGACATAAAGAAAGCAAGGCACAAGCTTCATATATCTTTATCCAGAATATATAAAAAATTACAAATCAATAAGAAAAAGACAACTCAGTAGAAAAATAGGAAAACAATGATCTGAGCAGGCCTTCCTTAGAAGAGGAAACACAAATGATGAATACACTTGAAAAAAATACTCAACTTTATTTTATAAGCAGGGCAATGAAATATATGACCACACTGAGATACCGTTTTACCATTTTTAGAGGGACAGAAGTTAAGGAGTTTATATTCGTTATCCATTACCCTGTTACAAACTAACACCAACGTAAAACAGCACACATTATCTCATAATTTTGGTGAATCAGGAGCCTGGGTATGGTTTAGTTGGGTCCTCTGTTTAGGGTCGCCTGACAACACCAAGCAATGGCAGGGATGCAGATCAGTGGGGATTTTTATACAACACTGGAAAATAAATTTACATTACCTTACGGTGTTGAATATTCATGTATCTTTAAGATGCAGAAATTCCACTCCTAGGTCACCATGCCGGGAGACTTGTATTTGTGAGCTAGGGAGCATGCATAAGTATGTTCATAGCAACATTGTTGATAAAAACCACACCCTGGAAACAACCCAAATGCCCACTGACAGGAGAATGTGTAAATTGTGGAATTCTCACCCAATAAAATATAACGTGAACTACAGAAACACACAACATCAATAAATCTTAGAACTATCATATTGAGTAAAACAAGCACGTCAAAGACAACTAGGCGCATTCAGATACGTTTTTATAAATCTCAAAGCAAAGTTAAATAATACATGTATGATACAACTATTTGAAAAAATCTAGGGAATGATCATAACAGGATTCAGAAGGGTGCTTAGCTTGGCTGACGTGCCAGTTATGTAGGCCAGGGATGGGATGGGGAAAGGAGTACACAAATTCTAGGTACTGGTAATGTTCTGTTTTGTATGTTGGGTGATGCATTCATCACAAGCATTCATTTTATTATTATGTGCTAGTTATATGTGCTATGTGTATTCTTTGTATAGTTGTTACATAATAAAAAGTTGAGAAAATGTACTGGCGAGTCAGATAGATGACTGACTGAAGGAAGTCAAATTGTGCTATAATTTTAGTCAGGCCAAAATAAACACTCGTTTTAATTGATTGTTCCAGAAAGTAGTATATTATTACAATAAAATGTAAGTCTAAAATTATAAGACAAACTAAACTTCTTTTGAGGAGTTTTAGATCAGTTTTTCAAGGAAAAGAAATCTCAAACTTTTTTCCTATTATGAAAATTCGTCACATTTTAAGTGGATTGACTTAAAGTGGCTTTGTGTACTGAATTTGCCCTTTGATAGTGATAGTATCCTTTGTGTTTTGTAATTCATGAATACAGATATTATTGCTGCTACTGCTTGTCCCTAGCTGAAAGATTTCCTTCTCCATCGTCCACCAAATGGATATCTTCTCTACCTTTGAACCTATGCACACCCAGAACATACTCCCTGTCACCTCTTTGGGACCTGGCATTACTCTGTCTCATTTGATGACTTAGTTATTTGTTTTTCCTCAACTGAATAGTAAGCTGTCTGAAGTCTGGACCTTACTTACCTTTGTATGAAAGTAGCACAATCATATGTATAATGCTGGTACTAAATTAAAATGTAGCCGACTTGAATTTTTCTAGACCTGTTTCATTAGAGGCTTTAAGAAGAGTTAACACTATAATTATTTAATATGTGTATATTCTTCGCATATTTTAAGTTGGTAGGTAAGGCACAAAGGTAAAATTAGCCCACAGCCTTGGTAATGAAATTCAGGCTAGTCTAGAAATTATATACTTTATCCAGGACTTCACAAACATATATTTGCATTTGGAAATAAAACCCCTTGCAAAAAGATCTCTCAAGAAAGCTTGTGTTGTTTATATCAGAAAGCACAAGAAACATTTTTCCTATTGTTACAAAAATGGTGAAGGTTAGTGCATGCATATTTTTCATATGCCTCATAAAACACTTAATAATCTACATCTGAAGCCAAGAACCACTGTGTAACCAAGTAGTTTCCTGCTCATAAGGAACTCAGCTGTGTAATCCTGTTTCATCTCCAAATCTAGCATCTCCTATCCTCTCTAGGGGGCTTTGCCAATTCATGACATCATAAACAAGACAGGTCCAGAGTTCATTTAGCTGACACTTTTGTTATAAAGATAAACAAGAAAGCCCTAAGATATCAGCCATTATGTTTTCCTTTTGTAAAGCTAGATAGAGATGTAATATGTTTACAGAGTTTCTAATTTATTTTCCTACTAAAACAAACAAGCATTTCTAGATACATTAGGCAGTATTCTGTATTCTGGAATTGCCTTTATATAGAAGGAGAAGCAATTTTGCTTGAAAATTTCAATCTGACTCTAGTCTTTTATTAAGTGTTATGGATGGGGGTGGGCGGATGGCAAAAGGACTGAAACCAAACAGACAGGCAAAAGTGTGTTGCATTTTTTTAATTGTGGAAGAGTTATTTATGCAATTAGAATTTCTTTGTTTAAGGAGGCTGCTTAAAAAGTTAATGTGATTTAGTTGAGGACTGTAATTTAGGAGTTATGCTTGCATTTTCATACTTACATGTATCAGTGTGTACGTGCACACACAAATAGAGTTTTCAGAACCAATTAATTTGAGTACATTTGCAAGTCTTATGAATTAAAAAAGTATTTGAAACCACTTGTACTATCAGAAAACTACTATAAACATTTAATTAAGAGATCAAAGTTGTACATCAAATGATTTCCTGAGTTATACACAATATACACAATAAAAAAGTTTAGCTCAAAGTTTTGAAACTTATAGTACCAACTCACTGGGGTGAGTTATACAAACTCTGCCACCGGGAAGATGTTACTCAATGGTTTAATTCAAGTAAAAGTTCTCAAAGTAAATATGTATTATCTCTATTGATATGTGCTCCTAAAATATGATGGGCACAGTTACTGACAATATAATTGCAAGCAATAAAGTTATTAAGCACCTAGAATGAGTTGAGCACAATAGTAGCTACAAGGAATGTGTAGAAAGATCCATCATGGTTCTGACCTTAAAGGCTCATAATTCAAATGGATTTATAAAGATTAAATACTGAAGTAATATAAATGGTATCTGTTGACATTTTGGAAAAGATTTTCTGTGTAGTCTGTGAAGTAGCCTTTCTTCAAAAGTAGTGGTTATGGGATTTTAAAAAGCTAAAGTGAAGACAAGCATCTCTTTCCTTGGAATATGTAGTATCCAAGCACCTGGGTGGGTGGCTTTCACCCTGGTGGGTGTAGATAAGTGTGTGTGTTCGATCAGGAGGAGAAAGCTGCCTGTTTCACTTGAGTTAGCTAGTTCACGAGGTGAGGTGATTATTCCCAGCACTCGCCCAAGCAAATTGATGAATCCAGGATGAGCAGAATCAATGCACTGGCATTTTCCAAACACAGATTCAGAATAAAACAGAATAAATTAGTTCCTCTTAGTCAGTAATTGCCTCGAGTAGGCGAGCTGAGGAAGAAGAGGTTTTAAGGTGCACACTGAATGTGAACTACCTTCTGTCTTCAGCTAAAGACACAAAGCAGAAAACAGAATATAAGCAGACAGTAAATTTTAAAATTGTAGCTTGATGGGGAAAGGAGTTCTGTGAGTAACTCGAATTTTCCTCTGAGTTGTACCCAGAATAGCACTGATTCTTATTTGCATAGACTATTCAGAATGTAGACTTTTAATTTATCATCAGATAAATTACAAATACCTGAAGTCTGAGTGGCTCAGGCTGGAGGTTCCAATATAAGGTTATAGTCACTGTGTAATGACACTGTTATTTGAAGCTAAAACTGTAATTCATTTCTTACCCCTGTACTCAGCCAATATTAACAATGAGCTGTGCTGTTATCCAGCATAACGTAGTAGAGACTCTTGCAGCAAAAGAATCCATAACCATGTCTGACAGTCTGTCCAACTGAGAGAATAGGATGTCTAGCAAGAGAACATCACTTCTGAGTATGGTTAATGCTCACAAGACATGTGCAGCCAAAGACAAAGTTAATAGTCTAGTTCTTTCCAGAACAGCTGTTCATAAAATAATTTAAAGAATGAGGCACGCTACAAAGTAACATTGATGCGCATTATGGACAAACTCTGAATAAATAAAAGAAATGCCAACCTGAAGATGCAATCTTTTGTTGGTGGGCAAATAAAAAACTACCCCTGATTTTCTTAAGATGTTTCATTGACATATGGTGCTTCTAACCCAGTGACAAATTAATTGACTTGGTTTAAAAAGAAATGGATGTGGCTTAATGAAGAAAGACAGGATATGTATTACAAGGCAGCTGGTTCTGCCACTGCTGGCTTTTGGAGACAGTATACATCGGACAGCTAATGAGTCTCTGTTGCATAAGATAGATTCTTTTTATAATAGAATTGCATGCTTTGTCTCTAAATGGGTTATTATACACACCATTGCACAATGTTTGAAGAGCTTGGTTGGCCCTTGTAGAGGGTTAGGAGAGAAATAAATTGGAAAACAATCGTATTTAAGACCTTCAATCCATCAAAAGCTCCATATTTATCTAAATTATTAGCACGTTCTCCCAAAATACAAATCTGTATGATACACATGGTTAGAATGTTAATGCTAACCAGCCTTCACTTTGGTTTAATAAGGTTTTCCATTGTAAGCATAGACCAAAATTCACGCACATTGCAGCCTGGGGATGCATGGCAACCACTACCACCCACTCCCTTTCCCTCTGCTCCACATACTTCCACTGTCTTTGTCCCTGAAGTTTCATTTGGTATTCTTTCCCCCCAACGCAAACACACATGCCTCACTGGTCCTGGGTTATTTAACTCTTGGAGCTTTCTGACTTTGAATACTCTGAGAGTTTTAATGGTAATTCACTCAGTTTCTTCACTTTTCCCCACATTCGTGGGTCCTTGCTGCTCAGTCACTCAGTTATCCTTTAGAATAAGTTTATTTCAATTCATTTTACAGTCTTGAAAAAAACAAGGAAGTGGTAGAAGAAGACCGAATAAATGGCAGCCTTGTTTACTCTGAATGTGAAGATTTCATGCCTTGTAAGAGGACAGGCCTCATTCAGATGGTGTAGGTCAGGAGATGGGGGTCTGAGTCATTCTCTTAACAGTAACACCCTCTAAACTTGGCTTTGAACCTGATTTCACCTCCTGGCTCCATTCTTCTGTTGATATTATCATGTAGACTTTAGAAATTGTGTGGCTCAGTTTGATTCGGATTCTTTCAGGACTGTAATATCTCTTGAAGTCCCCAAGGAGGTGTCGCATGGGAGAGTGATTCTCGAGTGCATATGACTAGGTTTTTGACTTGTCACGCTTTGGATTTGGAACCCACCATTCATTCCTATTGATTCTTACCTGTAAGGTGAGGTGACAATATTTGCTTCTTCCAGCCTTTCGTTTCCATGTCTCTTTCCTCCCCCTCCCTACCAGGAGCAGTTGAAAAGAATTACACCTGTTAAGCATTTGAAGATTCTTGGAGTAAGATGGTCTTTTCAGTTTAAGGCATTATTATATCCCAAATCCAATTGCTTCCTCCTCCTCATTGTGGGGTTCCTTATCTTTCAAGTCTACCTATATTCCGGTAGAGAAAAAGGTGAACTGAAAGAAATGGGCAAAACAGTTTCATGGGCTTCTCCATAAATTTATTACCCTCTCCAAATTGAATCTTGAAGACTTGTCAGAAGTGTTATTTTTCCAACAGTGCAGGTGTTAACTGGCTATAGAAAATAAACTCACCTCCCGACATCCTTCTCATTGCTTGCTACATCCATTTACTGGGAAGATTATGTTGTAAGGTGTGACAGGAGGTGTTGTACAGCAAAGGAAAATCACTACTTTGTAATTCTATTTGTTCACGTTTTCTTCTTTTGTGTAGGCTTTTGGCATTTCTGGAATTATTTCTTAAATAGTGAATATTATTTTGATATGTGTTTCTCCAGAAAGTAATTCTATCCAACTAATTTTTAAGTTGCATGCACTTTTTTGAAAATAGAGCCATGTTATTTGTAATAAAATTTGTATAATTTGGCCCAGGAAAAGGAAAACCAAAAACAAACAGTAACAACGACTAGTTAATGAATTTTCTTTTACCTATTTTTAAAAAAATGACTTTTTGGTGGCAATATTAAGAATACACAGCTCTAGGTAAACATTTGCTTCCATTTGACTAGATTTTTCATTTAAATAGAAGGATTTTACTTATATTTTTTCCTTTAACATAATTACCTTAAGAAAATAAATATGTAGAGAAATAAATGAGCAGACACACTAGTCTTTATCAATGTTCAAATTATTGCAGTTTAGAGAAATGGGAATCTAGAACTGAGATGCCTTGGAAATGAATCTTTGCTTGCATGTAATATCTGTAGTTCAAGTATCTGAAACATGTTACAAGCAGTTAAACTTTAGGGTACAGATGGGAATTCCATGTTGTTTATTGGTTAAATTAAGCTACAGAATTATGATTTGCTTTGGGTTCCTAGGAAGTTCTCTCTTTCAGTTCTACAAATTCGCATATCCTACTTTTCCTGGATTTTTACCTATCCCCTCAAACCATTTCCAGGTTTCTTTTCTTCCCATGTACTGTTTCTTAAAAGACTCTCTTCCTACTCTGATATGTTCTTCAACCTTTGTGAGTTTTACTCCCAAAATGTTACTGCAACCTTTCTAAGATCCGCAGAGCCATCCTAATAGCCAAAGGCCATTTTCAGCTCCTCTTCTGTTTCTTCTCTTTACCCTCTCTGATACCACCACTCAAATCATTCCTCCTTTTAAAGTACCTGCTTTTCTTGGTTTGGGGACATTCCGTTGCTCTCCCTCATTCCCGTTTTCTGAGTCCTTCTTCCTTACCTGGCCCATGCTGGGAGCCACCCCTGGCTGGTGGATCCACTCTGTGGCTGCAGCCGTGACCCACCTCTGGCTCCAACTTGCTCCTTGGTTCTCAATGCTGGGACCCTTTTGACTCCTCCTGCAGACCTCCACAGGCCCCAGGCCCAGCCCGTCCACAGCCTGCCGAGTATCAGAGGAGCGTGCGGAATTGCTCCCTTCCCCTTCCCTCCACACCGTCTCCTCCCCGAGCCTTCCGGCCTCCGACATCATCACCCCCCCAGCCCCACGGTGTCCACCTTAGAGACTTGGGAGTCCTGTTGTCTCCCGCTCCTTCCTTCCTCCTGTCTGATCATTCTTCAAATCCCACTGATTGCAACTCAGGAATGTCCTCACACCAACCTACTTTCCATCCCGAGGTACCTGAGGCCCAGCTTGCTCCATCAGCTTGCATGGTGCCCTGCGCAGCCTCCTCACTCTGTTCCCTGCATTCCTGTTGGTGGTTTTTCTTTGAAGACAAACCCAGGCATCGTTCATCATTGACTCCCAGCTGCCTAAAGGATGGGGTCCCAAACCACATCCTGCATGCCACACACAGTCTGGTCCCAACCTGTGAGCCCAGCCTCTGCTGCCTGTTTCTCCCTGTCCTGACCTGGACTCGCCTTTCCCCTGCCCTATCACTGACCTTGGCCTGAAAAGCTCTTCTTTTTTCTCCCTGCTTGGGGAAAACTCCTACTCATTCTTCAAGGGACAATTCAAATGACATATTTGTGAAACCTCCCCCAACTCCTCTAACCAGACTGAGTCACTCCCTGCCTTTATGTCCACACACGGTGTCCGATCTGCCATCACTGCCCTAGTCTCTCAGCCATGTGATCATAAGTTCAGTGGAGAGGGACTTCCTCTTCCTTATTTGTCTTATTATTTGTATCCAAATGCTGGGCACATCCTAGGCCCTTGCTCAGGGTTGGTCTGAGGTGTGACTGACCGAATCGGCAGGTGGGTGTAATTTTTGAGGAGCTGTGAAGTGACTTGGGATGGTCCCACGCCATCCTGACAGTGCTGCTAAAGGCACTTGCCTTGTCTTGATGGGCTGTTTATCTCTGCCTGTGGTTATGCTCACCCCCAGGAAAAGGAGAAGCTGTATGTGGAACTAAAGTACATTCTGGCCCAGCAGCCTGGGCCTGAGGCTGCGGAACAGCTGCACATCTACCGCCACACTCTGCGAGAGAAGACCAAGCAGCTTAAGGTAAGTGGTAGCCTCTGCTTTTTCCTGGCCAAAGGACAGCCACACTCTGGGGAACACACCTGGACAGGCCAGGCTCCCAGATGCCATCTTCCACCGAGGTCAGCTTTTTTAGAGCACTGGTCCTAGGAGGAGTGGGGCAAGCCTCAGAGCTACCCTTCTGCTCCTACACGGACAGACCCCACCATTCCCCATTCCCCAAAAGGTGGAGGTGATTAAGTGAGGAAAGGATTGTTGAAGGAGATGATGGCAGTGGGGTGGGGAATGGGTTTTATGGATGATCTCAAGGTGATTTAGGGGATTTGCTTGGTGGGGAAGAATAGAAGAAATATTTTATACCATTGCCCACTGCAGCAGACCACTGTGCCAGAGCGGGTTTCGCTATTCCATGCCACCTGAACTAAATGTAGAGAAAGCACAGGCTACTCCCCAGACCCCCAGGCCTTGCTTCGTGGTCATCTATCAACTAAGTAGACATGAAGGGGAAACAAAATCATTTTAGAATTCTGTTAGCATAAATTCCTTTCTAAGTGATGTAAGAACCTCAGCTGGGGAGATGGAATGTTTTACCACTAAAATGCTTTTTAAAGTTCTTCCTCCAAACCCTGTCTTCCCACTATATTAGCTTTACCTCCCAAGCAAGTCCTTAGATAGTCTTGGCGTGTTGGGGAAGTCTTACACATGCACATGCACAGAATGTAGCACATGCCAGCTGAATTCTGGCACTTAGCAGCACAATGGGTGTAATAATCATTGCCTTTCTGCCTGGGGTAGAATAGATGCCATGCTATGCTAATACAGTATGAATCCTTTCTCAAATAGGTCATGGTAAAACCACATGCTTTTACTTAAAAAAAGGCAGATGAAGAAGTCTAATTAGAACATTAATGTTCAACTTATCACTTTAAGTGTTCATTTCACATGAGTATCCTGAGATATAACTTGAGATTATGCATGAGGCATTATCTTTTGATTATTTTATCCCTTTAAACAATTGCATATTTCATACAAAATCAAACCTTATTTTCTCAGGGGTAGGTATAGATTAGAAGAGCATACTCTGTCTTTGCATTATTGTCAAATAGTTGCACTCAGTGCTGGGTTGCATTAAATGGCTCACAGGAGCCTTTTGTTACTTTAACCCTTTACCCCAGCAAATCCAGATTTTTGCTCTGAATGAAATGGGACCCCTGGTGGAAGAGGTTCAGAGGTTGGTGGTACTGAGCCTGTTCTCCAGTTTGTCCTTATTACCTGGACTCCATCTTAGGAAATTCTATAGTCATTGTTTAGAATCAAGGTCTTTGTACCTAAGAGTTTAACTATTAAGACAAGTTTTCTTCCAACGTGAAAATCATGTTCTTTAGCTCATGGTAGTGTAGTCAGGATCCTTTCACAGCAATTAAGAGTAAAGAGTTCAGAAGCAGATGAATACTCAAAAGACAAAGATCCTCCTTTTATGCACATTTTTTAAAATAGCAAGTGAGAGGAAAAACTATCTGAGTCTATTGCATGCCCCTTTGAACAGTAACTTCCTTTTCCCCCCTTGTTTGTGGGGAGCCCTCCTAGCTTGGGCTTTACCTGGTCTGTTCAGATAAGTCAGTTCCTATTCCTCTTGCCCAGCCTGAGACCAGTAGCATCTATTGAACACCACTATGGAAGAGGTGGGTTATCAGGGTTCCTATACAGCCCCTCATATGATTAGACTCTCCCATGAACATACCATAGCTCCCTGCTTCTTAGAGGTAAGTGTCCCAGTGCTGGAATAAAGACAGAATCTGTGAATAGTCCCAAGGAACACAAAAAAGAGGTGGCAAACATTTAGCAGAACAATAACCTTGGAAAACACATAAATTGAATGCCTACTTAGTGGTGGTGGTGGCAGGATGATTCCAGAATAATTTTTACCATAATTTCAGATGAGTTACTCTCTCTAGTGATGACTTTCCTGAATGCTTTTTAAAAAAAGGCTTTAAAAGCAATTTTATACTTCTTTCTGGAAATTTTTCTGTCTCTACCCACATCATTCTTGAAACACATTACACCACTCATGTGTAAGGCTGACTGAATGTGGCCTGACCTTCTTCTAAGCATAGGAATGAGGTTTCATTAAGTTTGTCACCGGATTATGAGTCTTCAGACCTCCGTCCAAGTTTTACCCAGATACAGACCTGAACAGGTAGAAGCGTGCAGATTAACTGTTAAAGCTGGGCATGGTTTTGAATCTGTAGTCTCACCGAGGTAAATGGCAGCAGATTAAAAAGATTTTTCAGAAAAGGCTATTGTCTCACTGCTTATCTTCTGTTAATGCTGCTTTATTTGACATGTTAGGTTTTGTCTTCGGAACTGAATATGTATGAATCACAGAGCCAAGAATATAAATATGAGATTGGGAAACTTACCAATGAACTGCTTAATTTAAAGAAGAAATACCTCGCTCAGAAGCGTAAAGAACACATTCAGAAGTAAGAATTAGTCAAAAGTTCTAATTTTTGTCGTGCCTATTACCTGCTAACAATAACTGGTGGATAGTCACAGAGTTGCAGGTTTCGCTGGGGCAATGACGTTCTACAGGACTCTCACTGAGTTTGTATTAGAGTCAGATGGGTGTCTCATCTGATACTGAGGGCCCTAACAGGGTGCATTAGTATCTGCTCACTGGTGGACCTCAGTGAGATTTTTTTTGTCCCCAACACTGCTTTCATGGTTTGGAGATAATTGTGCGATAACTATGTTTGCAAATGAGGTTCACAGTCAGCCTTGTATGGGCTGAAGCATATTCCATTTAAGAGCACACCTAATTTTGTGGAGGGTTCTGGGCTTGGTAAAGCTGTTCTCCCAATACTGCAGCTGTACCTTTGTCATCATGAGCAGTTCATGTATAATTTTCACCTCGTTTTAGACAGACTCTCTCTGAGTCATCTCCGTGTGTAGTGACTGACTTCAGTATCAGAGGTGGGGTGTTACTGCGCGCTCTCCTTCTTCTAGGAGTCGGTAATGCAGACGTCAGGTTAACATTTTGGGCTTCAGAATGTCTACATAACAAAGAGGAAATGTTCTCTTCACTTTGTTATCATTTGCCTAGTCCTAGGGTTAGAGAGTGGGCCTAAATGGATCAGTGGGTTTGAACCTTGGTCTGGCAGTGAGGCATTGCCCAAACCAGCTGGTTAATTCTGTAGTGGCTCGCCTTGTGAGTTGAAAGTCACATTTGGTATTTCATCCACATGGGCGTTTCAGGGATGGAAGGAGGGTTTGAATGTATATGCCTATGATTCATTAGTGGCAAACAGCTATTTACAGTAACTGGGTGTAAATTTATTTGTAGTTTTCTTTTAGGACCCTAAGGTTGTGCTTATAAAATGTCAACATGGCTAGTTTCCACATGAGGCAGGCCGTGTCTAGCTCAGTGGCCTTCTAACTTTTTGATTGTACACCCGTATTGGTAAAACATTTTTGAACTTGCAGCAGTAAAATTTTTATTTCAGAACATTGTTTTTTACTTCCAATATATTTTAATGTGTAAATTACATGCAAGTAGTTTTGTCATTTTGTGATTATTAGTAAAGCAAGATGTTTAATTTTTAAAGATAAAATATAAATAGAATCTATAACATCTTCTTTCCACTTCTCAATGGGTCACCTTGCTCATCTTCTAGAGTTCATGCACTCTATTCTGGAGACCAGTGGTCTAGTTTACACAGTTACAAACAGTTAGCTTGGCTCAATAGTTAATTATCTTTTTTGAGCTGATTAACTTCCCTGTCTTGGCCCTGGCATTTGGCCTCGTCACTTTTGACCTTACTAATTCCCTGGCCCCTCAGGGGCTTCCCACAGTTTTCTGGATACAGAGAGCATGCTGAGCCAGCAGAGGGGTGTCCTTCCCTGTGGCCCATCCATCCACAGAACGGCACTGCCCCCAGGTGGTTGCCACTATTTAAATGAAAATGACTTACAGTTAAGTCAAATGAAAATTCAGCTCCTTGGTTCACCAGTTACATTTCAACTGCTTAATAGCCACATGTAGCTAGTGCACACGGTGTTGGGTGCCTAGATCTAGAGCTTTCATCATTGCAGGAAGTTGTGTTGGCTAGCGCTGCTCTCGAATCTTGGCCTTTACTGTTCCTCTTCTTGCCATTAGGTGCTCTTTACTTGTAGCCACTCTAACCTGGTTAGGGTGTGGCTGGGGGTTCCATTTGGTCAGGTATCCGTAAAGTGTAGGTATACAGAGAGAGAAGTTCATAGGAGAAGAGCAAAAAAAAGTTGAAGGTGCTGAAGGAAAACATGCCGAGGCAAGAACAAAAGTGCTGAGTGCTTTAGACTGGAAGGAAGAAGGCTGCAGGGAGTCATTATAATGGTCTATAAATACATTAAAAAGATAATATAAAGGAGACATTATTCCCATTAGTCAGCTTAGACAAAGCCAGAAGCATTAAGCTCAAGTTCCTTCAGATAGGAAAATTTAGGTTATTTAAGGCAAGAGGGTTGGGGAAGTGCTGCCTGCCTCTGACAACAGTCAGGAGGCAGACAAGTTGCCAGCGTACTTGAAGGAATCCTCTTTGCTGGATCCACTCGAGGCTAAAGCTTTTGTCCTGTTTATGGAGGATGCTTTTTATAATTATGAAATCAATGCTGCAAAGAGACAGCTGGATTGATTAACCAATCCTCCATAGGTTTTTCCAAATGCAATAATTCAGAATAATCTCTGTGGATGTTCTCCCTACATATGTTCTTTATAAAATTGCAATTCATATGCCAACCCGCCTGCCCCTGACTCCCCTACCCTCGACCTCCAAGCTGATCTAGAGTCTACAGTACTAGTCAGGTTCTTTTCCAAAAGATGGAATTCTCTCCCTTAAGGTAAATCATTGCTAGTTGTCAAATTTAATTGGTTTTGGTCTTAGTGGTTTGCTTAATGTTTATTTTTTAAAAGGGATTCCAAAGATGTTATCCATAATTTCACAAAGGGTATGTTGTATAAATTTGATGTAGCTTTCCAAGAAACCTGGATATGTATGTGTGTGAGTGTTTAAAGGAGACCTATATAGAAGATACGTTAAAAATTTTAGGGGAGAACTGCCTTCATCCATGGCCAAATGTACAGTCTTAATTATCTTTCCTAGATTTTCTTTTATCTTAAACTATTTCTAATAATAACTGCTACTTATCTAAAGTGACAAGAAAATTTGTCTTTTATAAATGCCCAAGTTTAATGAAGATACCTTGTATGTATGTGGTAAATATTTAGAAGTTTACCAAAACTTTGGAATATAAAAATTGTTAAACGATAAACTAGTCATCATAATTGAGCCAAGAGAAAGATTGTTTTGACTAATCTTTGAAATGAAACAAATGTTTTATAAAATGGGAAGATGATTAAAGTCCATAGTGCTTAAGTTAGAATGAGGTCTTCTGTCTGTATTTAGATCAACATTAGGAGGGCACATTTAATTATCTTTCTCTAATTCTGTGTGTTATCAGGGGACATATAGATGAATAGATTTAAATACCCATCTTGTCTAAAACTGGAAGCTTTAATCAAAGCAGTTTTCAGTGGCTAACTCACCCTAGGAATTTAGAGAACACTACACTTAGAAGAGGAAAAAGATGTTAAGGATGTTAACTTTCACTTTCCCTCTTACAGAAACAAGGACAGAATATCCATGGATAACACCTTCTCAGTGGCCAAACCAACTGGCCCTCGTTTTACTGGGGGTGGATTTCCCCTCAGCAAGTCACCCAAGGTGGAGTCCTAACTTGAATCTACTGGCTGGGTCCAGTTGGACAGCTGATGAAATTTGTCCTGGAAAATCTTGGAGGAATCTCTTTCAGATACCTTGGATCACAGAATTTTAGGGAAATCAGTGCTTGGATTCCAGGATGGAAAGAAATGCAGAACTATTAGAGTGATATACATGTGAGAGTGAGGATGCTCTGTGTGGTCCACATGGATAGATATAAACAGACTATAATTATATCTGTTCAGTTTGGCTGACCCATTACACAAAGCAGATCTTTGTTACTACCCCATTGATTGATTTGAAATGCACCATATCTAGATACTCCACATGGATGAAATTTTGGATCTTAATTTCTCTATTATAGACATGCATAGCTTTTATATTTTAAAAATATTTTTGAAATGCAGTACATTCTTCTTATTAAGAGTCTATTTAATTATTACTTGTTAATAAGTCATTGTATAGTATGAGAAAGAAGGACAAACTCTCAAGTATTCAAAAGTACTTTGAGAATGATTTTTATGTGGAAATTCTTTTCAGGCCTGGGGTATGAAAATATATTCCAGAGAGACATACTAATAAATACTTCATCATAAAAATTTAAAGAGAACCTCTGTAGAAATTTTGATCTTTGCTTTGGGTAGAGTATGTAATTAAAGTTTAAAACTACTATGAGAAATGTTTAACATAAGGATTTGACTTGAGGAACTAAGACTGTAAAACATGGGGTTTGGGCTGGTATCCTCTGAAGGTCTGTCCTTTCTAGAACTCACACTTGGAGAAAGGAGTGACACAGGACAGGGATCTAGTTTTGTTCCAGGCTGCAGGCCAGCATTTCAAGCCACTGAATCATTGTATTTTCTTTTTGTTGAAGCCACAGTTATGTGGGCATCCATTCAGAAGTCTCTTGGTAAGTGTTCATTCAGTAATATGATGGGAGGAGACTCTGGTCATCTCTTTCACGATAACTTGACCTCTGTAATTTTTTAAAGATTATTGAGGAGTGAGTAGCCCAGGGATGAGCAAGGAGTATGAAAGTGGGCCGTTCCATCTGTGCTGTGGGACCAAAGTTCCCAGTGTGGGAAGCAGGAGACTTAATGACCTCAAGATGTTTGTTCAGATTATACAAAGAAGTAGGATTTTTTGAGGGATCTTTTGCATGTTCTGCTGTCCTCTTAGTTTACTACCCCCCGAAGCAAACCCCAGGCGGTGACGGCCATGAAAGTGATTTATTAGGAAGTAATCCCAGGAAGCCCACTAAGAATGGGGAAGACCAAGCTAGGGCACAATTTCATGTCCAATTCCATGGTGAGAAACTGGCTGGATCTTTCAGGGGCCTCTGGGGACAATGTAATCACATCACTGAGTTGTCACCGTCAGGGAAGAGGAAGCTGTGGTACTTATATCCCCAGTACAGCCAGTCATTGGCTAATGACTGTGGGGTCCCTCTGGTTTTCCCTGCCTTGCAGGCAAAGGAGGGTCTGCAGCCTAGGGGCAGCTCTCAGGCAAAGAAAAGGCAGCTGCTGACCTTTGGAAATGAAAATGGTTAAGGGCTCAGGGGAAATGGGTTGGGCAGTGTCATCCTCTGTTGCTTCTCCTACATGGTCCTAGTGGGAGAATTACAGATGGAGACCAATCCCCAATGTAACAGGTGGCCCTGTGGTATGATCATCAGCTCTTTGCGTGCTGTGTAAGAGTGTGGAGGATGGGTAGGCACCCAGAAAAATTTGCTGAGAGCACTTTAAGCCTAAAGAATCACAGTGGGCCCATTTTCATTTTTGAAAATCACTGATGATATCTTCCCTCAGACCCAACCATATTCTGTTTATACAAAAGACTTTTGCAGGTAAGGTAAAGCAATTATGACACATGTACAACCCTGGAGATTTTCCCATCTGTTCAGGGACATTGAAGTACAGCCACAGCCAACTTCCTTCTGAGTCCTTGGGTAGCTTTATAGAAGTTCACTTTTCTAGGGAAGTGGGGATCTGTGATTCTTGACGTACCGCAGTATGGCAAAGACTCTGGAGACAGATGCTGGGTTGAAATCCTGGCTCACTGTAACAGTGAATTGTTTTGATGATTAAATGAGTTAATGCATGTAAATTTAGAACAATGTCAGGCACCTAGTAACTGTTCAGTAAATAGCTGCCATTATCAGTAGTATTATATGAGATACTTTATGTTTTGAAATTAGAGAATAAATGCTGTTACATAGTACTTTATTATATCAATGACAAAGGTGATTGTAATCCTAATTTAGAGGGTGAATGACACTAAAATGTCTGGGTGAGGCTGGATTTGGTAATGTAATTTACAGTTGAATATCTTGCAGAAATGCCATATTGGGTGCCTCATGAAAACGTCTGGATATTTTTCTTGTAACTGTGATCTGGGGACAGGTCTTTCACCATGGGAGGTCCAGCTGGTGGCCTCTGGCTGCCATCTTCTTGTTTCTCTCCATGTCACGGGGAAGGGTGGTCAGCCTCTGCTTATGACTGAAGTCCCCTGAGCCAAGATCACGTGGGCTCCAATAGGCTTATGTCCAAATGGAGGAGGAGTGAATTAAGGGTAGAAAAGGCAGAAGATCCTGCTACTGCCTCTCATTTTCTGCACATCCTGACAGCCCAGAGTATTATAAGCAATAGCTATTCAGGTGCAAGTGTTACTACTGTAACCATAGCACAAAAATGAGCTGTTAAAAACCCTGAGATTTGCAAATCATTAAAGCTAACTGTGAACTCACCGTGGGCTGAGGTGCTTTTAAAATCACAATTTGGAGCTGTGTTGTAAAGCAACAATTAGGAGATTGTACAGGAGCATCATTTTACCCTGGGGTTTTCAGAGTTTCAGAAAGGAGTCATGTTGCTAAACCAGTCATTGACTCCAAACTGGGCTGCAAGGAGCTGGTATGGTTTCTCTGTTGACAGAGAGATACATGGTAAAGGGGCCTCACTGGTCATTGTCTGCTGATTATAGCTTCTCTGTGACTGCTCCTATAGCCAGGTTTTTATTTGTGCTTACCTCTGAAGAAATTGCTCAGAGCAAATGTTTGTTGCTGTGATAAGCTGAAGGGACAGAGGTGGTCATGTGAGGAGGAGATGGAAGCAGCTTTCCTTGTCCTGGGCTGTCATTTTGCTATAAAAATTTATTCACAGCTGATAATTATCGTTTGATTTCCTGACTTGCTTAGTCAGATTCTGAAGTTTGATCTAGACCAATATGCCCATTGGCAAATACTATATAGTATATGAAGAATTTTGAGCTGTATGGCATTTCAGAGCCTGGTCAATTTGAGGAAAGATATTTTCTCTCTTAAACATAATTATTTGGAGATCTAGTTGGAATAGGAGCAAAGGAAGGGCATTTAAAAATATTAAAATGGTAAAATAGTTAAAAAATATATTTTAGTATTTTCTTTGTAGTAGATGGGGAATATTTTTATGGCATTATCCATTTTTAACTTCTAATTCAATGCTGTTTTAGTGTACCATTTCTCATATCTATTATTTAAAAGTTCCATTAGGGTTTTGAGACCCATTAGAATTTTATAACAATATGAAATGTGCTATCAACAGGGTACCATTTTTCTTTTTTACAATTAAAAATCCATTTTTTCCTGATTTTTAAAGTACCTGATTAAAAATACAGATAGAAAATTAGAAAATACAGTTAAGTAACAAGAAAAAGGACATCCCATCATCTATTGATAACTCTTGTTTTCCTGGACTAAAGTTCATCTCATTTGCATGGTTGGCTGTTCCCCTGTTTGGCTGCCCACAATTTATTCTGACTGGTTGGTGTTTATAATTCCCAATCATTAACTTTTGAAGATCACTTATGAAATACTACTGTTTTATAATTTTGAGTATATCTTTCTGGACATTTGAAATAAGTATACACAGATATAATTTGTTTTTTAAAATCAAACATATAATTGAGATACTTTACCTATAATAAAAGCACTTATTTTAAGTGTAGAGTTTGGTAAGTTGTGACAAATGTGTATTCTCAAGTAACACTGCCACAATCACCATCCCCCAGCAATGCCCTTATGCCCCTTGGCTGTGAATATTCACAGCCCGATCCAGTCTAAGCAACAATAGATCTATTTTTTCATCATTATGTATTAGTTATGTCTTTCTTATAATTTCATACAGCTGGAATCATACACTATCACTCTTTTGTGCCTGGCTTTTTTTGATGTAGTATGATGGTTTTTGAGCTTTACCTACGTTGTCGTGTATATCAGTAGTTCATTCATTTTTATTGCTAAGTAATATTGCATTATAACATAACACAATTGGTCTATTGATTTACCTGTTGGAATTCAGGTTATTTCCTGTATTTAACTATTATGAACAAAGTTGCTATGAACATTCATGTACAAGTCTTTATGTGGATAAATATAATTTCTCTTGAGTAAATACTGTGGAGTGGAATTGCTGGAGTCAAGGGTAGTGTACATTTAACTTGATAAGAAACTGCCAACCTGTTTTCCTAACTGATTGGGCCATTTTACATTTCTACCATTGATGAGTGTGAACTCCAAATATCCCAATCCTTGTCAGTATTCAGTATTGTCAGTATTTTTTAAAACCATTCTATTAGATATACAGTAATACCTCATCATGGTTTAAACTTGTTTTTCCTGATGACTAATAATGTTAAGCACTTTTTTTTCATGTGCTTTTTGGTCATTCCTATGTTGAAGTGTCTTCAAATCTTTTGCCCATTTATTTTTAATCTTCTTATTAGGTTTTAAAAGTTCTTTGTATATTTTGGATACAAAAAAATCTGTCAGATGCAAATATTTTTGCTTAGTTTGTGTGCAGGTATTCTGAAGAGCAGACATTTTTTTATTTTAATAAGGTCTGATTTATCCTTCTTTGCTTATGTGGTTTGTACTTTTCTTGTCCAAGTCATTTGTGCCTACTCCAAAGCAGTAATGCTTTTTTTAAATCTGTGTTTTTCTTTAGCAGTTTTAGCTTTATGTCTATATTTATGACCCATGTAGAGTTAATTTTTTTTATGGTGTGAGGTTAGAGTAGAGGTTCATTTGTGTTGCACATGGATAACCAGTTGTTCAGCAACATTTCCTGGAAAGACTGTCATTTTCCCATTGAATTACCTTGGCACATTTGTAGAAAATCAGTTGGTTTTATCTGATAGTTCTATCTATGAACTCTCTATTCTGTTTTGTAGTTCCATATCTATCTATCTTGGTAACAGTAGCTTTATAGTACATCTTGAAATTGGATGGTATAAGATCTTCAACTTCTTTCTTCCTCTTTAGAATTATTATTCCAGGTCCTTTGCATATCTGTCTGTAGTTTAGAATCCATTTGTCAATTTCTACCAAAAAGCCTGCTGGGAGTTTGGTTGGGATTGCATTGAATCTGTAGGTCAATTTGGGGATGATCACTTTAACAATACCAAGGCTTTCAATCCACAAACATGGTACATGTCCTAGATTACTTAGATATTTTTAAATTTCCCTCAGAAACCTTTTGTAGTTTTCAGTGTGCAGGTATTGTACATATTTTGTTAAATTTATGGCTAAGTATTTTGTATTTTCTGATGTTATTGTAAATGGTATTTTGAATTTTATTTTCCATTTGTTATTCATATATGGAAATACAGCTGATATTTTGTGTATTCATTTTGTACCCTAGTACATTACTAAATTCATTTGTTTTACAGCTTTTTGGAATTAGGATTTTCTGTGAACATAATCATGGTTTCTACAAATAAAGACAGTTTTTCTTTGTTTCCAATCAGTATGCTTTTTATTATTTGTTTTCTTTATTTGTTCATAATCATAGTACTTGCACTGGCCAGGAGTTCTAGTACATGTCAAATTGAAGTTGTGAGAGCAACATCTCTGCCTTATTCTTGATGTTTGGGGAATGTTTGAGTCTTTCGTCATAAAGAATAATGTTAGCTGTAGGATGTTAATAGATACCTTTTATTAGGTTAAGCAAGCTCCCTTTTATTTCTTGTTTGCTGAATTTTTAATCATGCATCTATATTGAATTTCATCAGTGCTTTTTCTGCATATATTGAGATAACCATACATTTTTTTCTCTTTTATTTTAGTAACATGATGAATTACTTTCGTTTTCAAATATTAAACCAACTTTGCATTCTTTGGGTAAATCCTGCTTTGTCATAAAATATTATCATTTTTATATATTGTTAAATTAGATCTGTTAATATTTTGTGAAGGACTTTTACAACTATGTTCATGCTGGTTATTGGTCCTATAGTTTTCTTATGATGTCTTTCTTATAATCAAGGTTTTGCTAGCTTCAGAAGCTGAATTGGAAATGACCCTTCTCCACTATTTCCTGAAATACTTTATGTAGAATTGGTATTATTTCTTTCTTAAGTGTTTGGTATAATTTTCTAGTGAAGCCATCTGAAATTAAAATCTTTCTTATGGAAGCTCTGAAATAGATATTCAGGTTTTCAGTTGCATCTTTTATCACTTTTGATAATTTGTGTATTTCACATTTATTGACATATTATTTATTTCATATTTATTCAATTTATTGACATAGCATTTAAAATATTCTCTTACTACCCTTAACATTGCTGGGATCTGAACAAATGTTCCCTGTTTCATTCTGGATATTGTCAATTTGCATCTTCTCTCCTTTTTTCTTTATGACAATCTAGCTAGGAGTTTATCAGTTAAATTTCATTAGTATTTCCAAAGAACCAGGTTTTTGTTTCATTAATTTTTCTTGTCAGTTTTTTATTTCACTGATTTCTGCTCTACCACTTAGTATTTTCTTTCTTGTACTTCCTTTCAGTTTGATTTTCTCTTCTTATAGCTTCTTAAGGTAATTGACATTAGCCCTTTCTTTTTTTCATTTTCATTTTTTAAAATAGTCTTTCAAGCTGTGCATTTCCCTCTAAACTCTGTTTTAAAAGCATCCCACACAATTTAATATGTTTTCATTTTTCAGTTTAGTTAGCTGCTACTTTCCTTTATGACTATTTCTTTGACATGGGCTGTTTAGAATAAACTTTTAAAATTTCCATTTAGGTGCTTTGCCAGATATATTTTTGTTTCTTATTTTTAATTTAATTATATTGTCATCAGAGAACATATCCTATAATCTTTGAATGATCCCAAAATTATTGAGACTTGTTTGTGGGCCAGAGGTTAGACTGTCTTGGTGTTTGTTCTGTGTACACTTGAAGAGAATATATAGTTTGCATTTATTGGGTTGAGTGCTGTATAAATGCCATTTAGGTCAAGTTAGTTGCTACTGTTGTTCAAATCTAAATGTTCACTGATTTTCTGTCTACTTGTTCTATTGATTACTGACAGTGGAGTGTCAAATTTCCAAACATGATTGTGGCTTTATCTATTTATCCTTTCAGTGTTGTCAGTTTTTGCCATGTGTTTTCTGAAGCTTTGATATTAGTGCATAGACATTTAGGATTATGTCTTCTTCATAAACTGACCCTCATTAGTATGAAATACCTCTTTTTATTATGGGTAATATTGCTTGTCTTGAAGTCTACTTTGTCTAATATTATCATAGTCACACCAGCTTTATTATTATTTGTGTTTTCATATTATATCTTTTCACACTTTTAATTTTTTAAGCTATTGGTATCTTTGTATTAAAATATATCCATTGTAGATAGAATATAGTTGGATATTGCTTTTTTTTTACTTAAAAATTTTTTTAAATTCAGGTATCATTGATATACAATCTTATAAAGGCTTCACATGAGCAACCTTGCGGTTATTACATTCACCCATATTATTAAGTTCCCCCCTCACACACCACGTTGTGGTCACTGTCCATCAGCATAGTAAGATGCTGTAGAGTCACTACTTGTCTTCTCTGTGCTATACTGCCTTCCCCTGACTCCCCTACCTTATATGTGCTAATGATAATGTCCCTTAATCCCCTTTTACCTCCCGCCTCCCCCTGCCTCCCTACCACCTTCCCTTTGGTAACTGCTAGTCCTTTCTTGGAGTCTGTGAGTCTGCTGCTGTTTTCTTCCTTCGGTTTTGCTTCGTTGTTACACTCCACAAATGAGTGAAATCATTTGGTACTGGTCTTTCTCTGCCTGGCTTATTTCACGGAGCATAATACCCTCTAGCTCCATCCATGTTGTTGCAAATGGTAGGATTTGTTTTCTTCTTATGGCTGAATAATATTCCATCGTGTATATGTACCACATCATCTTTATCCATTCATCTACTGATGGACACTTAGGTTGCTTCCAAATCTTCGCTATTGTAAATAGTGCTGCAATAAACATGGGGTGCATATGTTTTTTGAATCTGGGATCTTGTTTTCTTCAGGTAAATTCCTAGGAGTGAAATTCCTGGGTCACTATTTTTAGTTTTTTGAGGAACCTCCATACTGCTTTCCACAGTAGTTAAACTAATTTACATTCCCACCAGCAGTGTAGGAGGGTTCCCCTTTCTCTGCATCCTCGCCAGCAATTTGTTGTTGCGTGTTTTTTCTATGTTGGCCATCCTAACTGGTGTGAGGTGATATCTCATTGTAGTTTTAATTTGCATTTCCCTGATAATTAGTGATGTGGAGAATCTTTTCATGGGCCTGTTGGCCATCTGAATTTCTTCTTTGGAGAAGTGTCTGTTCATATCCTCGACCCATTTTTTAATAGGGTTATTTGCTTTTTGGGTGTTGAGGCATATGAGTTCATTATATGTTTTGGATGTTAACCCCTTGTCAGGTATGTTGTTTATGAATATATTCTACCATACTGTAGAATGCCTTTTTGTTCTGCTGATGGTGTCCTTTGCTGTACAGAAACTTTTTAGCATGATGTAGTCCCATTTGTTCATTTTTTATTTTGTTTCCCTTGCCTGAGGAGATGCATTCAGGAAAAAGTTGCTCATGTTTATATTCAAGAGATTTTTGCCTGTTTTCTTCTAAGAGTTTTATGGTTTCATAACTTACATTCAGGTCTTTGATCTGTTTTGAGTTTACTTTTGGGTATGGAGTTAGACAGTAATCCAGTTTCATTCTCTTACATGGAGCTGTCCAGTTTTGCCAACCAGTTGTTGAAGAGGCTGTCATTTCCCCATTGTATACCCATGGCTCCTTTATCTTATATTAATTGACCATATATGCTTGGGTTTATATCTGGGCTCCCTGTTCTGTTCCATTGATTTCTAGGTCTGTTCCTGTGCCAGTACCAAATTGTCTTGATTACTGTGGCTTTGTAGTAGAACTTGAAGTTGGGAGCATAATCACTCCAGCTTTATTCTTCCTTCTCAGGATTGCTTTGGCTATTCAGGGTCTTTTGTGGTTCCATATGAATTTTAGAACTGTTTGTTCTACTTCATTGAAGAATGCTGTTGGAATTTTGATAGGGATTGCATTGAATCTGTAGATTGCTTTAGGCAGGATGGTCATTTTGACAATATTAATTCTTACTATCCATGAGCACGGGATGTATTTCCATTTATTGGTGTCTTCTTTAATTTCTCTCATGAGTGTCTTGTTTTCAGGGTATGGGTCTTTCACCTCCTTGGTTAGGTTTATTCCTAGGTATTTTATTCTTTTTGATGCAATTGTGAATGGAATTGTTTTCCTGATTTCTCTTTCTGCTACTTCATCATTAGTAAAAAGGAATGCATCAGATTTCTGTGTATTAATTTTGTGTCCTGCAACTTTGTTGAATTCAGTTATTAGTTCTAGTAGTTTTGGGGTGGATTCTTTAGGGATTTTTATGTACAATATTATGTCATCTGCAAACAGGGACAGTTTAACTTCTTCATTGCTGATATAGATGCTTTTTATTTCTTTGTGTTGTCTGATTGCCGTGGCTAGGACCTCCAATATCATGTTGAATAAAAGTGGGGAGAGTGGGCATCCTTGTCTTGTTCCTGATCTTGGAGGAAAAGCTTTCAGCTTTTCTCTGTTAAGTATGATATTGGCTGTGGGTTTGCCGTATATGGTCTTTATTATGTTGCAGTTATTGCCTTCTATACCCATTTTGTTGAGAGTTTTTATCATGAATGGATTTTGAATTTTGTCAAATGCTTTTTCAGAATCTATTGAGATGATCATGTGATTTTTGCCCTTTTTGTTGATGTGCTGTATGATGTTGATGGATTTTCGAATATTGTACCATCCTGGCATCCCTGGAATAAATTCTACTTGATCATGATTGATGATCTTTTAGATGTATTTTTGAATTCAGTTTGCTAATATTTTGTTGAATGTTTTTGCATTTATGTTCATCAGGAATATTGGTATGTAATTTTCTTTTTTTGTGGTGTCTTTGCCTGGTTTTGGTATTAGAGTGATGCTAGCCTCAGAGAATGAATTTGGAAGTATTCCTTCCTCTTCTACTTTTTGGAAAACTTTAAGGAAGATAGGTATTAGGTCTTCTCTAACTGTTTGATAAAATTCAGTGGTGAAGCCATCTGGTACAGGCATTTTGTTCTCAGGTAGTTTTTTGATTACCAGTTCAATTTCATTGCTGGTAATTGATCTGTTCAGATTTTCTGTTTCTTCCTGGGTCAGTCTTGGAAGGTTGTATTTTCTAGAAAGTTGTCCATTTTTTCTAGGTTATCCAGTTTATTATTATAATTTTTCATAGTATCCTCTAATAATTATTTGTATTTCTGTGGTGTCTGTGGTGATTTTTCCTTTCTCATTTCTGTTTCTGTTTATGAATGTAGACTCTTTTCTTCTTGTTTGATTAGGAGTTTATATGTTTGTTTATTTTCTCTAAGAACCAGTTTCTAGTTTCATTGATACTTTCTATTGCTTTATTCTTCTCGATTTTATTTATTTCTGCTCTGATCTTTATTATGTCTCTCCTTCTATTGACTTTGTGCCTCATTTGTTCTTCTTTTTCTAGTTTCATTAATTGTGAGTTTAGACTGTTCATTTGGGTTTGCTCTTCTTTCTTGAGGTAAGCCTGTATTGCACCGTACTTTCCTCTTAGCATGGCTTTCTCTCTGTCCCACAGATTTTGGGGAGTTGAGTTGGTGTTTTCATTTGTCTCCATATATTGCTTGATCTCTGTTTTTATTTGGTCATTGATGCATTGATTATTTAGGAGCATCTTGTTAAGCCTCCATGTGTTTGTGGGCTTTTTTGTTTTCTTTGCTTAATTTATTTCTAGTTTCATACCTTTGTGGTTTGAGAAGCTGGTCAGTAGAGTTTCAATCCTTCTGAATTTACTGAGGCTCTTTTTGCAGACTACTATATGATCTACTCTGGAAAATGTTCCATGTGCACTTGAGAAGAAAGTGTACCCTGCTGCTTTTGGATGGAGTGTTCTGTAGATGTCTGTTAGGTCCATCTATTCTAATGGGTTGTTTAGGGCCTGTGTCTCCTTACTTATTTTCTGTCTGATTGATCTGTCCTTTGCAGTGAGTGGTGTGTTGAAGTCTCCTAAAGTGAATACATTGCATTCTATTTCCCCCTTTAATTCTGTTAGGATTTGTTTCACATAGGTAGGTGCTCCTGTGTTGTGTGCATAGATATTTATAATGGTTATATCCTCCTGTTGGACTGACCCCTTTATCATTATGTAATTTCCTTCTTTGTCTCTTGTTACTTTCTTTGTTTTGAAGTCTATTTTGCCTGATACAAATACTGCAACTCCTGCTTTTTTCTCCCTATTATTTGCATGATATATCTTTTTCCATCCCTTCACTTTTAGTCTGTGTATGTCTTTGGGTTTAAAGTGAGTCTCTTATAGTCAGCATATTAGATGCATCTTGCTTTTTTATCCTTTCTTTAACTCTATGTATTTTGATTGGTGCACTCAGTCCATTTACATTTAGGGTACTTATCGGTAGATATATACTTTTGTCATTGCAGGCTTTAGATTCATGGTTACCAAAGGTTTAAGGGCAGCTTCTTTACTTTCTAACAGTCTAACTTAACTCACTTATTATGCTATTTCAAACACAAACTAAAAGTTCTATATTTTTTCTCCCTTCTTTTTCTTTCTCCTCCATATATTAGGTGTCATATTCTTTACTGTTTTTGTATCCCTTAACTGACTTTGTGGGTAGTTGATTTAATTTTATGTTTGCTTAGTAATTAATTGGTCTACTTCCTTTACTATGGTTTTATTTTCTCTGGTGACAGTTATTTAGCCTTAGGGGCACTTCCATCTATAGCAGTCCCTTTGAAATACTCTGAAGAGATGGTTTGTGGGAGATAAGTTCCCTCAACTTTTGCTTACCTGGAAATTGTTTAATCCCTGCTTCAAATTTAAATGATAACCTTGCTGAGTAGAGTATTCTTGGTTCAAGGCCCTTATGTTTTATTGCATTAAATATATCATGCCACCCCCTTATGCCCTATAAGGTTTCTGCTGTGAAGTCTGATGATATCCTGGTGGGTTTTCCTTTATATGTAATCTTTTTTCTCTTTCTGGCTGCTTTTAAAACTCTGTCCTTATCCTTGATCTTTGCCCTTTTAATTATTATATGTCTTGGTGTTGTCTTCCTTGAGTCCCTTGTGTTGGGAGATCTGTGCATCTCCGTGGCCTGAGAGACTATTTCCTTCCCCAGACTGGGGAAGTTTTCAGCAATTATTCCCTCAAAGACACTTTCTATCCCTTTTTCTCTCTCTTCTTCTTCTGGTACCCCTATCATACGAATATTGTTTCATCTGGATTGGTCACACAGTTCTCTTAATATTCTTTATTCCTAGAGATCGTTTTTTTCTCTCTGTGCCTGAGCTTCTTTGTATTCCTGTTCTCTAATTTCTATTTCAATTACCATCTCCTCTACCTCATCTAATCTGCTTTTAAATCCCTCCACTGTATGTTTCAAAGTTTCTATCTCTTTCTTGAAGTCCTCCCTGAGTTCTTGAATATTTTTCTTGCTCCATGAGCATGTTTATGATTTTTTTTTTGGTTTACTTTTTTTTAAAGTTTATTTTGATATCATTAATCTACAATTAAATGAGCAATATTATGGTGATTACACTACCCCCTTCATCAGGTCCCCCCCACCAACCCCATTACAGTCACTGTCCATCAGCATAGTGAGATGCTATAGAATCACTACTTGTCTTCTCTGGGTTGCACAGCCCTCCCCGTGATTTTTTATATTGAAATCTTTATTGGGAAGATTGATGATTTCAGTTTCACTTAGCCCTCTTTCTGGTGTTTGAGGGATTTTGGTTTGCTCCAGATTTCTTTTGCTGTTTCATATTCCTAATGATTGCTATGGAATAATAACTTTGTGTAGGCAGCACCCTCTAGTGTCCAGAAGCTCTACTTTGTGGAGCTGCCCAGCCTTGAAGCGAAGGTGGCGGTCACAGGCACATGGAGCCAGTGCCTGCTGGGAGGAAAGAGCTCTTTCCTGCTTCCCAGCTACAGTGACTGCCTCCACTGCCAGGGCCAGTGGGGCAAGCATGGAGAGAGGAGGCTCTATGCTATGCCCCTTTACTGCTGTAGGTGGGCCCACACTCCGGTGGGCCTGGCGCAATGGGAGGGGTGCAGGTTTTTGAACTGGTGCCTGTTGGAAGGAAGGAGCGGCAGGTGGCATATCACAGTGGGGTGCCTCAGTGCTGCGTTGCTAGCCAGGGGGTGGAGTGCCTGAAGCTCCTGAAAGTTCCCAACCTGCTGCGCTGAGTGTGCTGGGTCGATTCTGTCCACCTGTCCTTTCTCCTGAGCAGCAGGCTCTGTGTAATCCTTGTCCCTTCAGCACCTACTTTTGCTTTTGAGAAGTCTTTCAAAGTGCCTGTCTTTCTTTTGTCCCGGAGCAGCCAGTTGTGGGTACCTCTTCTCCACAAGCTGCTGGAATCTCAGTCTCTCTGAATATTTCACCTGTCTTTGCTTTTCAACCCCTCTAATCTCCAGAGCACCATGTAATGTGAGTTTGTGCTCCCTGAGCAGATCTCCAGGGCTGAGAGCTTAGCAGTCCTGGGACTCTACTCCCTCCCTGCTTGGTTTCTCTTCCTCCTGCCAGTGAGCTGGAATGGGGGAAGGGCATGGTTCCCACCGGATCATGCCTTTGCTAATTACCCTTTTCTGTGAGTTCTTCTCTTTTCCTCAGGTCTAGACTGCTGCAGTCTTCTTTCTGGTTGCTCTTTCAGAATTAGTTGTATTTGCTGTATTTTTGTGTCATATGTGGTTTTGGGAGGAGGTTTCTGCCTCATTTCTCACACCACTATTTTGTTTAATCCCTTTATTCAGGATATTGTTTTTTTGTATTTAAATTCAGTATGACGTTCTTGCCCTTTTAATTGGAGGGATCAGACCAATTTAGTGCAGTTATCACAGTTGCTTAGTTTAGGTCTACCATCTTGCTGTTTTCTGTTTGTCCCATCTGTTCATTGTTCCTCTTTTCCTGGGTCTGTACTGAGTTTTCTTTTCATCTTTACTGAGGTATAATTGGCAAATAAAACTGCAAGATATTTAAAATAAATGACATGATGATTTGATGTACACTGTGAAATGATTCCCCTCATGGAGTTAACTAATCACCTTACATGTTCACCTTTTTTTTTTTTGAGAGGAGGGTGAGAATGTTTAAGTTCTGCTTTCAATGCAAATTTCAAAGCAAATTTCAATGATAACGATACAGTGTTACTAACTATGGTCACTATGTTATACATTAGATCAGCCCTTATTCACCTTGTAACTGAAAGTTTTTACCTTTTTACCAGCTTATACCTTTGTTTGTTGTTATATTATTTTCTGGTTTGTATTATTTCTAAGTCTAAAAGTATTCTTATCTTTGTTCTCCTGAGTGTAATATGTCTTTTGCTCTCCAAATTTGTCTTTATAACTGATTTTTAGGATGTGATTATCAGGTGCTTTGATGTGGTTTTCTTTATGTTTGCTCTGTTTGGGGGTCATTGAGATTCTTGCATCAGTACACATATAGTTTTCATACAATTTGGAAAAATTTGGCCACTATTTCTTCAGCTTTTTGTGCACATCCTCTGTCTGGAATTCCTATTAATTTTATGTTAGACAGTTTGGTAGTATCTTATAGGCCTGAATTTCTCTATTTATTTTCAATCTTTGTTCTGTTTTGTGGTTCAGTTTAGATGTTTCTTTTGCTGTGTCCTAAAGTTTCACTAATATTTCCTTGTGCAGTGTTTACTCTGTGGTTAAACCTAATACAGTAAATTTCTTATTTCAGGTAGTGTATTTTTCAGTTTTAGAAGTTTCATTTGGTAACTTTTATGTCTTCTGTCTCTCTGCTCTTTATGTTCATGCTTCCTTTACATCTATGAGCTTTTTTACTATAGCTGTTTTGAAATCCTATTAATATCATCCCTGTAATTTATGGCTATTTCTACTGACTGAATTTTCTCTTGCTTTTGGTCACATTCTCCTTCATCTTTGTGTATCTGGTAATTTTTAAATGAATGCTAAATATTGTATTACACTGTTGCATTTCTAGATTTTGTCTTCCTTTAAAGGGTAGACAAATTTGGTAGATAGTTAAATGTCTTGTGGACTGCTATACAGGTTTATTAAAAATATTTTTATTTTGACTTAGTTTTAAACTTACAGAATAGTTGCAAGAATAATACAAAGAATTCATTAATACCCTTTACCCAGATTATCCAATTATTATCATTTTACTACATTTTGTTTATTCATTTATCTATTTATGTATTTTTCCTGAACCCATATAAGAGTAAATAGTATCTTTATCCCTAAACTTTAGAGTGTATTTCCTAAAAACAAGGAACTCCACCACACAACTCCAGTAAAATCAACCTCAGAAAATTAACAATGATATAATACTGTTTTCTAGTCTATAGACTTCACTGAGATTTTACAAGTTGTCCTATTATACTCTTTATAGCAAATGATAATCCAATACCATATTTTATGTATAGTTGTCATATCTCTTTAGACCCCTTTAATCTGGAAGAGATTTTCAGTCTTTCTTTGTATTTCATGCCATTGAAGGTTATTTTCCAAACTCATATTTTAGTGTTTTCTTATGGTTACATTTAGGTCATATAGTTTTGGTAGAATATCACAGAGGCGAATCTGAGTTCTTTTCAATGCATTGTATGAGAAGATAGTTCATCTCATTACTGACCATGTTAGGTTTGGTAGTTTGTTTAAAGTGATAATGCTGTGTTTCTCAACTCTAAGTTTACTACTCTTCAACCTGTTGTAACTAATAAATATCTAGTAGGCAAATAATTTGAGATTATGTCAATATTCTATTAATCCTCAAACTTTACCCACTAGTTTTAACACCATTGATGATTCTTTTCTGAATCAACGGCAATTACAATATTTTGCCAAATAGTGATTTTTCTGTTCTTCCTTCTCCATTTGTTAGCTGGTAGGAAGAATGTTTCCTTCCTTCTTTCATTCTTTCTAATACTTATGTTTCCTAAGATGTTTGTATAAATAATATGATTATAGTAAATATGAGAATTAAGAACATGAAGAAGAAGTTTCCAGAACCTGAGCTCTGTGACAAATCTACTATTTCCATTAAGATTTCTTGTTTAATGTTACAATGACAATTGCAAAGTATTCAATCAACAGTATGTTTTGAGTTTCTACTGTATATCATTTATTGTGCTAAGCACTTTAGGAAATGTCCTTGTAAATTTTAGAAGTCTTGAGCTTTTCTCCTCTTCATTTCCAAATTCTTTTACATCCTTTTCCCTAGCTACCTAGTCTCTGTTTTATTCTATCAAACAAAAGAGCATGTCTCCTTTTTGTCTGAGGCTAATTCCTCCATCTATGCCTGTGATTTGTTCTCTTTCATGTCTCATGGAAATCTATAAGTAGACAGGATGGCATAATGGTTAAGAGCACACATGGTTAGGGCCAAACAGACTTTTCAGTTTAAATCTATACCCTTTCAATTATAGCTGTTTGATCTTAGGTAGGTTAGGTAACCTCTCCAGACTTCGGACTCTCTTTTGTAAAATGGGGATAACAGCAGTCTCCATCTCATAGGATTGTTATGAGTAATATAGAAGACCACATGTGATATTTGCACTGTTCCTGGCACATAGTCAGTGCTCAAGAAATGTTAGCTTTGATAATTATTATTATCTGAAAATGATCTCCTTGGAAATATAAAATATTGTTCTAAATGGTCAGGTGGATGGATAATAAACATCATGCAAACTTCTTAACTGCTGGCTGAATGGTTATGGTCATGAATCCTCTCTGGGTTGTGAGGCCTTCTTTGATGTTCTTTAAATGGGTATTAGAAGATTGAATGGCTATTAAAGTATGTTGTGCCAATTCCATCTCTTTCACATAAATGATTATATTAAAGTATATTGTGCCAATTCTGTCTCTTTCACAAAAGTGATTAGTCTTTCTTACACTTAATCTGAGACAGATGCCAGGAACTCATTCCTTAGTTCCAAAATAACATTGTTCTCTTCTATTTAAACAAAGACAATTCCTTTTCCTCCTTCCCATTGTGATGATGCAAGGAAACTTACAATAACAGTAATAGCCACCATCACAAAGGCATTTAAAAACCCTAATGCTCAGGCCACACCCCAGAATCTTTGGGAGTGGAACCCAGGTTCTCAAACCTGTTTCCACCTGGAACCCCTCGGGGACTTAAAAAAATCCTGGTATCTGGGTCCCTCCCCCAGAGACTCTTGTCTTCCTTGGCCCAGCTGTGATGCACATCGGGATTTGTTAACGCTCCCAGGTTGTTCTGATGCACAGCTTTACAATGGCTGCTTTACATACAGTGTCTCCTCCTTGAGAAAAGCCCTTCTTCACACCCAATGGCCTCACTAGTGAGAGGTAGCAGCCTTCTGGGTTATGACACTTGATTTACAGAGGTGAGACTTGGACTGGCAGGTCTGACTAATCCTATCACGCCCCTCAGCATGACATTGAGGTTTTCCTCAGACTCTGATGGAAGCACAAGCTCGTGGTCATCCCATTCTAATACTGCTCAAGGCCGACCTGATCCCCTATCCTCTCCCTCATGGTGCCCTCTGAACTATGACAGGCAAGCTTCCTACATCATCAACCGTTTATTCTGAATGGAAGCCTTCTTCTTTTCTTTGCCCCAGTGGAGACCTGGCTCACTCCTGCTTCCCTTGTAGCCCCTCTTGATTAGAGGCCTTTTTCTTCTTAAATCTCATGTTCATGCTCTTCATGTTAAAGATACAGAATCGGTTTCATCTTGCTTTGTATTTCTACTTTAATGCCTATTATTTTCTCCTTCAAAACAGCAGTGTGTTTGAAGTTGGGCCATCCTGCAGTATCACTCACCGACCCTTCACATTTCATTCACTACCCATCTTCCAGACACTCATGGCCCAGAGTCCTTAGGTTTGGGCTCATTGTGTGCTTTTGCATGCGTACTCCTCTCATTGCTTCTTGTGACTTCTGCAATGGTGTGGATAACCCACTTAGTGCCCTGGGCTCTCAGCTCCTTGAGTTCCTCCCTTCCAGCAACGTCTCCTCCCTTCCAACAACATCTCCTTCCTTCCACCTCAGGTCATCACCCAATTATTCCACCAGTCTTGAAATATTCATTTTGAATAGTCTTGTCTCTGACAGCAGCTTCTTATTCTTCCAGATAGTGTGCTCTAGAATAACAATGCAGCAATTTTGCAGCATCACTGAGCCCGTTAAAACTTGGACTCCACTGCTTTGTTGGGGGTCTCCTCTTGGTTTCCTTTCTCTCCATATGTGGCTAGATTTTTATGGTCCACAATTACTATTGTTTCTTTGTGAACACTCTAGCTCCCTTGACCCTCCCTCTCTGCTGTAATGGACTCCCAAGGCCCCTCGTGTGAGTGTGCCTTTTTACCACCCTGCCTTACCCCTCACCTTCTAACTTTTACACCATGGTTTACTTCATCCTTAACAGAGAACATAGAAGCCATAATCTTCCCACCAACAAACCTAGCCATCTGTTAGAGCTTTGCCTGTCTTCACTTCCCTCCCATTAAGAGTTAAGAAGTGCCTCTATGTCTATTAAAGGTCAACCTCTCTTGTGTTCTGGATCCCATCTTCTCACCTCCTCAAGGACTTGCTAATTCAGCAAACTTTATTACCTCTCTCCTGCATCATTGGCCTGCCCTCTCTACAGGATCATTCTCAATAATTTATATTTTCTCATATGGCCCATTAAAAACCAATGACCGTCTTCTTTGATTTCACTTCCTTCTTCAGCTTATACCCCGATTTCTCTTCTTTCTTTTCCTTCTCCTTGAACCCATTATCTGCCCTTGCTCCCACTCCCGCTTCAGCCCTCCAATCTCGTTGCATTCTCCAGCCACACCTCTGGAGCACTCAAGTCATAGAACTTTTCCTGTCCTCATCTTTTACCATCTCTCGACATGTGACCCAACCATTCCTTGAAACACTATCCTGCAATTGTCCTTCAGTATGGGAAATTGTCTGATATTTGCCTCAGGACTGGATTCGGAGGTTTGGTTTTTGGCAAACTGTATTGGGAGGTGAAGTACCCTTCTAATCCCTTCAGATCAAGCAGTACGTGATAGGTGCATCACAGGCAATGTTCACCATTATCATTCGGTTAATGCAGTATTTGCTGGGTTTCCCCACTTTAAAATTGCTATTTTCCCTTTCCATAGTCTGTTCTTTGGAAGAGCGTGCAAGCTCTTCTAATTCTAGTGCAACCTCAATCTGTGAAGGAATGGTAGTAATTAAGTTTCACCAAGAAAGATATTTTTATCCCAGTTTTCAAATGAGGAAATTGAAGCACAGAGAGTTGAATGAATTTTCTAAGTCCACACCTGGATGTATGACCAGTGATGTTGGCAAATATCTAAATAACTTAAAACCATCCAGTTCTATTCATGCAGACAGCCCTTCATGAGGGATTAGTTTGGCTGAAATGGCTTAAAAAAGAAAACCTCCAGGTAATGCCAAATATTATACTCTCAGCAAGACACTTTACCATTTCTGCAGGCAGGAATGTATGACAATGGAAATAAAAAGGGATGACAAACAGCGCCGTTGTCATCTAAACCTCCCTATCTGTGGCTCAGAGAGGATTTTGAAGAAGAAGGTTACAACTTGTGTTCCATGGCTGGGACTTGGCTTGCATATGTGTTTCATTTGGCATTCATGGTATTTAACATTATTTTCTGACTTTGTTGTCAACTTTCAAACCTGGGAAGTTTCACGTACAAGTCCAGATTTCACATTGCGCTTGGAAATTTGAAAGATTTCTGGCAGCTTTGGATCATTTATCTATGGCAGTGGTCATGTCCCCTCAGAAGATCCTCTCTCTGGTTCCCCAGAGTCCCATGCAGCCTACCTGGTGTGACTTCTGACTTTTGTAGCTGTCTGAGCCCAATGCTCTGCTGAGACGGATGTAATTGCTTTCTTCAATTGGTTGAGGGGTTCCCAAGTTAGAAGATGTATTCTGTGGAGCCTCTGAGAGTGGAACCCGTATCAGTGACTCAGATTGTAGGAGACAGTTTCCAGCAAATGTAAGGCAGAATGGTCTACAGATGTTTGCAGTCTGGCAATGCAACAGGTGGCCTCAAACATGGTCACTTTCTTTTCACCTGAAGTGTTTAAGCAGAGGGGAGGAGGCAGACTTTGTGCACAGTCGGAGAAAGCTCGGAGAAGACATCGGAAGAAGTAATCCCAACTCAAATACTGTGCAACCCCATTTTCCTGAGGAATTAATAAACTTGGTGGAATGGTAATTCTACTCATGAAGAAGTAATTATACCTTATAACTGATTCTGCATGGAAGACCACATTAAATCTCCCGGTTTAAAAAGTATATATGGGAGGCAAAAATGACAGTGAACTGACTCAAGTATGTGAGCTTCAGGGGATGGTGAGCAGTGGGCAGAGATGGAGGGAGGAAAGAGGGTAGTGGGAGAAGGTAAAGGACCTCGTGTTTTGTTTTAGATGGAGAGAGAGGGTTGGGGGTGGTGATGGAGGCATCCAGATGAAGGAGCAGCATGCTCGTCACTGGGCAAACTGCATGCCTGGGATTTATTTTCTGACTGAATAGCCTTGGCTTTCTTGAAATATAAGGAAAGCAGATGTGGTATCAATAATTTTCACAACCTCATCTAACACTGCCTGCTAAAGGTGGCATTTTAATCTTTTTTTTGTGGGGTCTTGGATTGATGGAGCTGCAGGTTTGGATTTACATGGTTAAGTACTTGAGCTAACTGTCTAGTTTGCCACCCTCAGAGGTTGTTCCGGCTTTGCCTGAGTGGCAGGGTCAGCTTTTAGCTGCCTTATTAGGTGTGACCCTTCTGTTGTGGTTCGTTATAAGGCTGTTTATGTTTACAGATTTGCCTGAGCAAGTGCTTTGCCTCTGTGACTCTTATCGTCTACAAAGAGGCCTTGGGAAATTATTCAGAAATTAATTTGAGACATTGTGTTACCAAATCAAGACAGGCAGAGCACATCTATCCATCAGGTGGGCTTATTACCCTAACAGCGATAAAGACATTAATCTCCTTGGCATCAGTGATATTCGAGATGAGAAAGGAATGCTTGTAGCAGCTAATTATATCTCCCTGTATTAATTACCATGTTAAGTGACAGTTTTTCTCACACCTTGTTGTTTTTGCTAAGGAGAAAGGAAAAGAACAATTTTGTTCAGTTCTCTGAAGATTTAGAACAGGAATCTTGGCTCTTGTTCTATAACAGATTTCAGGGCGAAATAAGGAGAGAACTATTCTACTTGCACTTGGTGGCTTAATAGAAAAAAAAATTAATGACTTTCATCTTGTTTTGGCTCAGATGCCTACCTGAGATATGATTTGAAATGAGTTTCCTATTCTGGACTCCCCTGGTTGAAGACCTGGAGATTTGTCAATATCTCACAACAAAGAACATTGCTCAGTACAATTTGACACAGATGTTGCTTTCTTCACCAAAGAACCGTCATGTGTCTTTTTAACTTCTATAGATTTAACCAGGTTTTACACTTCATAAACCCAAGTGTATATACAAATCCTCTTGTTATTGTAAAGAACAACAACAACTAAAAAGCCATACTCTCAATAAGCCAGTCTTGTTTTCTGTAAGCCTCTAAAGAAAGATTTGTACTTTCCCCCATCTGAGCATTAGAAGAAATAAGCCCAGTTTGGCGGGCACGCCTCCCAGCAAGTGCGTCTGAGAACAGGCCCTGGGGCCCTGTAACTTCCCAGGCTTTAATAGCAAGGACTCAGCAAAGCAGCTGGAGTGAACTTGCCACTGCCTCTTCTTTAAAGTAGGCAGCAGCTCGTGTTTATGTTTGCCTTTCTGGAGCGTTGGTGTGTCGAGCTGTTATCTAGTCAGAGACATCTTTACTATTTCCTTATGGTATTTATAACCACAGGGTTTATTTCCCTGCTGACGTTTAGCATTACATTTGCAAATTATGCCCACCTGACACTTCAGGATATTTCCTTTGAAGAGGCTGTGTTTAAGCTAGAAATGGCCAAGCTTATCCAGAACCTACTGCTCAGCTGCTACTTTCTATGCAGTGGGGCAAGGACTCTTTAAGTTCAATTGATTTTTCTCTTTCAGAGTGAACTGTACCTTCTATTTTCCTTTTTCATGTGAGTTTTCTCACTTGGCACTCCTTTCCATCACCTGCATATTAAACTGTAACTGAGACAGAAAATCTGTAGCTGAGCCTCGCACTTACCATCTACATGACACCTGGGGACACGCATGCTCTGTGCAGATACAGTTGGGGTGTTGCTGAGAAGAGCACAGAGATGTCATGGAAGGAAGTCTTGTAGTCAAGACAGACTTTGGTTAAACTCTGGGTCTCCCAATTATTAACTTACTGATTTTCCTTCTTCAAAAACTTGTAGTGTTGTTGGGAGGGACCACCTGAAAAAATATGTGTAAGTCAAAGGAAATGAATGGTAAATGTTAGTTTATTTATGATTGAGAGCTGTTTTCTTGGAAAATAATTCAGATTCCGAGTCCATTGACTATTATATACGTAGCTAGCTTCATGTTCAGTCCCTGAACAGTTTCACGTCTGAGAAGCACCACCAACATCCTTTAAAAATTGTTTCCTTATTTGCTCAGTCATCCTACCTCTTCTAAGATGGGTCTGGGTATTAAAGTTTAAAATACTTTTGACTGACATATGTGTGTTTCCATAGCTGGGTGACAAAGGACTCCATGAAAAGCACTATATATACTATACAAGGTAGACCACAAATCTACTGTACCAAGGCACTTTGATCCTGTCAGAAATATTAAGATCTAAGCTTAAGCTATTTCAAAGCTCTGATAATTTCCGCTTTCATTCTCAACACAGAAACGATTCTTTATGGAGCCCCTGACCCCAGCTGGAATATTTCTGCTGCTGTTCCCAGTAAGGGCACATCCCTGTCATGCTCAGTGTAGACAGTCGCTGATTACATCAAGAGGCCACACCTTCCAGCCCATGCAGATGGTAGAAAACGCACTGGCTTTTACTCAGCTGCTAATGAGTAAAGACTGTGTGGCTGGCCACACAGGACTTTTGGGAGAAGGCAAACACTTTTATCCCTTGGATGCGGCCTGCAAGCTGCCGGGAAGAGGCGGGCTGTTGGGCCAGCACCTTGGGGGCTGTCCCAGACTCAGGAAAGATTTGACAAACTAGTGTGGCTGAGTATTATTATTACGGAAAGACATAGCGACTGGGTGTTCTGGGTAGTCATTCCATTCTCTCTTTAGTAGCAAAGTTGACTTGGGAAGTCAGTTTAAGTCCCAAAAGTGTTCCTTGATGCAATTAGAATCAGAGTAATGAAATTAAGAAGTTTTTAGCATTATTTTTCCCCTTCTAAAATTGGGCAAGCAATACATTTTCATTACAGAACGATAAGAAAACATGATATACAATAAAGAATAAAAGGAGCCACACATACTACTTCAGAGATAACCAACGGTAATCCATACTTATAATGCATCCTTATTGAGTTTGAAGACTCCAGGGCTTGAGGACAACTCATTCTTTTAGAAACTTAGGGTCCCACAAGAACAATTGTTTTTCAGGTTTTATTTTGAGCAGGAGAAAGGAGGACTTGTTACAATAAAATCAACTCTGGATAAATGGATGGGTAGATAGATGGATGGATGGATGCATGGATGGATGGTGGATGGATGGATGGGTTGTATAGAAGAAAGGATGGATAGGTTGGTTAATGGAATATTTGAAATGAAAACACCCCAAGTCAACCAGCAAAATACATCTTGAAGTTGGATAGCTTTGGGTGGGTGGGATTTTGTCTGCCAGCGTCCTGTCCTTGGGGAATCTCCTCTCCCCTTACACTGGTTAATTGCCAAAATGCTGTATGCGCTCTCTCTCTAGACCTCCTAGCCACGGGAGTGAGCATGTGACCCAGTCTGAACAAATCCTGTTCTTTGCAACCCCTTGGATACAATGATTGGTCCAGGGGTGGGCATGTGATCTAAACAGGGCTATCTGGAGTTTTTTCCTGGAATGGATGTATGAACACTAAGAGAAAAAGTTTATTTATACTGAGGTAGCTCAGTGGGGAAATTAGGCAACAAGGGTAGCCTGATGCTTTCTTGCCTGCTCTGTGGCAGAGTGCTTGTCTGAGAGAAGGGACCAGACATAGGGAGAAGCAGAGGGGGAGAGAGAGAATGATGAGAACAGTCTCTCATCAATGAATTGACATTGTTTGAACCCTTGGATCCAGCCATCCTCAAAATTCCTAGCCAGTTTAAATCTTCACTTCTCTTTAAGCTAGTTTAAGTTGGTTTTGGTCAAACACAATCAAGAGTCAAGACTAATGTATGTCTCCTTGGGACCGGGGGCCTCGTCGCTACCCATTGCCTGGTACATGCCCACCCGGCTCACCGGGTGAGTCATCTCTTCATTTTTGTGCCCAGGGTATAGATTCTCTCCCTTTCATTTTGCCTTGAAAACTTCAGTTCCTAGTTCTGCATGCAGTGCGGTGATGGGCCAGTCTCCTCCTGAGGAAAGAGGGACCCAAAGCCCCCTTTTGGCAACCAGCACGAGGTGGAACCTGTGCCTTCTCGGACAGCTGATGGGGTCAGATGGGTAGGGCAGGCTCAGTTTTGATTAATATGCCTATAAAGTGGAATTCTGGGACTGACCTCCACTCAACTCAAGCAATGCAAAGATAATTGACCTTTGGAAATTGCCTTTGTCAGTCTTTTTATTATTTTTATAGGAAAGTCCTGCAAACCAATTACATCTCACAATGGGCCTTTTATGGTGCTATTAGTTTAATGCAGCTTTCAGAGAAATTAGTCCTCAGGGAGCCTGAAATTCTAGAAAAAAAAAAAAGGCCCTCCATGGACCTATTTGACTTCCGGATTAGCAGGAAAGATGGATTGGTGGTGTGATATTCCCTATAGTAACTTTTGACATTTGGAGCCATCTGACCAAGGTACCGGATTCCCATTTGGGCCCTCTGGCATCTGTCCCAAGCAAAAGGAAAAATAAATTTAAAAAAGGACAAACTGGCTCTTTAGAGAATTCAGTCTACAAATCAAAGAGGGTTTATTCCCCCTCCATCTGAGATGAAAGAAGAATGCGGGTGAGAAGATTGAAAGAGCACTTCTGTATGAAGGGCTGGGTTTTTCTGAAGCTGAAATTACTGATGTCCATCTCAGAGCTGCCCTTTGGTGTCTGCACATCTCTCCCTGGCTACACTTACTGGCAGGGAGGCAGCTCTGGGGCCGCTGTCTAGGGTCAGGCTACATGTAGGTCTGGAGGCAGAACCACCTCAGCAAAATCAGGCTGCCTGTGAACCTAGTGTGCGGAGGGCCCCGAAGAGCAGAGGTGAGGAGGGTAGGCAGAGCAGATAGGAGGTGACAAGGGGACCGAGGATTTGCGGGGTGCCCTTCCATTTCCTGGAGTCTGATCCCCAGGTTGGTTGGCAAGTCATCCCTTAGGCAGGGAAGGGGCCGTGGAGTAGGCCCATGAGAGCAGAGGGCCTGAGTGACTGGCTCATGGGAGCTGCTTCCCACATCAGCCCAGCCCTGACCATTGAAGACCTCAGCCCTGCCTGCCCCTGGGCCATGTGGTCATTATCAGGCTGTACCAGGAGCTCACAGGGAGCACTGTCCCCTATAGCTTGAGGACTTTCGCTATGTCTTTATACTCTTTCCCTCCCAGTGACTGTTTGCTCTGGCTCTGACCTTGGCATATGCCCCAGGCCCAGCTAGCCAGGGCTTTTTTCTGCAAGCCCCTGGGACTGTCTGCCTGTGGGCTTCCTCTGACTGCAGGCAACGCTTATTTAGCCTGAGCTGGTGGGGCGGGCTGGGAGTTTTCTCAGGTGGGACCAGCCTTCAACTATTCCCATGGAGGCGTTGATGGATGACTAGCCCAGCTCCCTAGCCCCCTGGCTGGCACAGCTCTGAGGTATGCCCCTCATTGCCCCCCGGAGTGCCCCAGTGCAGTTGAGCCCCAGGTGCGCCAGATGCTAAACCTCTTATTAACACACCCTGTATTCACTGCCTTCCTCTCCTTGTGTCCGATCCCGATGCTCCTCTACAACTTCTCAGAATCACCTCCCAAGTAAGTCCTCACACTGAGCCTTTCTCAGAGCCTGTGGCTGGGGCTCATACCCTAGGGCGGGTTTCCTGTTTCCGCCCTGACCCTATCACCTTGGGTCTAAGATCTGACATGGCTTATCCTGTACTGTCGTGTGCTCTCCTTGCTTCCTTCCTTCCCTGAATTTAGGCAGCTTCTCAGATCACATCTGCCTTGGGCTCCTCTGAGCCATGACCAGGCTGGACTCCCAGGACCCTCCCTTGGTCCATGAGACTGGTATTCCTGCTGGAGTTTGACTCCCCATGAGTGGAAAGAAAGGAATCTAATTTTTAAGGGAGAAAGGAATAGAAGGGAAGGAAGAGAAAGCCTTGAAAGGCCCACAGCTCAGGTGTGAGATGCAGGGCTCTGTCTCCAGAGCAGTTCCAGGTGACAGAGTGCTTGAGGCAGAGCCGCGTTCCCATCCGCTGGGCAGCCCTGCGTCCTGACGCTTGACATGGCCAATGGCTTGGCTCCATTGGAAGGGGGGGCTGGGCTCTCTCTTTTCCTTCTCACAACTGCTCCCTTCGGAAGCAGCAGGGTCTTGCTTACAAAGCAGAAAGCTCTGGCTGCAACTCTTGCTTGTGTGACGTAGGGCCAGTCATTTAATTTCATTATATATAGCTCAGTGTCTTCATCTGAAAAATGAAGTTCATCATGTACATCTCGTAGAATAGTTACAAGGAGTAAATAAGAAAACGTGACGCAGTGCGTAGCCGAATGCCCGGCACATGGTAAGAGCTTGGTAAGTGCCAGTTGTCCTTATCAGCCTGGCAGGTACTGCCTGATTCTGTTCTTTATCTTCTGATATTTGGTCTCCCCGAAGGCAGGAAGCACAGGGCAGCATCTCTCCTCCTCCTGGTGACTGTAGTGGGGGTACACAGCCAGTGTATAAAAAGTTGCATGTGTAGGGACTGGGTGGGGCACATCCTGTTTGATCCTTGCCCTTTCCTCCTGACCTCTCAGGCATGCTGCAGCTTCATCCATTGCAGAAACTTCCAGTTGCATAGAAGCCATCCTGGTCCTAGAGGATTTTTAAAACACCCTTCTGTGCTGCGGGTCCCCCAGGGATCAGGAGGAGCATGAAGAGGCAGTTCTAGTTGTGGCCAGGGGTTCAGTCCCAGGCCTGCACCCCTAAGAACGCAGCCCCGTTATACTGGAACCATTTTGTCGGGAGCCGCTCCTCTTCATGCTTAAAACCTAAAGACAGTGCAGGGGCTGCTCCTCCAGCAAAAGGCCCGTGCAGCAGTGGGGCATTTCACATTAAGAAGTGCAAAAGGGTCTAAGCTGAACAAGTCACTTGGGTACCAGGGTTCCCTGCTGCTTTGCCTCAGTGTTCCAGACAGATCAAGATGAAATAGCCGAGGTGACTGTGGAGATGGAGTGTCGCTGGCAAATGATCTAAGCACAGGGACCATTTCCAGAGACAGATGGAGTGGAGGCTCCGGTAATTTTTCTTGAATCATGTTTAAAGTGGCACAGTCAGAAAACCAATTCAGCAGGAGTGCTGCTTGGAGGGCCCGGGGCCACCTGAGCTTTGAAAATATTCAAGCCTAGCGAAACTCACCAGTGACAAAGAAAGGAAATTTTCCCCAAGCAGCCTGGGTGGGGGTGGGTTGGTGAGGGTGAACTCACCCCCTGGGGAATTCCACCTGCAGAGCCCGGGGTGCTGGGTGCTGACATGTAATTATTGGGCAGTCTGGCAGTGCTGCCGACTGGGCTGGGCTTCAGGGCCTGGAAGTGACCTCACAGCTATGGGTGGGGGGGTGGTCAGCTGAGTCCCCTGGGAGACTTCCTCGTTAGTAATTTGATTTGTCTGGGGGCACTGAGGCCATGCATTCTAGGAACCAGGCATTTGAATGGGCCCAGTGCCAGCTCTGTGGTGGGAAGGAAGCAGAGGGGGACTTGCCTCAATTCACTCTCAACCCACTAATGGAGGGAGTAATGGGCTCCAAAGGTTAACATGACAACATCCTACAGAACGTTGCAGCCATTGAAACCTGTGCTGTAGCAAACAATCGAATACTTGGGGGAAGGGTTGTGATCTATTGCTAAGGGAAAAAAGTGCCAGTATGCTCCAGTACTTGTTTTAAAAATATTTTAAATTATACACACATGCAAAGACAAAATGAAGAGACAGTTAAACACTATGTTATTTAAAAACTTTTTCACCTTTAGGTCTTTCTGCATTTTCCACAGTGGGCAAGTATTTCCTTTGTAATAAGCAAAAGAGATACTAAAATCATATCTTATATTCATTTGGTATTTATGGTTTCCAAGGATTTTGTGCATAATACTTTCATTTGATCCTCCTAACAGTTCTGTGAATCAGGTAGAACAGTTATTTCCATTTTACAGATGTGGAAACTGAGGCTCCTAGCAGATCAGGAACTCGAACAATGCATTTCCTGGCTTGTAAGTCACCGAGCCGGGGCTAGAACCCTAATCTGGTGACTTCTAGTGTTCGTGTTCTCTCCACTGCCTACCAGGAGTTTGAGACAAGCCAGTCAGCAGACTCCGCCGCCTCATAATGGAGATCCTAACTCACGTCACTGCCTCAGGGATGCCCACCCTGATGCCCTAGGTGAGACCAGGTTCCTCTGTTATGTGCTCTCTGAACTGAATTCATTCTTCTCTGTGCTGTCCAAGAGAGCAGCCACTAACCACCTGTGGCTATTTAAGTTTGAATTTAAGATAATAAAAATTAAATGAAATTAAACCTTTGGTTCTTCAGTCACACGAGTCACCTGCTAAGTTCACACTGGCCCCATGTGGCTGTGCTGTAACCACAGAAAGGTCCGGGCAGGGCTGTTCTGGATCACTTACCTCCCTGTGTAAGTTATACATTGGTTTGCACAGTTATTTTTGGATTCATGTCTGTTCCTGGCACTAAAGCATGACGTCCACTAGGGCAAGGATCGCATCTGAGTAGCTTCCCTCCGTGTCCCCAGTGTGCAGTCCAGTCTGGACACATAGAAGTTGCTTAATAAGTGTCTGTCTGTTGAATGCTCTCTACTGCTTTGGGATCATGCCCCACGCCTTGGTGTGGCTCCCCAGGCCCTGCGTATAGCAGCCTGGTCTCCCTCACCAAGCTCCCTCCAAACACTCTCTTACCTGTCTCCAACCAACCAGTTCATCACTTCCTGTTCCCTGGAAGCTCATCCCTCTTGCCAGGGGGCCTTCTCAATGCTCTTTACTCTCCCTGGAACACCCTTTCCCCACCGCAGGTTTTCCTTCATACCTAAGGGTAAAAGCTTCAATGTCCCTTCCCCTAGGCACCCTTCCCTGTCTCCCAGCGTCTGGGCTGGATGGTCCTCCTTGTGCTCTCATGGCCCCTTGTGCCCCTCCCTCCCCACTTAGCATGCTGCAATGTAATGGTCTCATAATATCTTTCTCTCTCTAGCTGGATTGTAAGCCCCATGGGGCAGAGGCTGCGTCCTTCTTACTCACCATCATATCCCTTTGTGCCTAGATCAGTGTCTGGCACAAAGGAATCAATTGGTCAAAAATGTTTCCTGGGAGCCCACTATGTGCCAGGAGCATGCTGGACACTGGGCATACATTAGTGGACAAAAGAGACATGGTTCTGACCTTGATGGGTTTCCCCATCTTTACAGCCTTACAGAATGTTTGTTGAGTGAGTAAAAGAATGTGTCTGATGAGATTGGCCTGTCTCAGGATGAGTGATTTCTCTGATCCTAGAGCTATGGAAGCAAAGTCACGGGAGACACAGGAGGGGTCTCTGCACCGAATGGACACCAGTCACTAGAGCAATGGTTCCCATGTTGGGGAATTGGGGAGACTGGGAAGAGGCATCTCCCATGGAATGTGTGTTGAAATGACTGGGTATCTTTTTGAGATTTTAAATCCCTGCCCCCCTGTGAGAATCACTGTTGGAACATTCCTGATTATAATAGATATTGTTTATTGAACATCTACTGTGTGTCATTTAGAAGACCACTTGTGACACACATGCACTCCATCCTCTTAACCCCCCTACAAGGATGGTACAATTGTCACCTCATTTTATAGGTGAGGACACAGAGAGGTAAAGCAACTCATCTGAGGCTGCCCAGCTAGTGAGAGGCACAGCCAGGATTTGAACTTGAGTAGCCCATTTTCTGATATGTGCTGTTAATCACTAAGCTAACACCTGATGAGAGGACACTGAATGTCTTATGTGGGTTGGGGCAGGAAAAAAAGATTGAGAAACACTCAGGTAGAGAGTCAGCTCAGAACTCAGAGATTCCTTCCATCTCCAAGGCTGGCTGTGGATTGGGGGGAGGAGGTCAGGGAAAGCCTCTCTTCAAAATATTGTTTAAGCTGAGATATGGGTGATGAGTTGAAGTTACTTGGTTAAAGGGAATGACTAAAGGGATTCTGGGTAGAGGGTTTGGCACATGCAAAGGTCCTGTGGTAGGAAGGAGCATGAGGAATAATGGGGAATGACAGAGGCCAGCATGGCTGAACTGCAGAGCAAAGCAGGAGAGCAGCTCAGGTAGAGTTGGGAAGATTGGGGGTCAGAACACACAGAACCTGAAGGGATAGTGACCATGTTTGCTGGGGACAGTCCTGGTTTTCTTGCCAAATTCAGAATAGTGTCCCCTTTTACTCCCTGCACTATCTTGGTGTGGATTACACAATATATTGTCACCCTTCTAGGCCTTGTTGAGGATTTTTTTCTTACTCTAAAACATGGGATGCCACAAATGGGTTTTCAGTGGATGAGGTCCTTCACGGACAGTGTCAGATTCATGTTTCCCAGGTAAGTCTGGCGGCCCTGAGGAGAATGGACTAGGGTCAGGGGTCAAGCATGTAGGCAGCAAGCCAGTTAGGAGGCAGTTGCTACAGTGGTGAAGGAAAAGTTGTCCTTCGTTACCAGTGGACTGGACTCCTCCCTTCTATGTCACTCTCCCCAAAGAAAGTTCCAGAACTGAGGTTTAAAGGAGGACTGCTCTCCACCCGTGAGTTGGCCAGGTCTAGAACTCCCTGGTGACTCATTCCCAGGGGACCTTGTGGCATGCAGCCTCAGGGTGAGTGAAAGCCCTAGTGGGATTTCCTGAAAGGCCAAGGATTCATTCCTGCTCTGGAAAGACACACATAGGTCTCCCCCTATGTCACCCGTAGCCAGCTAGCGCACGGCCGAGAGCCACTCATCAAGGCTGCCCATACGAGGCGCCAGCCGCAGGGCTAGCGTGCTCTGCCAGGGCTGTCTGATGGGGGTCGTTGACAGGGATGGTCTAGCAGAGGGCACTCATGTTCCTAGAGCCTGTTTTGGATTTCAGATGAGATACTGGAGTTACGAGGGATGCTTCCAAACCCCTCTGTGGTGCTCGCTCTCTCACCCTCTTTCTCTGTGTCTATCTTTCTGTCTCCTTGGAGGTTCTACTTTGTTTTAAACTGTGTTAAAATACTCTTCTTACCCCACTCACCAGCCTATTAAAACTGCCTGGGCCTGGTTGTTTTTTCAAAGCATCTCAGGTCTTTGCCTTTGCTTGGTGAAATGAAAACAAAACTATTCTTGTGGAACATTTTACATCAGGTGCAACCTAAGGAAACGGCTTGCAGAACTGAAGGCCCATTTGGAAGGAGCCAGGGCTTGAAGGGGAGAGAGAGCAGAGGGAGCAGACGGCGCATTCTCAGCAGGGCAGGCAGGGAGGGGCCAAGGTTGTAAATGCCTCAGGGAGCTGGGGTGGCTGGAATAAGTCACAGCACAAATTGATGACCCTTTTTAGTATTTCTATACCACCAGAATTGTTTTTTTAATCCAGAATTATGCAGCTCTTTAACCAGGCACCTCTCTCTTTAGCTCCTTTTATCTTCCCCCATCCCTCCTGCTCTTAATGTTTTTTCTCTACTTCAAGTTTTTACTGCTTGCCTGACCCCAGCCAGGGCCTCCACTCTCTCTGGCACCCGCCCACCATGCATGTTTGGGTTTTAAATGAACCATCACAGCAAGAAACAAAGGTTTCCAGCTCATTTCCCTCTTAATGCAGTGACTCCCTCCCCAGGCTGGGAGTTTCAGCTCAGCCCTCCCTAACAGGCCTAGCTCAGAGCTCTGTCTGAGGCCCCTGGGCTAATCATGCAGCTCTATTCCCAACTGAGCCAGATGGTTTCTGCTTTTGCGTTATGACAAGTTAGTACCAAAACGAGTCTCTGAGTCCCTCACCCCAGTCCTCCCTAGTCACAGGAGGAGAAACTGAAGCCCAGAGAGGTGACAGGTAGAGGATGAAGCCCCACCCCCAGGTGCCAGACTCCCACCCCAGCACTCTTTTCCTATTGGGGAAGAAATGGGGTCTGGAGGGCAGAACCATCCTGGCTCGTTGGGGCACATGCTCAGGACTTCATGGAAGCTCACAGGACCCATGTTGTTTGTTTTCTCAGGAAATAGGGCGCTGATAGAGGGTGAGGATTTGGCTGGCAAAATAGCTGAGTATGTGGATCTAGGCCCTATGTTGCAGATGCCAATGACGCCAGGCAAGCCATGTAAAGGGCAATAGACAACAGGGAATGGCAGAGACTATGGCAAACTGAAGACAGCATGTCTCAGCTAAAGGAGGCAGCTGCTGCCGAGGGCCAGCATGTTGCTGACACAGAGGAGGGAGGGCCCAGCATGGCCTGATTTCAGACTTTTCAAGATGGACCAGAAACCTGGACTTTTTAAAATATAAAATCCAATTTTTAAATATTGGTTGTATTAAAATATGAAACTCTGAGCTGATCAGACAAAAATGCTTGTATGTCCTGAGTTCAGGCTCTTCTTAGGCAGACTGAAGGCAGCCTCTGCTCTAGGCACCTTGACGAGGCTGGGTGCTTTGATGGGGACAAGGTGATAGAGGACAAGGATGCCGAGCGCTGCTGCCCTCCTTGAACAACTTTTCCTGTAAAGGAAAAGAAGTTATATCAGAGGAATGATGTGGCATTTCTGTTTTAAGAGTGCAGGGCTAAGTTTAATGCTGGTAGAACTTTCTCTCCTATCCAGGCAGCGAGGGGTTAAGAGGGACCTTGTTACAGGGACCGACAGGACTCCCAAGTCCAACTGAATTTTAATGAATTGAGTGCTTGCTACATTTCAGGCATTACACATTCGGCCATTTAATCCTCCCAGTGGCCATATGGGGTAAGTATTACCTTTTGTTTAATGGATGAAGAAATAGAGGCTCAAAGAGGTTAAGTAACTTGCCCAAGGACACACAGTAGGTGACTTTCTCTATCACCATGCTTTCCTTTCCAGGGGTTACCACCCAAAAGCACATGCACCCAGAAGCACACCCATTCTATATACAGACACATAAAACCTTAAGTTTTTCTGTTTTGGTTTCTTTTGTAAAAATCTGTCCTCCTACCTTACACAGTTTTTCATTAGTTATAACTGTGGATGAGCTCACCTTTCCCATGAACTTACTGGCAGTTTATCAGCTTGGCAAAGGTGTCATCGAGGGTCTGTTGTGGCTTTATTCTCGTTTGCAGCTCCCAGAGAAGACACGCTCAGCCTGGGAAGAAGCCCACTCTCAGGGCAGCCAGGAAACGGGCAGCAGGCAAGGAGTGACCCCAGAACAGAAGCCCGTTCCTTTCTGCTTTCTTCCCATTCCCTTTGGATCTAAGCCAGGCTTTCTGCTCTCACTCCTGTCCTTTCCCTCCATGACAGAGTAGGACAGGCCTGTCACCCCCCAGTACTCTGTCCCTTCTTCAGCCTCAGCCACAAGCCCAGGCGCAGGGTCAGGTGCATGGAGGGAGCTCTGCATGCACCTGCCTGCATGTTTGATTATAGTCAGCGTATGACCTGAAGCTCAGAAGAGAATTATCTGTCAGATTTTTGTGAAGGAGGCACACTGTGCTTTTTAGGCAAAATCAATTTACTAGGGGCAGAAGTCCCCTGGAATTAGCCTAAGTAAGTGCGAGAATATTCTAAGGCTATGGGCCTGCTGGACTCCAAGTAAAATGTGGACAAACAGGCCACAGGAAAAGGGGACCAGGCTGCTCCCAGGACAATGACAGCAGATTCCCCTGACCTTGCATTAGTGCTTCACCTAGTGAAACGCCACTAATCTCCACTTCTGACCTGCTCCCATCTATGGCTGCATCTGAAAGCTTCCATTTCAAATTCCCAGAAGTGGCAAACTAAAGGCCTTTGCATGGGTGAGGTGGCCATCTCTGATTGAATCAGCCATGCAAGGGTGCCCCCCAAATGTTTGGTGCCCCCTATCATTTTATGATAATATCATTATTACAGCTAAGATTTGATCAGAATGCCCAGAAGGAGTGAAGTCATCCTTCTCGGTGCTTGTCCTCAAATGCCTCTGGTCTAAATTGTTACAATTTTAACTTAATTTTAAAAAGCACAGTATGCACTTGCTCGGGCTAAAGCCAAGTGATTCACCCTCCATGGGACAAAAACTGAACTTGGAAGGAAATCAGAGGGTCCCAGTCAGGTTTCTAACCTGTCGAGAATAACTGGGTTTAGATTTCAGCTCAGACCCTGGACGATCCTAATTTCTTTTGGAAAAAATGATAACAATGTAGGATGAGAGATGTGGTTGCAGCAGATCTCGGAAAGTGGAATAGCAAAGACCCTGTAGTGAAGTTAAAAACACCCAGGACAGTGGCTGGCTCATTATACATGCTCAATAAGTGGTAATGGTGATTGTCAATTCCTGAAGGCAGAGACCACCATTTACCTAGAACTAAATGCAAAATCAAGTTGTTAACTGAATAACTGAGAACCCACCACCCTCTACTGAGGGCAGAAAGGGGCTAACATGGAATGGACTTGGTAAGAGAAGAACAGAGAGAGAGTCTGGACTGGCAGAAAAGAAGACTGGAAAGAAATGGCCCAGCTTTTCAAAAAAACTAGTGAGTCTACCTGGTATGCTAAGAAAGAAGAGAAAATGGAATCATATACAATGCTCAGTTCAAACCACAAAAGAGAGAGAAAGAGGGGAAGACAATAATAGGAACAAAGAATAAGGGCAACAAATAGAAAACAGTAACAAATATGGTGGATACTAACCCAACTGTATCAATAATCCCTTTGAATGTCAGTGGCCTAAAAGCCCCAATTAAAAGCCAGAGATTGTCACAGTGCATCAAAAACCAAGACCCAGCTATATGTTTTCTGCAAGACACTCAAAAAATATAAAGATGCAGATAGATTAAAAATACATGGATGGAGGAAAATATACCACACTAACACTAATCAAAAGAAAGCCAGAATAGCTATATTAATCTCAGAGCAGACTTCAAACTAAGGAAAGTTATCAGGGATAATGATGGATAATGATGATTGTGAGTTTGAAAAATCTCAGTGTGTCTCCAAACTCAGCGCTTCAGAAGAGCCTTCTCAGAAAGGCCAAAACAGCCTTTTGACAAAAATCTGAAATCACAGACAGCATCCCCAGGAAGCTATCAGACTGCACTTCCTGTCCCTTGGGGAGATGGGCCAGGTGGGTATGGGTATCGAGCCGACTTGACGCGGGATCCACGGCAGGCTCAGGTGCAGTTCCAGGCCAGGAGTTTCAGGCCCCTTTGGGCACCTGGCCACTCTCCTGGGAGCTTGGAGAAGACAGGGTCTTGCGGGAAGACATGCTGCTGGGAACCTCGGTTCCCTGGTTGAGAGGGGCTGCACTGGTGGGAGGCAGGGCCTGAGGCCCAGGCTTCTGCTCTACTCCCATGAGGAGCCACAGAGCCAAAGCTGGGCCTGGCGGGGACAGGAGCCGATACCAGCTCTTCTGGGCAAGGCTTCCTGCAGCAGGGGACAGGGTCGGGCCCTCCCATTCCTGTCTGGCCCCTGTGCCTGAAGGAGGACTGCCTTTTCACCTGGGGCTGGGGATAAGCATATGTCCTCTGGAGACAGAGCTACAGTCGGATCTCAGCAACACCTCACATTAGTATATGGCCCTGAGCATGCTCCTCTCTGAGTCTCAGTTTTTCTCATCTGTAAAATGGAAATAATAGCATAGGGGTGGGGAAGGGGTAAATGGGTGACAGACATCAGCCCTGCCAGCTCAGCCAGGGAGCCTCGCCAGAGCACAGCTTCACTTTCTGCCCCCCGTGAGCACTCAGGGCAGCTGGGAACTGCGTCGGCCCACTGGTGGAGGACCTGAAGGGCTTCTGCAGTTTTGTCTTCAGACTTCAAATACATTCACCCATTTCTGCTCCCTGGTGAGCTTACACATCAAGCTTCTAGTGTCCTGGCGAAGCACCCAGATTCTAGAGTTGGAATGCCTGGGTCTTCATCCCAGTTGGCTACTCAGTAGCTGTGTGGCTTTTGCAATCTCTTTGTGCTTCAGTTGTTTCATTAGCCAAAAAAAAAGGTAACATCCTCCCTCTGCTTTCTAGCATTCTTTAGCATTAGAATTCAGGAGAAAATGAATTCATATGTGTAAGATCCTGAGAAGAGTACCCAGGCCTTTGAGAGCCTGCTCTTCCCTCCAAAGGCCTGAGGTGGCAGCTTGAAAGCAAGGGCCTTTCTTCTGAGCCTGCTTCCCTCCAGACCCTGCCCTGGCAGTCAGTCGGGGGTACTAGGAGAAGCCAACAGGAGGCCGGCTCCTGTGGCTCAGCCAGAGCCTGGAGGGCGGAGGGGGTGTGGGGGCCCCGTTATGGGCTCGGTGAGCGTTTGCTCAGCCCTCTGGAATCCCATCCAGGTGTAAGGGGTGCACAGTTGGCTAATAAAGCTGGAAGCAGCATTAAGGTGCCAGGGAGCAAATCAAGGCACCTGTTCCCCTCAGATCCTCAACTGCCTCGTTTGATAAGGTGCTTTGTAAGAATGGGGCCCCTCCTTCCAGCTGAAGACCAGTGGGAGGGACCGGGGGCAGGCACTTAGGGGGAGCTGACAGGGACTTTCTCCTCCTCCCTTCTGCGTGTGCTCTTCAGCGCTGGGCTTTTTACTTAGCTTTTTACTTTTGGGGGAGCCTGTCCTGTTTCTATTTGGGAATGGCCTGCAGATCTGATTTTCTTTTAACACAGTCGACACAATTTGCAGCCTCCTTCGCCCTCCCCTGCTTCATTTATTTGTTTATTTTTACCTTATAAAGAGAGCGGCTTCCTCTGCCCCGTCCAAGAGGGAAATCAAGCCCATGGTCTGGATCACTGAGGGTGAAAAACAATACCGAATTCTAGCAAAACCCCTGCATTTGGCCTCGTGTGTCTGGGTGACTCAGGCCAGCAGAGTTCAGGCGCGAGCACGGCTCAGCTTCTCTCAGGGACACCTGCAGCAAAAACCAAAGGAAGCTCAAAACCATTTGTTTGGTTTGTAGTGACGCCAGAAACTGGACACAGATTCACTGACATTCAGTGTGTTCCCAGCCCCTCCTGCCACCCAGCCGAGGACAGGATAGGGCGGCAGGAGGAAAGGTGACTGATGCTCACATATTGAACATTTATTAAATACAATTCCATGAGCGATCGGTTTTCTATCTTCTCATTTGTATTACTGATCATAATAAAAGCTAGTATTTATGGAGGCCTTGTTCTAAGTACTGTTTTACTCTCACCTATTTTTATATCCTCGGCAATTCAAAGGATAACTGACTTCAAAGTCACATTCTCAAACTCAGGTCTCTGACCCAAGCCTGTGTCATTGTCTCATCCTATTTTATATATCTGAACTGAGTTAGTTGCCACGCCCTCCTAATAACTGCTATTACTACCATCTTCCTTTACAGGTAGGAAACTAAGTAACGTGCAGGAAGGCGAAATAAATTAGGTGGCTAGTTAAGAATGAATACTCCTCCTGCAGGGGTCCTGCTGCCGTTACTAGAGCAGTGTCAGTTGCTCACCAAAGAGGCTAGTTTGCATCCCTTCTGGTGCTTCTGAGAGCGTGATGTTTCACTGCTAACGTTTACTGTCGTGCACATAGTTCCAAGAACAGTTGCCTGCATGGTAACTCCCTGCTGAATGGGTCAGTTCCAAAGCCACGCACATCCGGCTCCTCCTCACAGCTATAACCTTTGGGCAGGGCTGTCCAGGCAGGGAGGTTCCCGGTCCTCCAGGGATGCTTGCCCCGCCCCACTACAGGCTTGCCCTGTTGGCAAGCCTCCAGACCTGCCTTTCACTGTTTACAGTGTATCTTCCAATTTGGAAGACATGCAAGGAAATAAGTGAAATGAAGATATGCCAGTGAATTAAAACCTCACCTATGCTGTATGAATTTTAACCTTCAGAAATACTTGGGAACCACTATGATTTAATGTTTCCACCAAGGTCCAGAAAATGTGTGAATATATATATATATAAATATATATATTAAATCTAAATCAGTTCTCCACCACTGGTGAGCTTCTGTGTTGTCCTGAGTCATGATTCATTGAAAGAAAGGTGTATGGCACGAAATGAAAAAGAAACATTTTATTCTCTGTGCCGTCCAGTGTCTGCCACATGTGATCTGCAAGGAAGGGATGGGTCTGTGTGTTTCCGGGTTTCCTTATGCTCTGTTGGTGGTTGTTTGAACACTGGTGGTGACCTGTTCCTCTCTGAGCCTGTCCAGCATCTTTTCCTGGCCAGCTGTCTCTCTGCCTGCCAGGGTACCCTCTGTGCTCTTGGGAAACCTGGGAAATAATTGCAGAGCTCTCCTGCTAGTCTGAACAGGGATTAGGTTCTCCCAGCTGGCTTTTTGGGGTGGTAGAATGAGACACACTCTAGCTCAGTCATGAGCGGGGTGCACTTGGGCAAGTCATTAAGCCATTATTATTTTTATTTTAACTTGAGAAGGAGATACTGAAATCCAGCCCTTAGAGTTGCCAGATAAGGACAGGGTCAAAATAGATTCTACTTTTCCACTGATGAACCCTAACTCGAGGCGACACTGACCTTGTGCCCTGGGATGGGGTCAGGGCATCTGGGAGTGTAGCCCTAATCCTAAAACTGTCTAGTCTATTTAAAACATTCCTGCAGAGTTTGCATTGTATTACATAATATGCCATGCTTATTTTGATATAAAAGGATGCTCTCTACTCCCCACACATTTAGATGGAGAATCAACATTTCAGGACGATGGTGTATTGAGTGTATCCCACAAAGCTTGGTGACCTTTGGCATCCTATGCCTGTCACTACCGTCCATTCCACTTCTCTGTCAAAGGCAGGGGCATTTGAGAAAGTGTGAGCACAGTGGCTGGTGCTTGGTAAGGCCTCTTCAGTGTTTCTTCGAAATAATCTCTGGAATAAAGGCTGAAGAAGTCAGCAGGGAAAGGGCTCTCTGGAGAACACCTGTTTCCCTTCTCCTGGCCCCATCTTGCCGCCCCTCTGCTTTTCTGTGGTTCCTGTCCCCCTCCTGGGGTCCAAGCACTTACTGCTTATTGAGTTTGTCAGCATTTCCCCCACGGATCTCAAACTGACTAATTAGCCAAGCCTGCCTGATCGCTGCAGCCACAGGGCACCGCCAGGCCAGCACTTCTGCACATGGCATCTGCTGAGGAAAAGCAAGGCTCAGCCTTTAACCCCATCTTGTCTGCAAGGGATGGGTATGTGCAGCTCACGTGTAGGTGGGCTCTGTGGGTCTGAGAGATGTGGGGTGGCTTCTGCTCATGGAGCCAGTGGATACTTCCCCGGGTGGTCAGGACTGGTCAGAGCGCTTGGGAAGACTTAAACCAAAGAGTCTCATCAACAGTGTGGATAATTCAGAGGGAGAGCAGCAGCAGGTACCTGAAACTAACACTGTCATTTTGATGCAAATTTCATTAATTTTCTTCTCACCATCTAAGGTGGCCTTTTGGTTTGAAAGAAATCAAGATCAGTCAAAAAAAAAAAAAAAAGGTCAGGCTGGGCATCTGTTAGTTCTTTCTGCCTCTCTCATGCATTTAATGTAAGTTTCTTCAGGTTGATTGATGCAGCCTGAGGTTAAAAGTGGGTCATGTCCCCAGGATCTCCTATGCTTTCTCTGTGTGCACTCCTTCCTGGAGAATGCTAATGCAGGACCCCAATCCTTGCCAAAGCCCCTTGAGGGTTCTGGGGTATACCCTGTGTGTATACACACACACATCTTTAAACAGATTAAGAAAAAGGAGTCCCCTTTGTATTTTTTAAATAAAGTGGAGTGTTGTAAAATAATTTCACCATGGGAGGTTGATTTCCTCTAGGGGTCCATAATCTTTTCCTGGGGTCCCCAAATTGAATGTCTGCAGGAGTAGGGCAGATGACTGTTGTGTGACTCAGACTGTGGTAAAACACTGAGGAATGGTACACATCCCATATCTAGAGGCAGTCAAAGTCCATCCTTAGGAAACTGCTGGCCAAACATGCACAGGTTCTTCTGAGCAGGAAACCACCAGGCTCTCGGTCCCCCACCTCACCCTGCTGCAGGTACCCCTGGCCTCTCCCCCACTGCTCCTTTCATGCGGGGTGACTGCAACGTTCTGACTCTCTCAGCAGGCTGTTGTACACAGTTCCTTCATCGTTCAATTAGGCTTCGAGCTCTTCAAATGCTGGGGAGCGCAGATGTGGACTTAAGTTTCAGCTCCACCTATTCCTGGCTGTATGGCCTGGCTATTTAAATGCTCTGAGCTCCAGTTTCCTGAGCTGTAAAACTGGAATAATAATACCTTCTTCATGGATTAAGGCTACAATGATAGCACGCAGCACTTAGCACAGTGCCGAGCATATTACAGGGTTAATAAATGCTAGTTATTATTATTACTTGTTATATTTAACATTCATTCATTCATGAGACCTTATCCTCTGTGTCTGTACATGCCTGTTCCCTGACACAGAGTAGGAGCATAGTGTGTGTTAGCCGAATGAATCAAAGGGAACAAATTCCTCCTTAGGTCACAGGACTTGCCAGGACTCAGGATTCACCCTACTTGGGTCAGAGGCAGGATCCAGGCTTGGAGAGGGAGCTGGGATTTGGGGCATGGGCATCTGGTAGGGCTAGCTAGCTAGCCACTGGGCTCATCTGGGTCCTTGGCTTCATTCTGAGTCCTGCCTTGACTATGTCCAGATCTGTGAGGACATCAATTCATGGAGTGGAGAGGCTTGGGGTCAGCTCTGCAGACCTCTGTGGTTGCATAGGCATTAGAAGACAGAGGCTATTTAAACACCCTGGGCATTTTCAACCTCTTGTCTTCTTCTTCTGGAAACCCCTCAGCGGATGTGGGGCTGACCAGCTCTTCCATCCTGCCTCCTGTCTCTCAAGCTCCTGCACTGACCCAAGAGCCTCCTCCAGCTACGGTCCTGCCTCCTTCAGAGCAGCCGTTCCCTGGTAGCTCCATACCTCTACCTTCTGTCTTCCCCTTCCTTTCTTTCTCCACTAATGATTTTTGTAGTCAATGAGGTTTTTCCCCATTCTTTAATTACATGAATTGGTATCAAACTTAGTAAGTACCCAGCTACCTATTTATATACCACGGGGCACCTTAGCTCTTCCTCCCAAAGTTCTTCCATGACCCCTTGATTTTTCACTGCTGCAACAAATAGTATGTCTCAGGCAAGATGGTTATTTCCCTAATAAGGAGTCTCAGTACGTGAAGAGACACTGCTGTTGAATGGGAATAATTAACAAAAACATTGTGAGGCTCCTTGGCCTTAAGACCAAGTGGTTGGCAGCGCAGCTGATGCGCATCTGGGGTTGTCTCGTATCCTGTGGGGTTTTCTTGTTCTTAAAATGGAATCGAATAATAATGATGCCTGCAAGGAAGGGTCCCTTCTTGTCAATCATATTGATCCCACAATTCTGCATCTCAATTGATTTATTAAGTCCTTCTTGAACATTTGCTGAACTCACTATTGTGCTGTTTGCTCTAGGAAAGTGGTGGGGGGAGCTTTAAAAGGACAGAGGCTCAAGCCCCACCCCAGGATCTCTGGGCATCCAAAGCTATCTATCTCCCAGGCTCTCCTAGGCAGCCAGGGCTAAGCGCCATGCTCTGGAAGAAAGGGAGGAGAAGGTGTGTTCCTCACCTTCCAGAAGCTTGGTAGTGTATTCAGAGCAGCTGCTGCATGCTGCACAGTGCTGGCACTTCTGCGGTCATTATCTCCCCAGTTTTTTGCCTTAATGAGTTTCTTAAATCCTAAGCATAAATGCAGATTCTGAGGCCTGGAATCAAAGTTATTCAGCCAGGAGTGGCAGGGCTAGACTCTAACCTAAATCTCTCTGGCTACAAAACCCACATTTTTATACCTTTTCAAGTTATTTCTGCCAGGAAAAGACACCAGACCTGGATAATTAAATGCCAATCCTTGATTCTAGTTCAGCAAGTGTTTAGAACTGATGGGGGAAGATGAATGGTATCTGGAAAATTCAGCCACGATTTTGCTGAGGAGGTGAGATTGAGGTGGGCTTGACCCGTCCCTGTGATGAGCTTGGAAAGCATAAACTGATAATGTTTGTTCCATTCCTGGACGAAATGAGAGCATTACCCCGGCTTGACTTACACTTTCATCGTAAACAGGTGTATTCTGAGGGGAAGAAAGTAGATGGAGTTGATAATTCACTTCCCAGGCTGGGCCTCCTGGAATCTATGATCCTCTAGGGGGTCATTTGCCTCCTCAGCTTTGCAAATTTAGAACTTCAACTTTTTCAACTGGCCAGGCATTGAGGTTCTGGGGAATGAATTTGCTGAGGCCAAACAGGCTCTGCTCCCGGGGTGTGAGACATGTAGCAGACTGCTGATGTGGGAATTTAGAACAGAAAGCTTCTCTGGCCACATGTGCCTGCAGGAAACATTGACTCTTGGTGGGTGGAGGGGGTGGGTGGGGGTGGGGAGAAGGCCCCCATCATAGATCAAATATTGCCGGGGGAGCCCAGAAAAGGAGCAAAGGGGGTTGGATATTCGCCAGGAATATTGCCTCCTCTTTACCCTGAAGATGCTTTTGCCTCATTCACAAGTTTTGTTATTAGAATCAGACCTCCTGTCAGCTGGGCAGGGATACCTGAAAACATTATTTCTTTTGTTTCTCTGCACTCCATCCTAAACATTTATGGCAACCTTTATCAAGATAATTTATAATTAATCAGATACAACTTACCTGATTGATTACAATTCAACCCTTAATGGGTCTTCATTTTTTATTGTGGCAAAATATACGTAACAGAAAATTTGCCATCTTAACCTTTGTAAGTGTACAGTTCTGTGGCATTAAGTACATTCACATTCTGCACCATCACCATTATCCATCTCCAGAATTTTTTTCTTCTTCCCCAACTGAAACTCTACCCACGAAACACTCCCTGCCCATTTCCTCCTCCCCCAACCCCGTGCATCCCTGATGGGACTTGAGACAACCTAGGAACTCTTCAGTGTGTGTCAGGATGACTGGGATCTGTTTCAGTAGGAGTCCTAGACCTTCCCTTCATAGATTGGTCTGGAGTGAGGTCTGGGGGCCTGAGTTTCTGCAACTCCGGAGCACAAGGTCCATGGATCTTAGAGCTTGAGGACAATGTTCACTTGACTCTGGTACGCCAACTCCCCGCCGGCCCTAAAAGCCCACCTCCAACTAAAACTCCTCCTTGTTGGATGTGAAATGAAGTAAGCCTCCCTGGCCAGTGGGTTCAGAAGATGTATGATTCCTCTCTCTTCTCTCCAGACACTCCCTGGCTTCTTTCTGGACATATGAGGAGCACCAGTTTGAGCCTGTGAAACACTTATTCTCTCCTCTCTGCCTCCTTTACCACCACTGCTGCAGGACTGTTTTCTTGGCAGTCCCTTGAGGGCTGCAGTAGGTGCAATTTTAAATGATTTATATATTCCTATTGACTAAAATCTGAGACAATTCCAGAAAAATCAGAGCTCTTTGTGTGTATGTAGATGTTGGTCTTACGTTCCTGTTGTGTGAAGTCAGTGCTTCTCAAAGTGTGGTTCGTGAACCAGCAGCATCAGTATCATCTGGAACTTATTAGATGTGCAAATTCTTGGGCCTTGGGCCTGACCTACTGAACTGAGATGAGACCATAGATCTGTATTTTAACAAGTCCTCCAAATGATTCTGAGGTGTACCAATGTGTGAGAACCACTGCTTTAAAAACATGGCCGAATTTAACCCTCACAAAAGTGCTGAGACAATCCCCATTAAAGAGAAGACAAGGATGCTTAGGAAGGTTAAGGACAAAGAAGTTGACTAGGTCCCCTTAAAAAAATCCCCGTGCCACCTGATTTGGGGACTCTGGGGATCCTGGCAGATCAACTCTTACACTTCCCTGCTTTTCTTGCAGCCAGTTGCTACTTAGAGAAAAAGGATGCCTAGGCTTGCAAACACAGATGGGGAGGAGGACAAAGAGGTCAGAGGAGCATGCAAATGGATGTAAAGGACTTGGTGTCAGGGGGCCATTTGTGCAAAAAAGCAGCTGGGAAGCCTCTTCCTGCACTTTGTATGTAGCCAGCTTGCCCCTACCCCCACTCCCGCCCCCCAGAGGGGACTCCTGGCTTCCTTTGGCATCAGCATCTGGCTGTGCTTCGAAGGAGGTGCAGCCCAGAGCCTGCTTGGGAAGCGTCATTACTCAGGGTTGGCGTGCTCTGTGCATGACGGGGTGAGGAGGCGTGCAGGCCGCCAGCTGTTGGCGCTGGAGCTCTGAAAAGGTTGGTGCCAGCACCATTTGGTCTCGGCTGCTGCATCCTGTGACCCCCAGGAACTGCAGCGCTTGCTGCTTGTAAGCAGCTGTTTATGGCGCCTCTGAACAAGCACAAAATCCCTCACTAGCTATTTGTCATTATCCTTTAAAGTTGGCTTTGTTAGGTAAAGTTTGTTCATGGAAAATTGGCGTGTCTTTCTGACTCCGGCTCTGGCAGGGGCTGCTGGGCATTGGTGTCTTACATTTTTCTCCTGGATCAGCCTGAGATTCAGGTGAGTGGCGGCAACTTCACTCAACGAATATCAGGGAGCTCCGGCTTCACACCAGGCGGACTGGAGACAGTGGAGGTACAGCAGTGAGCACACAGCCGCTGCCCTCATGGGACTTACCTCATAGACCGGTCAGACAGGGCCAGTCTGGAGTAAAGGGGATGAGACCGTGTAAGGTGCGAGTGCCCAGAGGCATGATGGATCTGGACCACCATTCAAAGGGCTGTCGCAGGCACACTAGTCTCCATGACCGTTAGGCTGGCGAGAGGGCAGTGGAGGAGGTCAGTGGGCTGGTTGGGGGACGCCTCTCTGAAGAAGTGCCTTTTGAGCTGCAGCCGGCCTGACAGAGTGGAGCCAGCCAGGTGAAGATCTGGGAGTGAGCATTCCAGTCAGGACAGTATGACTTTCTTCACCACAATGCCCTCCTTACCTTCTGTTTCCCAGGCTGTAGCTGGAGGAAGACCCCCCTACTTGATAGGGGTGGGAGAAACAGAAGGGAGGAAAACCAGGGGCCTCTGGGTCTTCGAGCCAGTCATTCATTAGGGAGGGGCCAAGAGAACCAGGTCGAAGGAACAGCCTGGGGACCTTTCCTCAAAGTGTTTCTTGGACGCCTCTGAAGGACAGATGCCAGGGCACCGGCCCTTTGCAGGAATGAATGGAATCTGGGGCATCGACTCCAATGAAGCTCTTTGTATTGTCCTGGTGGCACCTCTGTTGGAGCTGCACCTGTTGGCTAATTCCTGGGAGGGGACACCTATGGGGAAGTTTCAGGAACTTCAAGTGTCAAGTGTCTTGTCAAGTGTCAGGAAAGAGCCCTTGGGACTTTTGTTTTCTTTTTGTAATAATATAGATAGAATCAAGGAGGTTTCAATGAGTTCTTTCTCAGAGTGTGGTCTACAGACCAGCACCCCAGAATCACTGGTGAGCTTGTTAAAATGCAGGTTCTCAGTCCCAGTCCCAGATGGCTTAATCAGGGTCTGTAGGACATGGGCCCCAGGAATGGACATTCTATAGGTGCTCCCCGATAATTCAAAAGCTCAAGAATCTTTTGCATTTTGTCTTAAACTTTTTGTGGCCGCAGGTAGAGTTACAAGTGAACTGCTTGGAAATAAACTATAGTATCATTGTTTGAGGTCCAGCTCAAGTGTAGCCGCATCCAGGAAGCCTTCCGGACTCCCTTGGCCTGGGCCTGTTCATGTCATGCGGGGGTACTTAGTGGATGTCACTAAGGTGATCTGGTTGTATGTCCTTGGCTCTTGGCAAACTAAGAGCTCCTGGGTGTGGGAAGAAGTTTTATTTGGTTCCTGTCTTTCAGGCTGGGTACAGTGCCTGGCACTCAGGGTAGAGGCCGTGCTTGTAGTGAATGAATAAATGAATGCAGGGAACCCTAAAGAACACCCTGTCCAATCCACTTCTTTCTTTTTTTTTAAGGAAGCCCATCAGGCTACCATCAGACTTCTCAGCAGAAACCTTACAGGAAAGAAGAACAATCCCATATGAGCAGTCTAAACTCACAATTAATGAAATTAGAAAAAGAAGAACAGAGTTCCGGGAAGATGGCGGCATGAGCAGGGTGGTGGAAATCTCCTCCCAAAACTATATAAATCTATGAAAATACAGCAAATACAACTACTCCTAAAAGTAAGACCAGAATTTACAGCACAGTGCATAGCCTGCATCTGCACCTGAGAGGACTTGGCACCCCGCAAGGCGGGTAAGATACGGAGCCGCGACCCAGCGGGGCCCAACACTCCCCCACCCCAGTGCACCAGCAGGAGGAGAGGATTCAGAGCCGGGAGGGAGTGGAAGAACAGGCCTGTGAAATAACCAGCCCTGGTGATCTGTGCCAGGAGCACTGACACACATCACGCGGTGCATCGGATATTGGAGAGGCAGAAGGTGTAGGTTTTGAGCTGGGAACATGCCCGGGTCTGTGCAGCCGGCATCGCGGAACAAGAGAAAAGTGCGTGCTGTTTTTAGCAGTCTTGGAGAGGCAGGGGGCCCAGCGAGGGAACACGATCTTCCCGGCACGCTCAGCTCAGCAGGCTGGGAGTCCTGAGGAATTTCTGACCCCTTGGGTGGCGAGTGGGAAAAGGTAGCCACACTGATACTTTACATAGAGAACAACAGCCTCCCATTCCTTCTACCCAGGCCAGAACTACAAAGAGCGGCACGGCTGCAGCTGCGGAATAGGGGAGCAACAGAGACACCTACAGCATCCTTACAGAATCCACTCCGAGTGGGCTTTTTTTTTTCCCCTTTCTTTTCTTTCTTTCTTTTTTTTTCTCTTTTCTTTCTCTTCCTTCTCCTTTTTTTGGTTTGTTTCTTTTTGTTTGTTTTTTCTTCTTCTTTTTTTTAAGTCTTAAAGAGCTAAGCTGACATACATGGCACCTACCAGCAACCACGTCTATCGCCATGAAAAGACAGAGGAATATGGTACAGACAAAGATCACCCACACCCAGAAAACACCTGAGAGGGAACCTGAAGGGATGGAAATGCAGAATCTTCCTGAAAAAGGATTCAGAATAAAAGTGATTACCATGCTGATGGACCTACAGAGAAATATGCAAGAGCTGAGGGAGGAAGTGAGGGAAGTCAGGAAAGACAATGCAGAAATGAGACAAGCCATCGACGGGCTTAGCAGCAGACTGGATGAGATGCAACAGACTGTTAATGGAATAGAAATCAGAGAATAGGAGTACAGAGCAGCTGAGGCAGAGAGTGATAAAAGGATCTCTGGGAATGAAAGAATATTAAGAGAACTGTGTGACCAATCCAAACGGAACAATATTCGCATTATAGGAGTACCAGAGGAAGAAGAGAGAGAAAAATGGATAGAAAGTGTCTTTGAAGAAACAATTACTGAAAACATCCCCATGCTGGGGAAGGAAATAATCTTGCAGTCCACAGAAGCCCACAGATCTCCTAACACAAGGGACCCAAGGAAGACACGACCAAGACACATAATAATTAAAATGGCAAAGATCAAAGATAAAGACAGAGTATTAAAGGCAGCTAGAGAGAGAAAAAAGATCACCTACAAAGGAAAACCCATCAGACTATCATCAGACTTCTCAACAGAAACCTTACAGGCCAGAAGAGAATGGCATGATATATTTAACGTTATGAAACAGAAGGGCCTTGAACCAAGAATATTGTATCCAGCACGATTATCATTTAAATATGATGGAGGGATTAAACAATTTCCAGACAAGTGAAAGCTGAGAGAATTTGCCTCCCATAAACCACCTCTACAGGACATCTTAAAGGAACTGCTCTAGAGGGAAGCACTTCTAAGGCTAAAAAGATGTCACCAGAGAAAATAAACTCATAGCAAAGAAAGCAGACCATCCAAATACTAACTAAAGGCAAAGAATAAAACACCTAGTATATAAAGAATGGAGGAGGAAGAATAAGAAGGGAGAGAAATAAAGAAACATCAGACTGTGTTTACAATAACTTAACAAGAAAGTTAAGTTAGATTGTTAGATAGTAAAGAAGCAACCCTTGAACCCTTGGTAACCACGAATCTAAAGCCAGCAATGGCAATAAGTACATACCTATCAATAATCACCCTAAATGTAAATGGACTGAATGCACCAATCAAAAGACACAGAGTAACAGAATGGATAAAAAAGCAAGACCCATCTATATGCTGCCTACAAGAAACTCACCTCAAATCCAAAGATATACACAGACTAAAAGTGAAGGGATGGAAAAAGATATTTCATGCAAACAACAAAGAGAAAAAAGCAGGTGTTGCAGTACTTGTATCAGACAAAATAGACTTCAAAACGAAGAAAGTAGCAAGAGATAAAGAAGGACATTACATAATGATAAAGGGGTCAGTCCAACAAGAGGATATAACCATTATAAATATATATGCACCCAATACGGGAGCACCGGCATATGTGGAACAAATACTAACAGCAGTAAAGGAGGAAATAGACAGCAATGCATTCATTTTAGGTGACGTCAACACACCACTCACTCCAAAGGACAGATCAACCAGACAGAAAATAAGTAAAGACATAGAGGCACTGAGCAACACACTAGAACAGATGGACCTAACAGACATCTACAGAACTCTACACCCAAAAGCAACAGGATACACATTCTTCTCAAGTGCACATGGAACATTTTCCAGAATAGACCACATACTAGGCCACAAAAAGAACCTCAGTAATTTCAAAAATATTGAAATCCTACCAACCAACTTCTCAGATCACAAAGGTATAAAACTAGAAATAAATTTTAGAAAGAAATCAAAAAGGCTCACAAATACATGGAGACTTAACAACACTCTCCTAATTAATCAATGGGTTAACGACCACATCAAAACAGAAATCAAAGAATATATGGAGACTAATGACAACAACACCACAAAGCCACAACTTCTGTGGGACGCAGCAAAGGCAGTTCTAAGAGGAAAGTATATTGCAATCCAGGCCTATTTAAAGAAGGAAGAACATTCCCAAATGAATAGTCTAAAGACACAATTACTGAAATTGGAAAAAGAAGAACAAATGAGGCCCAAAGTCACCAGAAGGAGGGACATAATAAAGATTAGAGAAGAAATAAATAAAATTGAGAAGAATAAAACAATAGAAAAAATCAATGAAACCAAGAGCTGGTTCTTTGAAAAAATAAACAAAATAGATAAACCCCTAGCCAGACTCATTAAGAGAAAAAGAGAATCTACACACATAAACAGAATCAGAAATGAGAAAGGAAAAATAATGACGGACCCCACAGAAATACAAAGAATTATAAGAGAATATTATGAGAGTCTATATGCTAACAAGCTGGAAAACATAGAAGAAATGGACAACTTCTTAGAAAAATACAACCTCCCAAGACTGACCAAGCAAGAAAAAGAAAAACTAACCAGACCAATCACCAGCAATGAAACTGAATTGGTAATCAAAAAACTACTCAAGAACAAAACCCCCGGACCTGAAGGATTCACCTCTGAATTCTACCAGACATAAAGAGAAGAAATAACACCCATTCTCCTTAAAGTTTTCCAAAAAATAGAAGAGGAGGGAATACTTCCAAACTCATTCTATGAAGCCACCATCACTCTAATACCAAAACCGGGCAAAGACTTCACCAAAAAAGAAAATTACAGACCAATATCCCTGATGAACGTAGATGCAAAAATACTCAACAAAATATTAACAAACCGAATTCAAAAATACATCAAGAGGATCATACACAATGATCAAGTGGGATTCATCCCAGGGATGCAAGGATGGTACAACATTCGAAAATCCATCAACATCATCCACCACATCAACAAAAAGAAGAACAAAAACCACATGATCATCTCCATAGATGCTGAAAAAGCATTTGACAAAATTCAGCATCCATTCCTGATTAAAACTCTCAACAAAATGGGTATAGAGGGCAAGTACCTCAACATCATAAAGGCTATATATGACAAACCACAGCTAACATCATACTTAATGGCGAGAAGCTGAAAGCTTTTCATCTAATATCGGGAACAAGACAGGGATACCCACTCTCTCCACTGTTATTCAACATAGTACTGGAGGTTGTAGCCACGGCAATCAGACCACACAAAGAAATACAAGGCATCCATATTGGTAAAGAAGAAGTCAAATAGTCACTATTTGAAGATGACATGATATTGTACATAAAAAACCCTAAAGACTCCACTCCAAAACTACTAGAACTAATATCTGAATTCAGCAAAGTTGCAGGATACAAAATTAACACACAGAAATCTGTTGCTTTCCTATACACTAATGATGAACTAACAGAAAGGGAAATCAGAAAAACAATTCCATTCACAATTGCATCAAAAAGAATAAAATACCTAGGAATAAACCTAACGAAGGAAGTGAAAGACCTGTACTCTGAAAACTACAAGACACTCCTAAGAGAAATTAAAGAGGACACTAACAAATGGAAATTCATCCCATGCTCTTGGCTAGGAAGAATAAATATTGTCAAAATGGCTATACTACCTAAAGCAATCTACAGATTCAATGCAATCCCTATCAAAATACCAACAGCTCTCTTCAATGAACTGGAACAAATAATTGTAAAATTCATATGGCACCACAAAAGACCCCGAATAGCCAAAGCAATCCTGAGAAGGAGGAATAAAACAGGGGGAATTACGCTCCCTGACTTCAAGCTCTACTACAAAGCCACAGTAATCAAAACAATTTGGTATTGGCACAAAAACAGACCCACAGACCAGTGGAACAGAATAGAAAATCCAAACATTAACCCAAACATACACAGTCAACTAATATTTGATAAAGGAGTCTTGGATATACAATGGGGAGATGACAGCCTGTACTGAAGCTAGTGTTTGCAAAACTGGACAGCTACAGGTAAGAGAATGAAACTGGACTACTGTCTAACCCCGTACACAAAAGTCAACTCAAAATGGATCAAAGACCTGAATGTAAGTCATGAAACCATAAAACTCTTAGAAAAAAACATAGGCAAAAATTTCTTAGACATAAACATGAGCGACTTCTTTATGAACATATCTCCCCGAGCAAGGGAAACAAAAGCAAAAATGAACAAGTGGGACTATATCAAGCTGAAAAGCTTCTGTACAGCAAAGGACACCATCAGTAGAACAAAAAGACATCCTACAGTATGGGAGAATATATTCATAAATGACGTATCCGATAAGGTGTTGACATCCAAAATATATAAAGAACTCACACACCTCAACAAACATAAAGTAAATAATCCAATTAAGAAATGGGCAGAGGACATGAATCGACACTTCTCAAAAGAAGAAACTCAGATGGCCAACAGGCACATGAAAAGATGCTCCACATCACTAATCATCAGAGAAATGCAGATTAAAACCACAATAAGATATCCCCTCACACCAGTGAGGATGGCCAACATCTAAAACACAAACAACAAATGTTGGTGAGGATGTGGAAAAAAGGGAACCCTCCTACAGTGCTGGTGGGAATGCAAATTAGTTCAACCATTTTGGAAAGCAGTATGGAGGTTCCTCAAAAAACTCAAAATAGAAATAACATTTGACCCAGGAATTCCACTCCTAGGAACTTACCCTAAGACAGGAGCAGCCCAGTTTGAAAAAGACATATGCACCCCTATGTTTATCGCAGCACTATTTACAATAGCCAAGAAATGGAAGCAACCTAAGTGTCCATCAGTAGATGAATGGATAAAGAAGATGTGGTACATATACACAATGGAATATTATTCAGCCATAAGAAGAAAACAAATCCTACCATTTGCAACAACATGGATGGAGCTAGAGGGTATTATGCTCAGTGAAATAAGCCAAGCCGAAAAAGACAAGTATCAAATGATTTCACTCATATGTGGAGTATAAGAACAAAGAAAAATACTGAAGGAACAAAACAGCAGCAGTCACAGAACCCAAGAACAGACTAATAGTTACCAAAGGGAAAGGGACTGGGGAGGATGGGTGGGAAGGGAGGGACAAGGGGGAAAAGGGGGCATTATGATTAGCAGATGTAATGTTGGGGGGCATGGGGAGGGCTGCACAACTCAGAGAAGACAGGTAGTGATTCTATAGCATCTCACTATGCTGAAGGACAGTGAGTATAATGGGGTTGGTGGGGGGTACCTGATGAAGGGGGTAGTTTAATCCTCATAATATTGTACATGTACTTGTAGATTAATGATACCAAAATAAACTATTTAAAAAAAGAAAAAGAAGAGCAAATGAGGCCCAAAGTCAGTAGAAGGAGTGATATAATAAAGATTAGAGCAGAAATAAAAAATTAAGAAAAAAAGAAGTGGAGTGTTGAAATCTTCTAGAACGAATGCATTGCATTCTATTTCTCCTTTTAATTCTGTTAGTATTTTCTTCACATATGTAGGTGCTCCTGTGTTGGGTGCATAGATATTTATAATGGTTATATCTTCTTGTTGGATTGACCCTTTTATCATTAAGTGATATCCTTCTTTGTCTCTTATTACTTTCTTTGTTTTGAAGTCTATTTTGTCTGATACAAGTACTGAAATTCCTGCTTTTTTCTCCCTATTAGTTGCATGAAATATCTTTTTCCATCCCTTCACTTTTAGTCTGTGTATGTCTTTGTGTTTAAAGTGAGTCTCTTGTACGCAGCATATAGATGGGTCTTGCTTTTTTATACACTCAGTGACTCTGTGTCTTTTGATTGGTGCATTCAGTCCATTTAAATTTAGGTGATTATCGATAGGTGTGTACTTATTGGCATTGCAGGCTTTAGATTCATGGTTACCAAAGGTTCAAGGTTAACTTCCTTACTATCTAAGAGTCTAACTTAACTCACTTAATATGCTATTACAAACACAATCTAAAGGTTCTTTCTTTTTTTCCTCCTCCTTTCTCTTCCTCCTCCATTCTTTATATATTAGGTATCATATTCTGTACTCTTTGTCTATCCCTTGATTGACTTTGGGATTAGTTAATTTAATTTTGCATTTGTTTAGTAATTAGCTGTTCTACCTTCTTTACTGTGGTTTAGTACCTCTGGTGACAGCTATTAAACCTTAGGAAGTTCCATGTATAGCAGTCATTCAAAAATACACTGTAGAGACGGTTTGTGAGATGTAAATTCTCTCAGCTTTTGCTTATCTGGGAATTGTTTAATCCCTCCTTCAAATGTAAATGATAATCTTGCCGGATAAAGTATTCTTGGCTCCAAGCCCTTCTTCTTCATTGCATTAAATACATCATGACACTCCCTTCTGTTCTGTAAGGTTTCTGTTGAGAAGTCTGATGATAGCCTGATGGGCTTTCCTTTGTATGTGATCTTATTTCTCTCTCTGGCTGCTTTTAATAGTCTGTCCTTATCCTTGATCTTTGCCATTTTAATTTCTATATGTCTTGATGTTGTCTTCCTTGGGGCCCTTGTGTTGGGACATCTGTGCATCTCCATGGCCTGAGAGACTATCTCCTTCCCCAGATTGGGGAAGTTTTCAGCAATTACCTCCTCAAAGACCCTTTCTATCCCCTTTTCTCTCTCTTCCTCTTCTGGTACCCTTATAATGTGAATATTGCTCCCTTTAGATTGGTCCCACAGTTCTCACAATATTCTTTCATTCTTAAAGGTCCTTTTTTCTTTCTGTGCCTCAACTTCTTTGTATTCCTCTTCTCTAGTTTCTATTTCATTTCTCATCTCCTCCACCATATCTAATCTGCTTTTAATACTCTCCATTGTGCTTTTCAACGATTGGATCTCAGACCAGAATTCATTCCTGAGTTCTTGAATATCTTTCTGTACCTCCACGAGCATGTTAATGATTTTTATTTTGAACTCCCTTTCAGGAAGATTCATGAGGTCAATGTCATTTAAGTCTTTCCCAGGAGTTGTATTAATAATTTTACTTTGAACCAGGTTCCTCTGGTGTTTCATATTTGTATATGGCACCCTCTAGTGCCAAGAAGCTCTACTCTTTGGAGCTGCTCAGCCCCTGAAGCAATGTTGGAGGTTGCTGGGGAGTGGTATTGGTGCCTGGGGGGAGGAAGGAGCTGTTTCCTGCTTCCCAGCTGCTATGCTTGACTCCACTGCCTGAACCAGTGGGCCGAGCACAAAGGCATAAGCCTCTATGCTTTGCTTTTGTAGTTGCTGTAGACAGATCTTCCCTCTGGCTGGCCTAATATCCAGGTAGGGTTTGCCAGTTTGCGAGCCAGGTGGGGCTGGCCGGGAGAAAGGCCCAGTAGGCTGCGTATCATGGAGGGGGTCCTTGGAGCTGTGTAGCCAGCCAGGGAGCTGGAGCACCTGAAGATCATGAAAGCTCCCAACCTGCTGGGCAGAGTTCACCCAGACAATTTTGTCTACCTTTCCTTTCTCCTGAGCAGTAACTGTGCAATCCTTGCCCGTTTAGCAGCCCTCTTGCTAAGGGCTTCCTTGTTAGGAAGTCTCTCAGACGGCATGCCTTTCTTTTGTCCCAGAGCAGCCGGATATGGATCCCTGCTTTCCACAAGCGGCTGGAACCTCAGTCTCTCCAGGAATTCTGTCTGTCTTAGCTTTCCAACCCCCTACTCATGAAAGTGCCATGCAAGCACCATGAAATGTAGGTTTTTGCCCCCAGAGCAGATCTCCGGAGTTAGGTATTCAGCAGTCCCACATCTCCACTCCCTCCCCACTCCATTTCTCTTCCTCCCACCTGTGAGCTGGGGTGGAGGAAGGGCTGGGTCATGCCGGGCCACAGCTTTGGTAGGTTACCCTGTTCAGTGAGGTCTGCTCTTTTCTCCAGGTGTATGCAGTCGGGCGCAGTCCTCTTTCCTGTTGCTCTTTCAGGATTAGTTGTATTAATTATATTTTCATATTATATGCAGTTTTAGGAGGAAGCCTCTGTCTCACCTCTCACGCCGCCATCTTTAATCCATTCCCTACCACTGTCCCTGCAGCTCCACCGAGGACGGGAAGGGCTTCTGGGCATGCCTGGCTAGTGGCAGCAGCGCCCCCATCTGAGGCTTGGGCAGCAGGACTCCAATCCACTTCTTTTACTAATGAAGAATCAAGTACCAGAGGTGAGACAAGTGGCCTCAAGGCCACAGGCTAATAATGCAGAGCTAGGACTAGTGCCCAGGCTTCTGGACTCCCTATCCAGTGCTCATTCCTCTCATCCAGGCCAACTTCTCCCTTCATCTGACAGACATATAGGTGTCATGTAGAAATTAAATCCTTACAGCTCCCCACCCTTCTGCCAACCTTACTGTATGGTGTGGAAGGAAAGTCACATCACATCCAGATCCTCCTGTGCCATCCCCACTGAGACCCAAGCCGCAGAGAGGGGCGAGACTTCTGCTTGAATTGCTCAGGCCTGACACCCAACTTCAGCAGCACACAGGTTCCCTCGGCTTCTCTCCACCTGCCTTCACTTCACAGCCTGCAAACCTCAGTTGGTGAGTGTCCATCTGGGCCCCCTGGGGATGAATGTAAATGACCGCTTAGGGTGCCTCCCACTTCACTGTGGGCAGCAAAGAGCTCAGGGTGGGATTTGCATACTGCTAATTACAGTTGATTCCAACTCTGGAGAAAATCATTGATCCATTTATAACTTACAGTAATTTGCAGAGCAATTACCTTCTGGCATCTCCTTTCTTGCTGAAAATGTGTCGTTATTTTTTTGTTTTTTCTTGAAAAACAAATGATCTGGGCATTATCCATGAAGGACCAGCCTCTCTGGGTGCCTGAAAGAAGTGAATATGCAAAATCCTAGAGGACTGGCACCACAACCTCAGAATCTTTCGATCTGATTCGGTGCCCACACTTAGTAGGTATGCAGTCCACACTTGGCTGAAAGAAGAAATCAAAAATGTTCTTGAGTAGAATATGCAATTAATACAGATGCTGTGAGGCTAGGACCATCCTTTCTCCTCTCATGGGTGGTGTAGTGGCAGTGGGCACAGCCTCTGGGAGCAGGCCACCGAGGTTGGACTCCTTTACGGCCTTTGTGACTTTGGATAGACCCACCTTTCTGTACCTGGCATTTCTCATTTGTGAAATGGAAAGGCTAGCAGTATCTCCTTGCCCAGATTTGATATAAAGATCAAATGAAATGATGTGAGTAGAGTGCCTACCATGTGGTGAATGTTAAATGAATGTCAGCCATTACCTTTCCTTGGTCCGAATTGTTTGTCATGATTCAATGCGCAAACTGTCAGTTCCCAGCCCGACACCTATGCGAGACAAAAGAAAAGCTCTCTGGTATGGACTGAAGGTGTTGACGGACAGATGAGGCAGCAGCTCCCTGTACACAAGGGCGGATGGCCCCAGTGGGGGCCAGCTTCTGCTGACCTGCTCAAAGGAGTCACATGAGCAGTGGGAGAACAGGCATCCCAGAGGGGAACTCCGGCTTAGTGAAGGAGTCCTGGATCTGGGAGTCAAAAGTCCTGGGTTTGAGTTATGGCTCTGTGCTTGCAGTGTGATCTTGGGCAGGTCACTCCACCTCTCTGAGCTTCAGAAGGAGGAAAGTGGGGACCCTTATGTCAGCCTTGCAGCCAGGCCCAGGACTAGCGTTAGGAGAGTCAGGCACTCACCTCAGGTACAAAATTTGAGCAAGGAGGCACCAAAATGTCAGTAATCAAGATAATATTTAATGTAACATTTTTCAAAACTAAAATCAATGCATCCCATTCTGCTCATTTAGAAACGGCCCTGTGTGGACAGTAGTGGACAGAACCCTCTCTTGGGCTGCTGTCTGGAAGTTCTCTTTAGAGGAGTGGTTTTTAAACTGTGCTCCCCTGGAAGCACTGGCATCACCTGAGAACTTATAAAATGAAAAGTCCAGGCCCCATCCCAAACATGCTGAATCAGGAGGGGAGCCCACAATAGTGCTAGAGAGGACTGCTTCTTGGGGTGGAGTGGGGGGTGAGCGAGACTTCTGTTTCCAGATTAGGACAATATCCCTGTAGCCTTCTGACTTTTCAGTCTGTAATGAAAAGTGTCAACTTTGTAAGGGTTAGTAAATGACACCCCTTGATCCTTCTGTCTTTCTGGACACCTCCCTCTGTCTGTCCCCTCCACACCCCAGTTAGTAGATTTTGAATAAGCTGGAAAGAGGGCTGTTTCCTTGTAGCTAGGAGCTGCAGCAAGAGATAGTTTACAGTGCAAAGGAACTGTCTCTGTTCCTCCAGACTTAATGCTGTGCTCAATTGTCTTTAATTTTCTTGTCAGAGCAGACAGGTTAAATATCATCTCTCACTCACTCACTGCGGGCCTTGCCTTCCGAGTCCTGGCCTGCTACACATGTGCCGTAGTTAAATACATTTTGGCAGTTGCTCTTCTGTTTCTCTTCTTTTTAAAGAACAACGTAAAGAGTAAACATGTTTTCTTTTCTTTTCCATTTAAGTAAATATATGTTTTCTTTTCTAAAGATCTCCTCACTCTGGCGGGTTTGCATACTTACATTAATCCCATCTATGCTCAATGCATGTATCTTTGGAAGAGACATTAGAAAATGACCTCTGCCTGAACCCTAGCTAGTCCAGCTAAAAGCCATTTCTGTACAAAAATACAATCATCCTGTGGTCACACACATAGCTGGGAGAATATTTGGTTGTTCGATGTAATTGCTTAATTTGTGTTGTTCAGTTTCCATTTCTTTTTCTGTTGGCAAAGACATCTTTGTCTACCAACAGGGCTGCCCAGTACATGGAGGTGTTCTATATCCGTGCTGTCCAATACGGCAATCACTAGCCACAAGGTGAGCACCTGAAATATGGCTTGTGCAACTAAAGAACTGAATTTTAAACTTATTTAATTTTATAAATTTAAATTAGAAAAATCTGCATGTGATTATGGGCCACCATGTGGACAACGCAGGTCTTTGGAAAACATCTCTCCTGATTAGAAGGGAATGAGCCGCAGTGCTGCTTCACAGAACCCCTGGACACCTGGAAAGAGTTTCTGTGTCTCCACTAGGGGGAGTAGGGAGACGTGGTTGGCCTCCCTCAAGCTGCCTTGAAGTGCTTCAGACCCTCTCTTCCACAAAGAGCACCCACTGTTCGTTGGCAGGTTCTCTGGGCTCTCAGGGTCTCTGAGCACACCTGGCCATTGTGTAACCAGACAATCTGGAGGTGAGGGGTAGGTCCCCTGAGCCACAGGTGGGGAGCTCTAGAGCTGTCTGTTCAAATCCTTGGGATCATGAGATGTTTGAGCTCCTTCTGTAGCCTTTTGGGGTCTAGGGTGTTTTCCTCTGGCCCATTGATGAGCTGCATGGAGAATAATGGACCGAAGGTGCTTTCTTTGCCTTCCAGGCAGATTCTGGCAGAACCAGGGACCTGATATCAGGAAGCATGGTCCAACCAGAAAAACATACCACAGTGAGTTTTTACAACGCTAGACATTAAATGCAATGTGATGGAGAACCTTTAAGCCAATAGGGGTGGTGAGGCCACCCAGAGATTAGCAACAGCTGGAAGTAGCAAAAGGAGAGGTAGTGATACCAGAGCCCAAGAGTCGGGGTGGGGTGGGGAGAGGGTGTCATCTGCTGGAAACTGAAGCCATGGGGTAAGTGTTTCTGATGGGAGCAGGAGTTAGTTAGGGGAAGCGTCTGTTGCCATAGACACTACCTTGGATACAGAAGGATGGAGAAAGATACTCTGGCTTCTCCTTTCCTCCCATCCTCCAGTCTCCTACTATTGCTTCCCATTGGACCAACCCAGCTGACACAGGAGCCTGGGAACAGAGCAGGGAAGGATGAGGACTGGGCCAGAGTCTGGGTGTGTTTAAAATGTGGTTCCCAGCACACACTTACCCATAGCAAGAACCATGTCTCATTTCCCCCTGCTTCCTGCCCCAGTCTTCCCCTTCCCCTCCACCCCAGTTTGCCCAGTTCAGAGCATACTTAGAGAGAATATCAGTTGTAGAATAGACCTCTTAGAGAGGATACTGAAGAGTGGAATTAAACATTGGTGGTGCCAATGGTTTGAACTGAATTGTTTTTTTTTAATTTTAACTAAATTAAAAAATTTTTACCACAATTAAAAAAACATGTAACATAAAATTGACCATTCTAACCATTGTAAAGTTCGGGGGCATTAACATTCACACTGTTGTGCAAGCCATCTCCTGAACCTTCTCATCTTGCAAAGCCCATTCCCCCTGCCTCTGACCCCTGGCAACCAGCATTCCACTTTTTTGTCTCTATGAGTCTGACTGTCCTAGATACTCTGAGCTGAATTATTATTAAAAAATTTTTTTTATTAAGGTATTGTTGATATACACGCTTATGAAGGTTTCACATGAAAAAACAATGTGGTTACTACCTTTACCCATATTATCAAGTCCCCACTCATACCCCAATGCAGTCACTGTCCATCAGGGTAGTGAGATGCCACAGATTCACTATTTGCCTTCTCTGTGCTACACAGTTTTCCCCGTGATTCCCCACAGCATGTGTACTAAACAAAATACCCCTCAATCTCCTTCTCCCACCCTCCCACCCACCCTCCCACACTCCTCCCCTTTAGTAACCACTAGTTCCTTCTTGGAGTCTGTGAGACTGCTACTATTTTGTTCCTTCAGTTTTGCTTCATTGTTATACTCCACAAATGAGGGAAATCATTTGGCACATGTCTTTCTCTGCCTGGCTTATTTCACTGAGCATAATATCCTCCAGCTCCATCCATGTTGTTGCAAAGGTAGGATTTGTTTCTTTCTTACGGCTGAATAGTATTCCATTATGTATATGTACCACCTCTTCTTTATCCATTCATCTACTGATGGACACTTAGGTTGCTTCCATATCTTGGCTGTTGTAAAAAGTGCTGCAATAAACATAGGGGTGCATATGTCTTTTTGAATCTGAGAAATTGTATTCTTGGGGTAAATTTCAAAGAGTGAGATTCCCAGGTCAAATGGTATTTGTATTTTTAGTTTTTTGAGGAACCTCTGTATTGCTTTCCACAATGGTTGAACTAGCTTACATTCCCACTAGCAGTGTAGGAGGGTTCCCCTTTCTCCGCATTCTCGCCAGCATTTGTTGTTCTTAGTCTTTTGGATGGTGGCCATCCTTACTGGTGTGAGGTGATATCTCATTGTGGTTTTAATTTGCATTTCCCTGATGATTAGTGATGTGGAGCATCTTTTCATGTGTCTGTTGGCCATCTGAATTTCTTCTTTGGAGAAGTGTCTGTTCAACTCTTCTGCCCAATTTTTAATTGGGTTATTTGCTTTTTGGGTGTAGAGGCATGTAAGTTCTTTATATATTTTGGATGGTAACCCCTTGTCAGATATGTCATTTACAAATATATTCTCCCATACTGTAGGATGACTTTTTGTTCTGTTGATGGTGTCCTTTGCTGTACAGAACTTTTTAGTTTGATGTAGTCCCATGAGTTCATTTTTGCTTTTGTTTCCCTTGCTCGAGGAGATGCGTTCAGGAAGAAGTCACTCATGATTATATTAAGAAGATTTTTGCCTATGTTGTCTTCTAAGAGTTTTATGGTTTCATGACTTATATTCAGGTCTTTGATCCATTTCGAGTTTACTTTTGTGTATGGGGTTAAACAATAATTCAGTTTCGTTCTCTTGCATGTAGCTGCCCAGTTTTGCCAACACCAGCTGTTGAAGAGGCTGTCATTTCCCCATTGTATGTCCATGGCTCCTTTATCATATATTAATTGACCATATGTGGTTGGGTTTATATCAGGGCTCTCTAGTCTGGGTCTATTCTTGTGCCAGTACCAAATTGTCTTGATTACAGTGGCTTCATAGTAGGGCTTGAAGTTGGGGAGCATAATCTCCCCAGCTTTATTCTTCCTTCTCAGAATTGCTTTGGCTATTCGGGGTCTTTTTTCATTCCATATGAATTTTAGAACGATTTTCTCTAGTTCGTTGAAGAATGCTGTTGGTATTTTGATAGGAATTGCATTAAATCGGTAGATTGCTTTAGGCAGGATGGACATTTTGACAATATTAATTCTTCCTATTCATGAGCACGGGATGTGTTTCCATTTATTGGTATCTTCTTTAATTTCTCTCATGAGTGTCTTGTAGTTTTCAGAGTATAGGTCTTTCACTTCCTTGGTTAGGTTTATTCCTAGGTATTTTATTCTTTTTGATGCAACTTTGAATGGAATTGTTTTCCTGATTTCTCTCTCTGCTAGGTCATTGTTAGTGTATAGGAATGCCACAGATTTCTGCGTGTTAATTTTGTATCCTGCAACTTTGCTGAATTCAGATATTAGATCTAGTAGTTTTGGAGTGGATTCTTTAGGGTTTTTTTATGCACTATAACATGTCATCTGCAAACGGGGACAGTTTGAGTTCTTCCTTGCCAATCTGGATGCCTTTTATTTCTTTGTGTTGTCTGATTGCTGCGGCTGGGACCTCCAGTACTCTCTTGAGTAGAAGTGGGGAGAGTGGGTATCCTTGTCTTATTCCCGATCTTAAAGGAAAAGCTTTCAGCTTCTCGCTGTTAAGTATAATGTTGGCTTTAGGTTTGTCATATATGGCCTTTATTATGTTGAGGTACTTGCCCTCTATACCCATTTTGTTGAGAGGTTTTATCATGAATGGATGTTGAATTTTGTCAAATACTTTTTCAGCATCTCTGGAGATGATCATGTGGTTTTTGTCCTTCTTTTTGTTGATGTGGTGGATGATGTTGATAGATTTTCGAATGTTGTACCATCCTTGCATCCCTGGAATAAATCCTACTCGATCATGATGGATGATCTTTTTGATGTATTTTTAAATTTGGTTTGGTAATATTTTGTTGAGTATTTTTGCATCTATGTTCATCAGGGATATTGGTCTGTAATTTTCTTTTTTTGTGGTGTCTTTGCCTGGTTTTGGTATTAGAGTAATGCTGGCCTCATAGAATGAGTTTGGAAGTGTTCCCTCTTCTACTCTTTGGAAAACTTTAAGGAGGATGGGTATTAGGTCTTCACTAAATGTTTGATAAAATTCAGTGGTGAAGCCATCTGGTCGAGCATTTTGTTCTTAGATAGGTTTTTGATTACAAGTTCAATTTCGTTGCTGGTAATTGGTCTGTTGAGATTTTCTGTTTCTTTCTGGGTCAGCCTTGGAGTTCCAGGCCTCCTGAACTCTATTTTTCTAGAAAGCTGTCCATTTCTTCTAGGTTATCCAGTTTGTTAGCATGTAATTTTTCATAGTATTCTCTAATAATTCTTTGTATTTCTGTGGTATCCGTACTGATTTTTCCTTTCTCATTTTTGATTCTGTTTATATGAGTAGACTCTCTTTTTCTTGATAAGTCTGGCTAGGGGTTTATTTATTTTGTTTATTTTCTCGAAGAACCAGCTCCTGCTTTTGTTGATCCTTTCTATTGTTTTATTCTTCTCGATTTTATTTATTTCTGCTCTAATCTTTATTATGTCCCTCCTTCTACTGACTTTGGGTCTCATTTGTTCTTCTTTTTCTAGTTTTGTTAATTGTGAGTTTAGACTGCTCATATGGGATTGTTCTTCCTTCATGAGGTAGGCCTGTATTGCAATATACTTTCCTCTTGGCAGGGCCTTCGCTGCGTCCCACCGATTTTGAGGTGTTGAATTACTGTTGTCATTTGTCTCCATGTATTGCTTGATCTCTGTTTTTATTTGGTCATTGATCCATTGGTTATTTAGGAGCATGTTGTGAAGCCTCCATATGTTTGTGGGATTTTTCATTTTCTTTGTGTAATTTATTTCTAGTTTCATACCTTTGTGGTCTGAGAAACTGGTTTGTACAATTTCAATCTTTTAAAATTTACCAAGGCTCTTTTGGTGGCCTAGTATATGATCTGTTCTTGAAAATGTTCCATGTGCACTTGAGAAGAATGTGTATTCTGCAGCTTTTGGGTGTGGAGTTCTGTAGATGTCTGTTAGGTCCATTTGTTCTAATATGTTGTTTTGTGCCTCTGTCTCCTTACTTATTTTATGTCTGGTTGATCTGTCCTTCAGAGTGAGTGGAGTGTTGAAGTCTCCTGGAATGAATGCATTGCATTCTATTTCTCCTTTTAATTCTGTTAGTATTTTCTTCACATATGTAGGTGCTCCTGTGTTGGGTGCATAGATATTTATAATGGTTATATCTTCTTGTTGGATTGACACTTTTATCATTATGTAATGTCCTTCTTTGTCTCTTGTGACTTTCTTTGTTTTGAAGTCTATTTTGTCTGATACAAGTATTGCAACTCCTGCTTTTTTCTCCCTATTAGTTGCATGAAATATCTTTTTCTGTCCTTCACTTTTAGTCTGTGTATGTCTTTGGGTTTAAAGTGAGTCTCTTGTAGGCAGCATATAGATGGGTCTTGTTTTTTTATCCATTCAGTGACTCTGTGTCTTTTGATTGGTGCATTCAGTCCATTTACATTTAGGGTGATTATCAATAGGTATGTACTTATTGGCATTGCAGGCTTTAGATTCATGGTTACCAAAGGTTCAAGGTTAACTTCCTTACTATCTAAAAGTCTAACTTAACTCACTTAATATGCTATTACAAACACAATCTAAAGGTTTTTTTCTTTCCTCCTCCATTTTTTATATTTTAGGTATCATATTCTGTGCTCTTTGTATATCCCTTGATTGACTTTGGAGATAGTTATTTTAATTTTTGCATTTGCTTAGTAATTAGCTGTTCTACTTTCTTTACTGTGGTTTTATTACCTCTCGTGACAGCTATTAAACCTTAGGAACACTTCCATCTATAGCAGTCTCTCCAAAATACACTGTACCAACTCAGAGAAGACAAGTAGTGACTCTATTGCATCTCACTACACTGATGGACAGTGACTGTAATGGGGTATATGGGGGGGACCTGATGAAGGGGGTAGTTTAATCACCATAATATTGCACATGTAATTGTAGATTAATGATACCAAAATAAACTATAAAAAAAAAAACTATGGAACACAACGTTGACTGATTACAATGTAACTTAAATTCCCATTATGACTGACATGTGGATTGCTCCAATTTTGTTAATATAAATAAAGCTGAAATTAAATCTTTGAAAAAAAAAACAAAAACAAAATAGACTGTACCCTGTTCTGTGAGGTCTGCTCTTTTCTCCAGGTGTATGCAGTCTGGCGCAGTCCTCTTTCCTGTTGTTCTTTCAGTATTAGTTGTATTAATTATATTTTCGTGTTTTATGCAGTTTTAGGAGGAAGCCTGTGTCTCACCTCTCACACCTCCATCTTTTCTGAATTATTTTGTAAGTGAAGCCAACCAGGAGATTCTGTGATTCAGTCTTAAAAATCTATATAGTAGAATGTTCCAGTGATTTAAAAAAAAAAAAAGACCATCTGGGTAGGACGGCTGTGGCTGGATTTTTCCCTTCAGAAACAGAAGGAACAAAGTTCAGAAAGGCCTGTGCTGATGGCTGGGTCCCTGTTAGATGGGCTTCTTGACCTTGGGGTGGTCCCCAGCCTTCCCTCCTGCAGGGCCCATTAGATTACTGCCTTTTCCATTGGCCAGGATGGCTGGACCAAAGAACACCAGAGGTACCCAGTGACTTCCCAGAGTTCCGGACATGATTTCTCTCTTAATTTCCCACTGTGGCACAACGACTCAATTTCCCTTTGGATCAATCACTTTCCCTGGATCAATCACCCCAGCCCGTGCTCTGACCCCCTTTTCTGCCTGTTGGTTTCAAGACATGAAGAGTCTAGAATGACTTGGCTACCATTTCCAGGCCTGAGGTTTAGGACCTACAAGCGAATCTATGCCAGGCTGGCCTGGTTTAGATGTATGTAAAATGCTTTGCTTTTTTCTTTTCTTTTTCTCCTCCTCCTCCCCCTCCCCTTTCTCCTTCTCTGCACCCCCCCCCATTTTTTTTAAGAATATTCATTGCAGCTTATTTGTAATAGCCAAAAACTCTTTGAGAGTCAGAATTCTAAGATAGTCTCAGAATTCCCACCCCTAGGATACATGCACCTTTTCCTAAATATTCAAACTAAAATCTAAGTACAACTAGGAAGTGATTTTGCAAATGTTATTAGGTTCTCAAATCAGTTGAGTTTAAGACAGGGAGGTTATCTGGGTGGGCCTTATCTAACCACACAAACTGTTTAAATCTCAATCTAGGTCAAAGACTGGGGAAGTCAGAGACTGGAAGCACATTCATGCATGAGAAGCGTCCTGCTGCTGGGTTGTACGTGGAGAGGGCCACATAGCAAGGAATGAGGGCAGCTGCTAGGAGCTGGGAGCAGCCTCTAAATGACAACCAGCAAGAAAATAGGGACTTCAGGCTGACAACTAAAAGAAACTACCTGGGAGTGGATTTTTTTCCCAGTGGCATCAAAAGGTGGGTAGCCTGGCTGACACCTTGGTTTTAGCCAATGATACCCTAAGCAGAGAAACCTGGCCACACTGGACTTCTGAACTACATAACTAAAAACTAACAAATGGATGTTGTTTTCAGCAGCTAAGATGGTAGTGATTGTTATGCATAAAATGCTTAGTGTCTGCTGATTGTATAAGGCTTTAGCTCAGGACCTGGCATAAAGTAAGTTCTCCGTAAGCAGAAAGGGCCGCTGTCTGTTTATTAACTGAACTCATGTATCATCAGTTTAGCAGTTCAGGTATTACTACAATTAATTATATCATTAATTATAGGATTGAAAATAATTAAATCTATGAGGAAATTGAGTCCCAAACAAGGATGGTTGACAAGCCCAAAGACCCAAAGCTTGTGAGTGCCAAAGTTGGTACTAGATTCCAGGCCTGAACTCTAGCCTGGTACTCTAATAACATGCCCACACTCCTTTCAAGGTATTTTGGAGTTTCAGGAGTTTCTGGAGAGGGCAAGGTGAGGATATCCCTTCCTGAGGTATTCATTCTTCTAGAGGCATTAGACAGAGCTGTAGGCAAGTTTATCTTGATTCTGTTCCTCAGTGGAGAGAAGCCACCAACAGCTGCTCTTATAGGAGGTTCTGGGCAGGTGTCTGTGGGGCGTGTCAAGAAGAGATGGGGTGCTGTAGTGATGGCACCCACTTGCCCACAGGGTGCAAATGCTACTTGCATTTCTAATTATGGCCTGACAATTGAATATGCTCTCTTGCAGGAATGGATGGAAGCTCAAACAGGGAGTCTGCAAGGGAAATTCCTCAAGGCATCTTTCTCATCTGCTTTACCTAAGGAAGGTCCTACACTAGAATCTGTCCATGAAGTAAGAGAAGACTTGGTTCTTGCTTTAAGGAGCTAAAACTCATGGGGTGCTATATGGCAGTGTCTGAATGCACTTTCCCCTGGGGGGTATATATCTTAGGGTTTCAGATTGGGTGGGGCTTGGGACCCAAATCCTTCCACTTTTTACAAAGTAAACTTTTAATTTCAGAGCAGTTTTAGATTTACAGAAAAATTGTAAAGAGATTAAGAGAGAGTTCCCATATACCCCACATCCCATTTCCCCTATGGTTAATGTCTTACATTAATTAGTATGGTATGTTTTTGCCTAATGTCTTCTTTCTGCTCCAGGACCCCATCTAGGACACCTCATCACATTTAGTCATCATGTCTCCTCTTGGTTGTGAGAGTTTCTCAAGCTTTTGTTGTTTTTGATGACCTTGACTGTTTTGAGGAGCATGCTCAGGTGTTCTGTAGCATGTCCTTTGGGAGAAGCTAGTGAAATATGCTCTTTGCTGATGAAATATGAGTAGAGGGAAAGAGACCCTGTCCCATAGAGTAGGTGGAAGGTTGTAGAGGCCAGAGGAGGCACCAGATCCGTGAGGGCTGAGAAATCAGGGAAGGCTAACCAGAGGATGGACTTGGGTTGAGCAGAGTTAAAGCTGTGGAGGAAAGCCCTGGAGGGACCACGCTGGCATTTCCTCATGCACAGAACCTGCTTTCCTATAATGTCCTGGTAACTGCGCTCCTGGGACTGTGATGGCATTGAACTGCCTCACACTGAACTTATCTGAAGTGTTTGTGTCTGTTTCCAGGGTGGGCAGGAGAGGAGGCTGCTGGCTGGGGCATCGTTCAAGCTGCACCAGGCATGGCATGAGCTGTTGGGGCTCAAAGGGAACTCAGGGGGCTGGGCTGCCAAGTGCTTGCCAGGCAATGGCATTAATTAGGAGGCTTCCACCATTGGCAGAAATGCTTGGGACATGACACTGAGTTGTTATTATATTAGTTACTTACACAATATAAGCAAGTGAGAAACCTAATCAGTCTGTCTCTTGAGTCTTTGGGTGCAGCCTGGGTGGAGTAACTGAGGCCGTGGAGGAAGAAAGAAGGTGCAGATTCAGGGTAGATTTGAAGGGACCAAGAGGCTAAAGAAATCTTCCCAGGATAAGGTCATTCTTTCCTTGCATCCATGTATCCATGCTTCCTACTCATTAGCCAGCAGCCAGCCATTATCCATCCATCCACCCATCCATCCACCCATCCATCCACCCATCCATCCATCCATCCATCCACCCACCCACCCATCCATCCATCCATCCATCCATCCATCCATCCATCCACCTGCCATCCCTGTATGTGTAGGCAATGGGCAGGACACATCCTCAGGACACACTGAGCCAGTCCTTACTGGCCAGTACAGCAGACTGACTTTGCTGACACACACAGGGCCCTTCTGCTCCACGGTCAGTTGGTTAAATACCTCTGGCTTGCATATTTACCCTGCACCAGTCCTGTGCCAGATCCCAGGGGGGACTGACAGTAAGTATAAAGACAGCCCCATCCTCAAGAAACTGTCCCTATAATTGAGACAGGATGTCCACCCTGAACATAGTATGATGCAATGCATGAAAATATTTGATGACTTATTAAAGGTCTGTAGACAATAAGCAGTACTAGGAGGCCACAGGAAGTAGAGGAGTAGGAAGTTCATATTCCAGTGGAGAGGTGAGCTTTGAAAGATTTCACAAAGAGGAATAAATGAGACATAAGTAGGGAAAGAAATAGCATTAATTGAGTAGCAACGATGGCTGTTAATATTCCCATTTTACAGATGAGGAAATGGAGGCATGCTGAGGGGTTACATACTTTCCTAATGCCACGGGGAGCTGCTTTTGAGCCCAGATACTCTCAGAGTTCAGCCCCTGCTCTTTCCACTATGTTGCCTCTCTGGCGGCAGATGGCTTGGAGGGTTGTCATTGTCCCTCCTGTAATTCCCTTCTTATCCGAGCACATTGGAGAGCCCAGTGGTCGTGCATCAGGTGCTCAATGATGTTTGTTCTACTATGAACTGAGATTTCCATTTCTGAGTAGTTTTTGATCTGACCAGTCTCTAACATCTGTTTTCTAATACCCATCCTTTTCCAGCAAAGGAGGAAATGGAGGTGGGCTGGGGATATTTGGGTTATTATTATTTCGATTGCTATCTGAGAATAAGCAAGGTCTTTTAAAGTACAAGATTGTTCCTGATCACAGCTGAGTGTGCTGTGGAATCCATGAAAGCCTTTCTAGGATGACACAGGTGCCCTGGTTTCATAGGTGGGTAAACTGAGGCTTCCAGTGCTTATTTTACTGACTGTTGGCATGAACCCCTCCTTTGCCAAATCCTTTGCCAACTGGCATCTCTAAGGATCCAGAGTACTTCTGAGAAGGTTCCAGATTAGTGTGCATGACCCTGCCAAGCAATGCTTTCCTGAGGCCAGGGACCCTTTGAGACCCCTCTGGGCTTTCTCTGGCTTTGATGGCAAGACTAGTGTGAACCCAGAAGGGGGTGAGTGCATGACTTAAAATAATGAGGCAGTTGTCTTAGCAAGAGGAGACAAATAAACCACTGGGAAGGGTTTTTCACAGGTCAGTAGGTTTGGGACGCAGATACATTAATATGGAAAATTGCTTTTCCTTTTGAGTGGGGCTTGGAGGAGGGTGGGGAGCCAGAGCTTGGGCTTCTTGGTCTGGGCCCCATGGTTCTGTTTCCCAGAGCCCCACTGTGGGACAAGGGGGGAGTCAAGGGCTCAGGGCCCATCAGTGCTCTTAAAGCCCTGCAGTCCATCACACACCCTGCAGTCCATCACACACACAACCTGGAGACCTCCTGCCACTCCTCACAGCCCACTGGGAAGGGTTTCTCCTAACTCATCTTCCTCTTACTCATTTCCCCTTTTCCCTCTGCTCCTTCCAGATGTATGCCCATCTCTCTGCCTTTGCTTGGGCTGGTTCCCCCTCTGCTCTGACAAGTCATCCTGCCCGCTCACTTCCTCTCAGGTGTGCCCCCAGCCGCCCTCAGGAGTACCTCCTTCTGTAAGTGTCTACACCACCTGCCTTCGTCCCTCCCTTATGGACATTCCCAGAGCGCTGCCTAGCTGCGTTTGGTAGCTGCCCTGTCCTTCACCTGGGCTGACTTCCTTGAGGAGAGGGAACTTATCCCCATGGTGAGGAGCACACGCTCTGGGGTTACACAGGCTGGCCTGTGCCTTTGTGACAGTGCTTCTCACTTTCTGCCTGGGGAGGGATCCGGTGGGCACAGAGAAAGGGCTCTGGATGCTGGGTTTGGGCAGCTCTGAGTTTAAGTCCTGGCTCTACCACTTTTGCTTTGGGAACTGGAAGAGGACACTTAACCTCTCTGTGGCTCCCGCTCCATCCATTTAACAGGAATAACTACAGCATATCTCACTGGGTAGTCAGGAGAGCAAAGTGGTGTAAGTTGGCCCCCAGCACAGAGTATGGAGCTTGGGAGTAGACGGCAGTGGCGCTCTGCTTGAGGCAGCGTCCTCCTGCATGCCCTTACATGGGCACAGTGCTGCTTAAACTGACCCGCTGACTCACCGGTATACCCACAGGCCCGTGGGCAGGAAGCCCCCTCGTGGAAGAGCCGAAGTCCGGCCTTCTGAGGCCATCTCTGGGCAGAAAGCCTCCATGTGGGGCCGGGCTGCAGCCTCAGGCGCACACACTGCCTTTTCTTCCAAGTTCTCATTCCTCATTTCTGCACAATTGAAGCAAGGCTGAATGTTCAAGAAACACGGTACTAAGTTCTCAGGGATACTGACAAGCCACAGAGAACAGAAGAGTGAAGAGAAAGAGCAGCGGGTTTGGGGTCCAAGACCCACTCAGCACTTGGTACGCCGACTGCAGTCTTTTTCCTAGTGGGCTTCGTGTTTGCACACTGGATATTTGGGGGGCTAAGGACCAAGCCCAAACTACTGCAGGTTCAAGGCCAGGTACAGCCATATGGAAGCTGTATGAGCTCGGCCAAGAGGCTATGCTGCTGTTTCTTCGGGCGCAGAAAGGGGACAGAGAGCCGGTGGGGGACAGCAACAATTTGAGGCAAGCACCTGCTCACCTAGCAAGCCGCTTGCACAGAGCACTCCACAGGAGCAGTTGTTAACCAACAGGATCTGGTTTACTCCCCTTCGCTCTGGAGTCCCCTACTGGACCCTCTCAGTAAGCTCCTGCTTTCCATCTTCAAGGAACCCCTCCAAAGACATCTCTGCTTCCAGGAGCTTGGAGCGAAGAATTCCTGCCTCCTGCCCTATGACTGACGCCCAGTGAGCCCACTCCTCCCCACCGGCTCTCCTCTGACAAAGCCCCGCAGCGTGCCTCTCAGGAACTCCACATCCCTGAGTTCACTCAGAGGGAGGGGCCGGAGTGGGGGAGAAGGACAAGAAAGAAGGGCGCAGAAACATCATGTTGTGATGCCGACAGCCTCCTCTGCCATGTGGCAGTCCAAACAACACCCGTTATGGAAGAAATGCATTCATTTCCGGGATTTCTGAAAGAAAGGAGACACTTATAACATGCCGCTGCGGTAGAGATGACAGCGCCCATTTACTGCGAGTCTGCACAGCCGCACCTGCTCCACGTGGCGCCGTGTCTACCCTCACAGTGCCACGTGGTGAGTGCTATCATCGATCCTGTTCTTCAGGTGGGGGGCTGAGGCACCCAGAGGTTTAGTGCCTTTCCAGGGTTAGAGAAACTAGCGAACGGTAGAGTCAGGTTTTGAACCCTGGCATCCTGGCCATTGTTTGACTTTCAGGATGTTACCTAGGCCCTCACTTTAAAGGAAGGGAAATCACAGTTCAGAGAAGCAGACACCTGCCCAGGGGCACAGAGCTGGAGTAGGACCCTGGTTGCCTGGTTCTAGCCTGGCCCTGCTGTTTCACAGGATGGTCTGCTGAGCCCACGAGCACCCAGGGAGACCTGCTGAGCTCGGGGCTGCTCCTTGCGCCGGGCGTGCAGGGAGATGCCGATCCTGGCACCTGTGCCACCGCGGAGGGTGAAGAAGATGCAGTGTGGGGCCCGCACCAGCCCGGGTGTCCTGCCAGAGCTGCCAGCCCCAAGCTCCCTTTGCCTGATTTAATACAACCTTAAATAATAATGGAGCAGGGGGAAGGCGGAGTGAGGGAGAAATAACCCAGCCAAGAGTCCGTGTAACAATCTCATCAAACCTGGCGTTTTCCCTTTGCTATTTGAGAAGCAATTTCTCCTCTGGTGTAAACCTTTATGATGCTGATTCTGGGCTGAGCAGTGCCTTCCTCCAGCTCCCTCTGGTCCTCAGGCGCAGGCAGAATGGGGCCCGGAACCATGGCAACTCTCATGTTCTCCTTCCATAAACCATAAACATAGGGGGAGTCGTCATTACAGCTTCTTCAAGGAGAAAGCAAAGCTTTCTCTGACTGGGGCAGGGCAGGGTGATGGGGCCAAGGGAGCAGAGGAGAAGAGGAAAGACATCAGACTTTTTCTGCCAGACAGGTGAATTGCCTAGAAATTGGCTCTGTCCAAAGTATAGTTTTAGCAATTAAACAAGATGTGGCTCAGGGCCAGGCACAAAGGGGGAGTTCCTTAAATGTTTGTTGAAGTCATGAACGGAGGGAGGCAGAGAGAGAGTGGTGCGGAGAGAGATGATTTGGGGAATTGAGAAGCATGATGTCGGGTGGCCGGATGGGCCCACATACTCAGTCTGAATTTCTGCCGACCTGTCCGACAGACTTCTGGAAAGAGCAAGGTGGTGATGTATGGATGATCCCATCTGAAGGCTAGGGTGATGTCTTATCTTCCTTGTGTCCCCAGTGCTGGGCGCATGGTCTCTGAGTTGTCGGCCATCCATAACTATCTGTCGAAGAGATGAAGGAATTAGTGGGCCAAATCTTTTAGCTTCTTGGGGGTGGTCCTAATTGTATTGAGAATGTAAATATAACCAAAGCGATGAATTCTTATTCCAAAATTATTCCTGTGAAAACACATGTTTAGTATGTCATTTCAGGTGCCTGCAGACTCACTCCTGGCCACCCCGACCCCCACAGTGAGAGTTCTTGGGCGCACATTCACCTCCGGGTGCCCTTGAGCATTTGTTAGGTTGGGTCATGAGTGAGAAAAGGGTTTGCTGCCTTCATTTCACCCATGTAACTGAGAACAGGTGCATCTGAGGAGGCAATCTTACTCCTAACCTCCAAGTTGTGGGGAGATAGTGCGGGTCCACCCAAACTCTGGGGAGCTGGGGGCTTTAAGAGAAAGAAATTCCGTTCGAGACCCCTGCACACAGAGAGAAAATTCCGAGCCTCTTCTAGGAAAAGGAGCAGAGGATAGACTCTCACTGGAAGACTCTAAGCATTGCTCTCCTTGCTTTTTGCAGATTTCGTGTTTCAACTGGTCCTGCTGATTTCCCACAATCTCGAGCCATGCAGCTGCCCACATGGCAAATGTTTCTCATGTATTCTGAGAGTTTGAAGGACTGACCATTCTGAAGGCAGAGAACCGTGTCTCCTTCATCCTTGCATCCCCAGGGCTTAGCAGAGTTTAGGGGTCCTGATACAGGCTTGGATTAAGTGAGCTCTCGAATCCTCTTCAGCCTTCTCATGCTGGAAATCCAGCACTGTCCGCATCCTTAGTATCAGTATCCAGTATTAGGAAAGCAGTTCACAATGTAAAAGGATACAACATTAGATGTCATCATCGAGCTTAGATTTCTTGCTTTTGGCTCTAGAGCTAAGGGTCTTTTCCTTTTCTGCCCATAAAAATCATTCCTGTACCTAAGATGTTCCCTCCCTGCAAAGTATTCCTTGACTTGCACAGGCAAAATGTGTCACTTCCTCCCCTGCTCCCAAGCTCTTTGCTTCACATTCAAATGTCACTTCTTTATGGCTTCACTTATTTCCTTTATGGGACTGCAATTTCCTGGAGGGCAGAGACTAGATCCAATTCAATGTGGTATCCCATAGTGCCTTGCATGCATTAGAAACTCAACAAATGTGGGACTTGGTGAAGAGCAAGATAGTTCAGTTATTATGGGGGATGGGCTTTCCCCTCTTTATATCCACCCCCTGTGCCCAGTCCCTTTGCAGCTCCTCTCACAAAGGTGGATTACACATCCCTGCCTTCTGATGTTGGGTTTGGCCATTGGATGGGATTTGGCCAACATGATGCCGGCAGACATGTTGCAAGCAGAGGCGTGTGATGTGTTGGTGCAGCTGACTTGCCCTCTTGTGCCTTCACCACTACCTGACTCACCCCCGGCCCCAGGATGAGGATGAGAAATATGTGGGGCACAGCTGCCCCAGCCAGCCCGCAAACTTGTGAGTAAAAAATAAATGCCTGTTGTTGGACACCACTGGGATCTGGGGGTTCCTTGTTATGTAGGAACAGTTGCTTGATACAACTGTTAACCTCAAATATGGGCTGGAAAACAGAAGACCTTGAGGTATTAGTGGTTTTTAAGGGAAGATGTGCACATTTTAGAAAGAATGGAACACCAAGGAGTGACTTGAAGAAGGGGTTGGTTTTTCCCCAAGTGGAAGATTGAAGGGAGGTGGAAGAGGTATGAAAATTTCACCAAATATCCTCCTTTCTAAGACAAGCCTGTTGCTATTAAATCCTGAAGGATAGTGGCTTTTGTGGGTGGAAAAAAGAAGTTGGACATCTTTGAAAAGTGGCACATTTCGCCCATAGTTACAAAAGCTATTGTTCCCCATTGTTGATTTCTGTAACTCTGCAGCCTAAAATGATGTCTGTGTGTGCACGTGGGTGTGTGGATTTCAGACAAAGTCTGACTTAGATGCCTTTTAGAAAATTGGACTTTTCCATCATGCTGTCACGGGGTTCCCTGCCCAGCTTATTGTATTACTAGTGGCATAAGGGATGGGACACAAGAGGTGAGGAAGCCTAATTAGGTTTACGCCCCTGCCTGTGGCTTGTGGGTTTTCACACAATGCCCTCTCTTCAAAATCTGAAGCTGCCAGAGCATAGTGATGGCCTGACTTCTCACCCACTTCTAATGCACAGCAGTTCCCCAAGGAACTGGCACCTGGCGCTGGAGAAAGGGATCAGGACACAGAAGTCATCCTGTAGAGCTTTATGTTGACACACAGGTGGGACAGTAGTTTTCACTTATCAAACCTCTGTTGACCATGTGTTATGTGCCCAGCAGTGCTGGGCACCGAAGTAAACCCTTGCCCTCTGCTCTCATGGAGGTTATGATCTGGAGGGAAGATAGACATTGATAAATATTTCTACAAACGAATGTAAATTTGTAACTATCACAGGTGCTCCACATGGGCACTACATGGCCTATGAGAGCTGATAAGAGAAGTATTTGACTTTGGGACATCAGAGAAGGGAGATAATTTCTGAAGCTACTGAGAAAGTCTGTCTTATCAGGGCCATAGCTACTCCATATGGAGACTGTGCAAATTAGAAAAAGGCACCCAGGATCTGTGGTGTGCGTTACCTGTAGGAGCGTATATGGCGGTCCTGTTGTTCAGCCCCACATCCTTCTATCTCTCCTCAGTTCCCAGCTGTGTCCCCACACTTCAAGATGTGAGTCTGGACCTGCCTCCCTGGCTTGTGTGGCCAGGGTGTGCTGAACCCCGTATGTCAGTCATCGAAGAAAGTGGAATTCTATTCCAAGTGCAGGGGATAAAAGGTAATTTTATAAGAGCATCTCTTTCTCTGGTACAGAACTTGTAGCTTTTCATTCTAACTAGAATACATCCAGCATTCTGATGAGTAGAAAACATAGTTTATTTTTTCTGAATCTGGGCTATTGCTCAGTTTTTCTTATTTCTGTCCTGCCCAGAGTATGGGGGTGGAGGTCTCTCTCAAAGCGTTGAGGGAGAGGAGTCCAGATGTGCATGGTTTCCACGGTGATGCCACCTGCCCACCTGATCATGGTGCATGTCCCTTGTCAAGGAGGAGGGCAGAGGCGGGTAGAGCTCTCAGGCTCTGGAGTCCAGTAGAGATCCTGGCGTGGCCTTCCCTTAGGTCTTCCTACTAGGGACCCCCCGTGTTCCTGCCATGCCCTCCATTTAGGCTCTGGCCCAGCTCCCCTATACTCAGCCTTTGCAGTGGGGTCATTTCACCCCCGCCTCAGTGGGCCCCACAGAACGCCAAGTGATTCTTGACTTGGGGTCTATGCCACATGTAAACTGAAAGAAACTTGGGAAAGCAGCACACAGTGGGTTCCCTCTGCTTGGACAGGATGAGCCTGCATTTTACAGGGTGCCCTGCACAGGGAGATCTTACCAGAGTCCCAAACACACACTCACTCTGTCCTTTGTATTGCTTTCAAGGTCCATAATGTTGTACATGTCAAACTTGTGATGACCTCTTGACTTGGCTTCCTTCTGCTAATCTCCTCCCTTCTAGTCCATCCTTTGTACTGCTGATGCTTTTCTTAGCTTAAAACAAAACTCTGATTATGACATCTCTCCCTCAAAAAGTTTCAGTGGCTCCTTATTGCCTCCCAATTAAACTCAAACTCTTGAACGTGGCAGCTGACAAGGTCTCACTCTTGGTCCCAGCTCCCCCATCATCTTTCCTTGCAGCTTGCTACACTTCTGGGCCCCTGCTCCCCACCAGTCACACCAGGAGCATTCGCAGCGCTGCCCCTTTGCTCTCACTGTTCCCTCGCCTGGTCCCATTCTCGGAGCTGGCTGTAGGCATTCTTCTCACCTCTTACAGCCCAGTTCAAGTGCTGTCTTTACTAGAAAGTCTTCCTTATATATCCCTGTGGAAATTAGCATGTTGTTTCCGTGTTACAGTTCCTATATCACTGCATTTATTTTCTTGGCTGTTTTTCTTTCTGGGTTGAAAATCTTGATTCTTTGAGGTCCAGACAAGAACCTTACTCATCATTGTTAATGTGCTTAGTGTCTTCCTACAGTGGGTGCCCCATAAATAGTTACTGCTGTCAAAGCCATAGGCGACAGAAGGTACGGTCCTTACATCGGAGGTACTGATTGTCTGGATGAGGAGACAACACACAGTCACATCGACGTCATGAAAACAGTGATGGAAAATGAGCCAGCAATGGTGGGAATGTAAAATGGCCCAGCCCCTCTGGACAACAGGATGGAGGTTCCTTAGACAATTAAACAGAATTATCATATGCCCAGCAATCTCAGAACAGTTGAAAGGGATATTATGTGCCCATATTCATAGCAGCACTATTCACAACAGCCAAAAGATGGAAGCAACCCCGGTGTCCATCCATGGGTGACTGCATAAACAAAATGCAGTTTATACATACAGTAAAATATTAGTCTTTAAAAAGGAAGAAATTCTTAAAAATGAAGGAAGTACAAGGTATATGAACCTTGAAGATATGCTAAGTGAAATAAGCCAGCCACAGAAGGATAAATATTCTATGATTCCACGTAGATGAAGTGCCTAGAATCATCAGACTCATAGACAGAAAGGAGAGTGGTGATTGCAGGGGTTGGGTGGTAGAGAAATGGAGAGTTATTGTTTGATGGATGCGGAGTTTCAGTTGGGAAGATGAAAAATTCTGGAGATGGGCAGTAGTGGTGGTTGCATGGTGATGTAAATGTACTTAATGCTCCTGAACACTTGAAATGGTTAGAATAGTCAGGTTTATGTTATCTCTGTTTTACCACCATAAAAACATTGAAAACAACAACAAGAAAGAATCAGCAAGTACACATAATGGTCTGCATATAAATTGGCTACAGGCCTCCAATGGCTTTGGCTGGGAGCACCGAGGTGGGTTTAGGAGGCAAGGGAGATTCCAGCAGATATGTACGAGCTATTTGGATTTCGCCTAAGGGGGGAATGGGTGAGGGGGTCTTCTGAAGCCAAGCCTGTCTTGGCTGGAGTTTCCCTAACTGAGCCCTGGAGGCTGACCACTAAGGACCATTGGGCTCCAGTCTTCTCTTCGGGTGGATCTGGCCAGTGGGTGAGCCAGCCGGTGGTAGGAGGGCAGGAGACGGGTGAGATCAGGGACTCTCTTCCCACCAGTCTGGCAGAGGCTCTGGTCTTGACTGCCACCACATCTAAGTGCTGGGCAGCAAATGGGTAGAAGCAAAAGAAAAAGACTTACTGGAAGTTTCCCACTACACTTCTGCTGTGTTTCATATGGTCTGAACCCAGCTGTCTAGGGAAGCCGGGAGATGTAATCTTTATTCCTGGAGACAGTGTATGAGAATAAATCTCAGGGCTCTGTTTCTAAGGAAGCAGGGGGAATGGATACTGGGGGTCCACTGGCTGGCCCTGCCCTGGAGCTGATTAAAGGTCCTTTAGGATGGCGGTGGCAGAGTCAACTGTGCCTTCTCTCTTCTCCCGGTGTTGGGTGTCTAGGCTTTTTGTTCCTGTCCAGGCCTTGGCCGACCTACTCATGTGACATGTCCAGTCTCACAGGGAGTAGGTCAAGAAGCAGAGTAGCCCCAAGCCAGACAGCTCAGACCAGGAAACTAAAAGCCTTATTTGCAAGCTTGCTGCCCCCCGCCCGCCCCCCCGTCTCTCCTCTGAGTTATGATGGGCAATAGGTTGCAATGGTGATGGGAAGATGAGGGAGGAGATTATAGGTCCACCTACACATAAAACTTTATAAAATTTCCTCCAAGGAGCCGGACGTGAGATAAGGCAAAGCCTACCTCCAGATGCCAGGGAGCTTGAAAAGTTCCCCAGGTTTCCATCCACCAAACAGATCATGCAAGAAGCCAATGCTATAACCTGGGGAGGGAGTCCAGCATCCCAGGAGGAGGAATGATTCTGTGCAAATCCTAAAGCACTGGAGTGAGCTAAAAGAGCTCCCCTGCTTTGGAGTTGAGAGTGAGGGCAGGAACAGGGGTGGTCAGGGTGCAGGCTAGGCAACGGCCCTGTCTCCTCTGTGTAAATGGACATCAGCGAGGGAGGGGTGGTGGGGAGCCCAAGCTCTGGCATCTCCTGCAGTTGGATCCTTGCTCTGTAACTTTCTAGTTATAAGACCTTGAGATAATTTCTTTCACTTTCTGAACCTCTGCATCCTCATCTATAAAATGTGGATAATAGCAGATCCTGAGGGGATTACATGAGGGGATGCATGCCACATGCTTAGCCTGGTGTCAGGCACATGGAGCAGGTTCTACAAATCCTGGTGGTTATCTTAACTGGCATTTCCAACTGACTCAAATTTCTCGGTACTTCAGTGTTCAGAGTTAGTCTCTTTTGGGAAATTAAGAAGCACCCTAGGAGTGAGGGAAGAGGTGGGGGTGGAGAAGGAGGGCTTTAGCAAGTAGGTAAGCAGCCTCAGCTCCTTTGCTCCTGAATTATTCATGGAAACAGGCTTTGAATAATTGGAGGCCATTTTTCATCATCATTATTTGCCAGAGAAATGACTCCATTGCTAAAATCTTAGGCGGGGAAGTACATTCTATTCAGTTTAGATTGCCTTCTTAGGGATGGCCCCGAGCCAGCATCTCATTTTGGGAGGTGTGAATGCAAGGGCAAATAATCCCGCCTTGTTAATTACTCCCAAAGTGAAAGAGGAGAGGAGAAAGAGAGAAAGAACAGAGGAACCAGAGGAGGGGAAGGGGAAAGGGACTGGGCGCGGGGCTCTAGAAGGACCTCAGATCTGTCAGGCGTGGGGTCAGCCTGGACGGAGGAATCATTCATTGTTTGTCTGTGCCTGGAGGGGCTGTTAGAAGCATATCTCCCCATCTGTCCCCATCCCCACTCTGATATTTTGTCCCCAGCAAGGCACAGGGTACTGAAGAAGGGCAGACTGCTCTGCCACTGGGTTACCTTGGGCAAGCCCTGTTCCTGTCTCTGTGTCTCAGTTTCCCTTCCCGAAAAATGAAGCTGGGGATTGTCATGAGGGTCGAATGAAATAATGGACATGATTTGCCCTGCATTGTGCCTGACTTAACGGAGACATTTCAAAGCTGTTAGAAAACCTGTCCCGTGGTCCGGCACTCTCCTTAGAGTTCCAGTCCTAAGGGTTAAACATTGCCCTTTTCAAAATGCAGAGGCAGATGCCCTTGGTAAGGGGTCATGCCTTTAATCGTAGTAAATCAATGATTTTGGGGGCTGGAGGGGACCACTTCTTATGTGTGTTGTGGGTGGGCAGTAGAGGAGACAAGGTAGGGAGTTAGGGGTGTTGAGGAAAGGGTAAGGGCATTACGTTGGTGACAGGGACCAACCTTTAGCGTTACCGTCTTGGGAGAGGCCAGTCTGAAGACACGCACAAACACACACGCACACAGATGTACTCATATCTGGCAGATGAGATGTAAGGAGAGGTGTCACATGTCAGTTTCTGGGAACCTTCCTGGACACAGCTGGCACATGCCTTTGGTTGTAACTTAAGTGTCGTCTAGGAGGTTTGTGGGGATTACTTCTAATACTGTCTAATGAGTTAGACGCTCTCAGGGAAAGGAATACCTCTTCTATGCCATGCCCCTTCCCTCCCACCCAAGGTCACAGGGCTCTGGATTTCATCAGCCTGCAGTACTCCAGAGGCCACTGATGGATTGGTTCTGTAAGCAGATACCACCCCATGACATGTTTTGAATCTGGCTGAAAATTCATCTTGGGGACCATCTGAGTGAAGAGAGCCCAGTGCTGAGGAGAACAAATGGACCAAATTTGATAAAGGAAGGTAAGTAGAGGGCGCCCCCCCCCACTCCACTCCCAGAAGAAGCCTTACCCCCTGGAATCAGCATATTTTCCTATGTCAGTTCTCCCCATCCCACTCAATGAGATAGGAGTTCACCAGTTCATTTCTAGGTTCACCAGCCTTCCCCTAGCCCCACTTCCCCACCAAGGAAGGAGGTGAAGCAGGTACCCACTGCAGTGATGGTCACCTGAGGTCTCCAGAAGCCTGCAGAGGGCAAAGTCTCAACCCAGCAGGATTGAGGTACTTTTCAGAGCCTTTGCTCTAGAAAATCACACAAGGGCTGCATCTTCACACTAAAGTAAGACCTTCGGGGGCTGAGGGTTGTGCTGGGTGCTTCTTGCTCTAGACAAAGGTTGTCATGTCTTCCCTTCTCTCTGTCAGGCAACCAAGATATCAAACTTCATACCCAGACAGCCCTGGTACTGCTCTGCTGCTTCTGAGCTGCCACACAACCTCCATGGGGGTGCATTTTGCCCATCTGTGAAACCAGGGTCCCAGGAAAGGCTGTTTTCTGGATGATCCTTTTTGCCAAGTGAGTCCTTGGCTCTGCCACTCTCTAGGACTAGTCTAGCCTCTTTATGGTCACCCATAACCAGGTAGGGTGCTTGGCAAGTGTACATGCACCAACTAATTAAACTTCTTGTTACCCATGGCAGAAGCTATAGGTTGTCCTTCAATTGTGTATTTTTTCTGTCTTCCACAGAATGTCTGATTTTTATCTGGGCATATTCCCACTCAGAATAAAGATTGCATTTCCCAGCCTTCTTTGTGGATAGTGACCATATGACAAAGTTCTAGTAAATGAGATATAAGTGCAAGTGCCACTTGTCAGTTTAGGAGCACCTTCATTAAGGAAGTAGGCACAAGCTCACTGCCTCTCTTGCTGTCTGAAAGACATAGATGTGATGTATGGAGCTTTAGCAGCCATATTGGACCATGAAGATGAGGACCACATTCTAGGGATGGTAGAGCAGTGAAATGAAAGGAGCTTTAGTTTCTGAGGATTTTATGAAGCAGAACCACCATACCACCCTTAGATTACCTACCTCTGAACTCTGTGTAAAAGACAAATAAACTTCTATTTAAGCCAACTCATTTAATCTGTCCTTGTAGCTGAACCTAGTCATAACTAATCCATTAAGAAACTCTACACATTCTTACCCCTACCTACATATTTTAATTACCTGGAGGGCAGTAAGAAAAATAAACATACCCATGCTGGATCCCAGGTCAAAAGACCTCGAACCTCTGGGGGTGGAGTGTGGGTAGTAGTACATTTTCAAAGCTCCTCAGTGATTCTAATGTACAGCCAAGGATAAAAATCACTGCTCTCTATCAACCAATGCATTTGTTCCAAATCTCTACTCCCAACTCCCCAGAGGGAGGGGAGGGGCACTTTTGAGGAGCTAATTCTATACTGGTGCTGAAAGTGGTTTAGGATGGCAGTTCTTAAAAATGGTTTCTGTGCACTGCTGATGACATGAGAAGCTCTGTGAAAAAGGGTTGTGTGGTCAAATAAACTTGAGGAAAATATTGGCATATTCAAGGCTTTGGAAGTCCTAAAGCAAAGAAACAGAGTTAACTTTATTAAATCCAGTGTTTCCCAAATATATTTCACAAAGTTCTGCCTTCCTTTTTTTCTTCTGTCTTACACACTCCCTATTAAAATCTTACAGAAGTATTTTCATATGTTGGTTTGGGCAAAGCCAAAGATGTAGCAAAGATGAGTTTTGGGGGAACTGCTGGGATTTTCACAGTTGGGGTTTCCCTAGGTCCGGGCTCTAGGAAAAGAGGAGGGAGAAGGAAAGAACCTTCTGCCTTGGGAATAGGGCAGGAGAAGCTGCCTTAGAGGGTTCCAGGGTCCAGAAGCTAGCCATGGCATTGTTAATGGAGGCTCAGATCAGGCTTTCTGAACCTGGGAGAGAGTGTGCCTGGGAAGAGGGCGCCCACACATGGGTTCAGGGAGCCCATAAATCTGAAATGATCTGAGACATTTGTTTGTGGGTTTCCCTTCTAATTGGAGAGTGGAACCCCCAAGAGTGCTTAGTGGTCATAAAAATTTAAGAACCACTGGCTCAAAGGAAACCAAGCTTCAGAGAAATCCAGAGAGCTAAATGAACCTCCAGCAGGTTACTCTGAGGCTGTATTACAGAAGGTAAGATTCTGAATCCACGGAGGAGACAGGCACCTTGTGCTTTGATTTGACTGGGTCAGTCCAGGAGTATCATTTTTGGTTCTGGGAGCCCTGATTAAGGGTTGGGGACAGACTGAGGGCTTCCCAAAAGGCAGGGGAGACAGTGGTGGAGGATTGAAGAGCAGCTCCAGAATCTGGGAACATTTGTCCTGCAGAAGACAAGCTAGGTCATTTCTGTGCTTAGTTGAACCTGTGTTCTCACTCTGGATTTGCTCTAATACCCAGAAGAATTCCTCCAACAAATCTCATCTTGTGTTTGCTGAAAGAACACAACAGGGTTTCCAGAAGCGGCATTGGAGCAGGTGGGGACTCATGTGCCCTTAGTGGCCAGGTATGTCTAAGTGGGGTTGGGGGGCTGAGGCTTGGTTCTGGCTTAAGGGGCCATGTGGGTCAGGGAAGAGAGTGGAAAAGATAAGTCAGAATAAGCAGGGGTCAGACCCTACCACCTGGGCCAGTTTTATGAGTGGGTGTCTCTATAGAGAAAGTTCCATACTTAAGAAGTTGGGCTTTGAGGTGTTTCTCAAGAACCCTTCTCACATTCTCTCCCCCTGTAGGATAAGACATAGATCCTCAGTGTGACCAGCAAAGCCCCCTCATGGCCTGGCACTTCCTCCCCTCCAGCCTCACTGTGTTCCTCCTGCCCTGGCGTTCTGTGATTCAGCCACAATAGTCTTCCCTCTGGTCCTGTGAGGCTCCGTGTGTCCACCTGCCACAGGGCCATGGCACAGGCTGTCTTCTCCGCCTGGAATACTCTCTTCTGCCTCTTCTCCTGGTTGAATCCTGCCCATTCTGTCGGTCTCAGCCTGCGATTCCTGTTACGTTGAGGAGCTCTCCTCAGCTTGCTGCATGGCACGTTCTTGTGGGGGGCATCATTTGAGTGGTTTTTATTTTTTGTGAATGGCACTCTTGGGGTATAATCCCATAGACAGTGCTGTAAATAAGGGCCCCTGGCGTGTGTATTGCTGTTGCCTGCCCTCCCGAGCTAGGCCAGTCCCTCCTATCAAATGCCACCCTCATGGCCTAAGTATTAATTATAATTTTAGTTACTTGAGTTAATATTCATTAAGGTCTATATTCTCTGCTAGACTGAAGCTCCATGAAGGCAGAGCTATGCCTGTCTTGCCTTAGCATCTAGCCCAGTGCCTGGCACAGGGTAACTGCTAAGCAAAGGTTTGCTGACTGACTAAATGAGGGAAATAACTGAATGATGAGAAAAACAGGTGTAAGTGCTCTCCTGTGTGTGCATGATTCCCAGAAAAGCAGCCTTTGCTGGCCTCCCTGGAGACGTATTCCTCCTCCTTCTATGACTAAGGCATCTGATGTACCCAGACTGTGTGTGTGTGCGTGTGTGTGTGTGTGTGTGTGTGTGTGTGTAAAGAGGACCAAGAGGAAAAGAAGTTAAAATATTAATTAATCCATCAGGGAAGCCAGAGCTCTGCAGTTTGTGCTTTTGCTCCCTTGTTCACTCATTTATCAACTAATAATTGCATATTGTATCAGGAAATATGTGGGGCAATGAAAGGGATTCAAGTATGAACAACACATTGTCCCATCCTGAAGCAACTCATAGCATAGTAAGAGAAATCAAATATTTATAGTACCAACCACTGTAACAATGATAATACAACTAGTGATTGTTAAATATTTCCTGTAGGCCAGATCTTGTCATACGTGCTTTAAGATGTTGGCCCATTTGTTTTTTCTCAACAACTCTTTGAGATAGGAAAACTGTTTCTATTTCATGGGTTAGGAAATTGCAGCACAGAGAAGTCAAGTCATTTTCCCATGGCCACTCAGCAAAGCCTTATCTTTTTAAACTGTGCCGTGCTCTTGTAATACAAAACGGAATGGGAGGAATGTGCACAAAAGCACAGTGTCACAGGAGTTTGGAGGAAGGGGTACCATTTGAGTCCAGGCACCTGGGAAGGCTTTGTGGAAGAGTAACACTGGAGCTGGAAGGTTAGGTAGGATTTTGAGAGCTGGGTATTTGTCAGGGTGGATGTCCTCGTGGGGAGTCAGAGCACAGGGATGAGAAAGAGTAGGGGTGTATGGCCGAACAGGGACAGTTCAATGTGGCTGGAGTGAGGGGGATGTGAAGCAGAGGGGCCAGAGAAGGCTGGAGAAGTAGGTGGGACCAGAGTGGGCAGGACCTCAGGTGCCCCTGAAGGCCTCATGGTGGGCTCTGAGTAGGGACAGAGAGAGAACGCGGATGGTGATGTGGGCGTGGCCCGGCCCTCTGCTTGTGCTTCATCCGCGGTGGGGGACAGGGAGGTGGCTCTGACCTGGCCAGGTGAGCGTGGCCCTGATATCTGTGAGCCCCAGGCCCCGGGAAAGCAGCTCACGGGGGGAGGGAGAACACACGGGCTTGATGCTGCTCCCAGGTGCCCCCCAGGACGCCCTGAGGAGCCTCACACTGCGGGGTCCCAGCCAGATGTCCAGCTAAGGTCACTCGCCAGACTGGGCCGCCCTCTGAGCCTGCTGCATCACTTCCCTGCAGACTGGGAAAACCCTGACAGAAACCCTTGAGAACCCACACTTTTCCCCTGCACAGGGTTTACCCTGTCAAGTGATTTCCTTGGGGGTGGGAGGGTGGGGGTGGAGAGAGAGACACACAGGAGAGGCAGGCGATCCTGAGTGCGTTTGCTGTGTGCTGTGACTGCAGCAGAGGTCTCGGGAGGGAGGTGTGGTGGGGCCGCTGAGAACACATGAATTCTGTCACCGTGAGTGAAGATTAGGCAGTGGATAGAACGGGGCTTTGCTGGCAGCCAGGGGCTGAACAGCTTGTAGATGTGCAGCAATCAGTTTAAAGCTGAGTCTGTCCTGCACGCTGAGGAGCCTGGCTCTTTAAGATGATGTTGTTCCTGGAAGTCGTTCAAAGTCAGAGGGAAGGCGATTTGCAGCCTGGAGATGGTGCCCCTCAGACAGAATCACCCACTCCTAGAGCAGCAGGCTGGGTAGGCAGCCCGTTGGGAGGAGAGATCTAGTCGATTTCTTAAAACTATGAATTTGAATTGATATGCCCTGAGAGAAAGATAGATGCTATTTCTAGAGTAGTGACCGACAAGAACTGGCTTAAGAAGCGACTGCGATGCCCTACAGCCAACAGAGTAAAGCTCTAATCCTTGGCCCGGAAGCCTCAACCTCCCTGCAGGGCTTCCTGAGCCGCTTCGTGGCCCCATGTCCTAGGCTTGTCCTCCGCAGGACCTGCCAACGCCACCCCATCTCCTGAGCAGAGCTTCTGCCTGAAGTGCTCATTCTTTCTTTTGTCTGTCCAAACTATACCAGTTCACCAACTCCAAATAAAATATAGACTCCTGGCCAGGGGTCTCTGATGCCTTTCTCCCTCCCCAAGAGGGAAGACATGCTCTGCCCCTGTAAGGGCACCACATGTTCCTTATGGCATAACATGTAGGCGGTTATAATGTGACTAATCAACATATAAGCTCTGGAAGGCAGATGGTGCACCTGGGCCTCTCCATGTGTCCTGCAGCTTGTAGTCCAGGTGGCCAAGGCTACCCGGAGCCCTTGGTGACCCCATCAATACTGTCTGTTTATTCTTGGCTTTCACACCACATTCTTTTTCCCACAGTAGCCGACTCACTGTCCCTCCAGGTATCATGTGCTTTCACACCTCTGGGCCTTCATTCATTCATTCATGCATACATGCATTAAACATATTTTTTGAGTGCCTGCTATGTCAGACTACTCCACTTCGAAGACCCTGGGGTCAGTGCATGACTCAGATCTGACCAATCACAGCATTCCATTTTCCTAGCCATAGAGATTAGTTATGGGTGGGAAAGTGACACAAGTCACACCCCTGAAACTCTAAGACTTCCATGGGAAGCCTTTGGGAAGCATCATGTCCTTTCCTCTGGAGTTGCTTACTTAATAACAGGTGTCAGCCTGTAGCTGATGGGGACCATCCATGAGTAGCAAGAATCAGGTCTCACCAAAGAAAGCAGATCTGAGAGGCAGAGAGCTAGAGATTTCTGGTGACATCCACTGAACATGTAGGTCCAGCCATGCCTGAAATACACCTGCTTTTCAATTATATGAGCCAATCAGTCCCTTTTCTGTTAATGCCAGTTTAAACTGACTTCTACAACATGTATTCTCACTAAAATAAAGAAAATACATTAGCCTTTACAGATGTGTAAACAGTCCTTTGTCCTCCCGGTTGTTCTAAACCTGGGTCTAGAATATTCTTTACTTTCTTAACACTGGGAGTGTGGTGGGTGGTGGTAAAGGGGGTAAAGGTGTTTGCTTGTCTGTTGTTGTCTGTGCCTGGCCTTCAAGCCCCACTTGGTTGGAGCAGGCCTAGGATGGGCCCCCTCTCGCCTCTCCCGGAGCTGATGGTATGAGTAGCATGCACAGATTAAGCAATGGGCTCTGGACAGTGGGAGGAAGCGGGTGCGGAGGCCAAAGCTCATGGGGCTCAGCGTGATTGATAGTTAGGTGCTTCTGTCTCCCAGGATTTGAACATATTGTGTGTTTTTGTATTGGATATATATTTTTGTCATCACTGCTATTGTATTTATATTGGGTTTTACTTTAGCTGCTATTCCTCTTCCATGCCTCGGGACCCTGATGTCCCAGCATTTCCCCAGGGACTGAGAATGTTCCCACACATTTAACGAAGTCTGCAACGGGTGTATTTTTAGTTGGCTTGTTTGCGTTTGTTCTCTGCCTGTTTCTTGCCTGATTGACACCCGCTAGGTGAGAGGCACAGGAGCATAACTTTGCTCTGGGAGAGATTTGGCTACAGTGGCTGACTTCAGAGCACCCCTCTGTGAGCGGATATGATTTCCATCTCTTTTAGCGCCTTTGTTCCAGATTCCTTTGTTCACATGGACTGCCAGGAGGTAAGCTGGGCTTGTTTACCACCAATTCATGGCTGGTGGGTGTTGGAAATCTCCCTGGGCTCAGGCTGGACAGTCTGCCCAAGAGAAATGTTTCCAGGGTGCTTGTGCCTGTGGACGCAGGGGCTTCCCGTAGCAGAGGCAGCGTTTGAAGAGAGCCCTTGCTCTCAGTCACAGTGCCCTGCAGGCCTTTGCTCGTGGCAGAGGGCAGGGAAGCTGCTTAGGGTCTGGGTCGAAGCAGGTGGCATAGTCACAAGGGAGAGATTGAAGAGAGTTTAGTAAAAGGGCAGTTCACAGGGCACAGGCAAGTTTAAGGGAACCAGCAAGAGATGTGACACCTCGGGATTATTAATAGCAAGAAACTGTTACCACCCTCAGCCCCCTTCCAAGACATGAAGCACTTACCACCCCCCAGGAAAGCAATAGCCGCCTGCCAGCCACTGTGGTTTCAGTAGAGGGACACAGCTGGTGTCAGTCTGGGGCGGGGATGTGATGGAGCTGGGGAATGAGGCCCTGCCTGCTGCCTCCTCTCATCCTCTGGTCTCCTGTCGGCTGACGCAGCCTGGCGAGGGAGTCTTATTGAGGCAGTCCCTGGATGCCAGCCTCCTGGTGGCATTTAGAGGCTGGAGGCAGCAGAGAGCAGACCTGGAAAGAAAAACACAATATCCAGCTCTTGTGCATTAGCTCCTGTTTCATACAGGACTCTGTAAGAAGTGGAGACCCACTCATGGTTGCCTTGGGGAGGAAGGAGCGATAGGGCTGAATCTAAGAGGCAGGAATGCAGGGGGTGTGGAGTGGATGAAGATCCCTCCTAAAGCTCCCCAGGGAGACTGTGGGTGGCTGCCACCACGTGTGCCAGGAGGCACAGATGATCTGCCGGGCTCCCCCCCACTCCCCACCGGAGCTTGGCCTTCAGCCTCATGGGGAGCTGATGTAGATGGACTTTGCACTATTTGTAATGCTTCCTGACTCCGCCTTAAAACAAAAAGTAATGCATGTTCATTTTAGCAAGCCAGACAACATAGACCTGCAAAGGGAAAGCCAGTTCTTCCCTTTGTCCCCAACCGCAAACATTAGCGGTTTGGTGTAAATCCTTCTTTCCACTTCTGAATGCTCACTCATCTTTAAATGTTTATAACATATACCAACAAGTAATTTTCTTCAAAAATGGGATCACACCAAGTGAAATTGATCTTTCTAGGTAAATCAATATATATAGCTCCAACTAATCTTTTTTAATCGCTTCCTGATATTTCATAGCATCCATACATAAAAATGTTTGAAAATTATACTTCTATTTCAATGAGCCAACACAGAGTTCTTGGTATCTAATGAGTCAAATTGCCATAAATAAGACTCATTTTTAGTCTCTCAGTATTTCAGGTCCAGATCTGAGCATGGCACAGGAGAACTCATAGTTCAAGGGCGCCCATAAATAGCACACCGGTGGCCCAGACGCTGCACGCTCCTGAGAAAGTCATGTGGGCTGAGGAGTCCTAGAAGGCCTCCTTCAGGGAGAGCACCCCAGCCAGAATCACGGGTGACTCAAGATGGACCTTCAAAGGAGGGGGAGATGTTATCACTATTTTAAGCCTGTGCAATAACATCAATTAGTGACTAATGAAGTGCTCCGAGGCAGAGGTCTGCTGGACCTAGCTGAGATGAGACAGCAGTCATTTGTAAGTGACATCGTTTGGATGCAGAGAGAGAGGAGCGAATGTCATTCCACACTCTTGAAATAAGCGGGTTTTCCCCAAGTAGGTTAATTATCCCCCCTACCCATAATTCATTCACACTCCTGATTTGTGTCACAAATTATTTGCATTGAATGATCATATGTCAGCTCGAGTCTTGTCTGTGTCCAAATGATCACAAGTTTGAAATCAGGCATGTTTTTGTTAATGAGGTTTCACATGATGCCCATTAGCCAGTGAATACCCCTGGGCCTATGGGTCTGTACCAAACCCCAAGGGCATCTTAGCATGGGCCACAGTCAGGTCCCTGCGTAGGGAAAAGGGCCCTCACTCTCTGGGTAGTGTGCGACAGCAGCTTCAGAAGCAGGCCGCTCTTCCGGTCCAGAGGGGCTCACCTGCCTTTGTCCTGGCCTCCCTCATGCTGTCCCCTTAGCCGCCACCGCCCGCAGTCCCCTTAGCAGTGTTTGAGGGCCTTCCCTCTGCTTCCAGCCGTTCTCTGTGGCTCTCCCGTTGTTCTGCCTTCCCAGACCTCTGGCAGAGTCTTCTCCACGCTTTCTCCTAAGTTTCTGACCACCTCGTGGGGATGCCACCTCCTAAGTCCTTGTCGAGGGCAGCAACACTCCGATTTATTTCCCAAGGTCTGTGACTTCAGGACACATTTCTCTTCATACCCTTGCCCCCAGCTCTGAACTCCTAGAACACCCCAGAATTCCTCATCTCCTTACCTCTCTGTTGCTATAACTCTTGACTCTTCCAAGGTTTGGGGGCATAGAAATTCACCACCCGTCTTACACTGTATGCTGAATACACCACCGTTACACTGTATGAACTCTTCATTCAGAAGTCTTAGGAATCATTTCAAACCCTGATGAGGAATGAAGGAGATGCAGAACTTAATGCAATCCTAAAATCCTCTAAATGGGAAAAATTCCCAGTTAAGAACCATGTGGGGGAGGCAGATTCTCGCCTTAAAGAGACGGCGCCAGGAATTGTTTTTCCTCTCACAGCACTTGCTGAACTGCTGAAATATCTTCCCTCATTATTGGGAACCTATATAAAAGCCGGTAAACTTTTATTGCAGGCATATTACAGCTTTACTCCAAAACACGCCCTCCCCCCTACATTTGTCAGCACTGAGGAATGGATTTCATAGGCAATTTGCAGCTGCCATTCAGGCCCTCTGAGCAGGGAGGGCAGGGGGGAATGACTTGGGGAGCCCCCAAGTCCTCATCCCATCTGCTCCTGGCTCAGTTCCCTCAGCATGCACGGTCTTGCAGAGCCTTTCCCTGCCCAGGGCACGGCATGAAGGTCCTGGGGCCACCTGCACTTGAGGAAGAGAGAGGACCTTCAGAGTGGGAGAGTGGTTCTCAGTGGTTTCCAATTTGGGTAGCTGCGTGGAGAATAATCTGGAGAGATTTGAAGACAGCAAGAGTGGCCCCCATCAAAACGGAGATGTGTTGGATAGGAGAGGGGCCCCTCTCTGGACTCAGTCCTCACAGGGACGAGCCCTCAGGTTCCCTAAGCCACACAGGCAGTAGAGAAGGAAATCGGGATGGAGCGGTGGCAGCAGGGGTTCTGATGTGGAACCATTCCCTGTTTTCACCTTGTCTCCCCACTCACTTGCTGCCGGTCCTCGGCAAGCAGCCTCAGACCTCTCACTGGAGAGGAAGGATGGGGACTGAACACAGTAACGGGCAAATTCCAGGGCTGGGCCTAGCATTCAGGAGATGCCTAATTGAGGTGGGGCCTCTCCCTATTGCACTTGACTTAAGCTGCCTCTACTGCGATCATGGTTTTCCCTCTGCTCCAGGTCTCAGTGGTCCACTCGTACTAAGTATTGTGGAAATACTTCTTTAGTTGAAGCACTCTGTCTCTTACAAGGCCAACTCTAAGATTCCACCTGCTCTGGTTCACTTTTCCATTAACCTTTCATAACTGTTAAACTTTTTTTTTTTTGCCTTTTCTTGCTCTTTTCTTCATTCTCCACTTGTTGGGGCTACCTGAGCTCTCCCTAATGGATATCTGGAATAAAGACCAAAGTTGAGGTTCAGGATAAATAACTTAATGATAATTAAAATTACTTTAAAAATATCCCTTATATGCAACTAAATTGGGTCATGTGTTGCATATATAATAGTAAAGCATTGCCCAGTCCTGCCTCAAATGATTTACAACTGGACCCTTCAGATCAGAGGTTGGTAAACAATGGCCTATGGGACAAATCTCTCCCAACATCTATTTTTGTGAATAAACTTTTCTTGGAACACAGCCACAACTCATTTGTTCACAAACTGACTATGGATGCTTTTGCATGACAACAGACTTGAGGAGTTGCGACATAAACCTTATGTCCTGCAAAGCCTAAAATATTTACTATCTGGCCTTTACAGAAATATTTTGCTGACCCCTGTTCTAGATCATCTTCTTCTGCTGATATGCTTCAAGGCTCCTGTCTCAGCTCCAGGGGGACATTGAGGAATTAACTCCATGCAATCCACTAGGTAAGCTCCCGAGCTGAGCTACTCATTTATGGGAAAACATTGCTTAAATGCCACATATATATATATGTATATATACACATGCTGCATGACATATATATTGAGTATGCATTTTGGACCATTTGGATCTATCCTAAGAAATTCTTTAAATCTTAAGATTCATTTCAGGAGTAAGGCCCACCTGAAAGACCTGGAAAGCAGTCAGCTCGGTTGCCAGCTGTCCTTGATGCTGATTGCAAGCGCCAGTTGAGTCCAATACCTTAGTAATAGCATCTGAGGTTTATTAGGTATTTAATTGTTTTCAAAGGACTCTAAAATGTGTTCACGTGATTATACTGTTACTTCTGAGAAGTATACAACACAGAGTTCTGTGTATGCTAAGGGTGGGACCTGGTAGTAGTTCAGGATTTTTTTAATGCAAAGTGTCTTACCTATATTATCACAATTACAGCCTTAGTTCCAACATCTCATTAAACCTTATTCTGCCTTGCCTGTAGAACCTTTGCTGGAGTGACAAGATCTTTGGCTTTATCCTACTATTCTTATTGTCCATACCTGCCCTCGGCTCCTTGAACTCCTCTTGCCCTGGCCAGGCCCCTGCACTCCCCTCTTCCCCTGTCCACCCTCTCTTCAAGAATTTGCCTTTTCATGCTTCCTGCTCAGGTTCCTGCCATTCACTCCATGTCAGACAACTTCTCCCGTAGAACATACACTCTCTGGACACTAATTAAAGCATCCATATAATTAGTAAGTGTTTTTCTTCTTTCAAAATAGGTAGTCCTGAAGTTAAGGATATTCATTTTGGAAGAGAAATGATGTGGTCTTTGAAATCCCATGGAACTCCAGCTCTTGACTTTCCATTTTGGAGGAGGCCAAAGTCAGGGTTTTTGGACTAAGGTAGACATGCCACCTTTTGCTGCTTTTACCCTCTGACCAAAGTCACAGCCCATTCTCAGGACCCTTGGCTTACCTTCAGTTTGATAGTTGCATGTAAATTCTGCTACCCGCAAGTGCCCAGGTGTGATGCAAGACAGCTTGTGATGATATTCATTTAATAGAAACAATTGTACCCTAGTGATGGGGACATAGCTGTCTCATAGAGTACCAGTAAGTATTATTCAGCATAATAGATTGGGGTAGGAATGGGAAAAAGACAGGGAAACCAATAATCAGACCCAATAACTCATCTTCCTTGGGTTCTACAAGTCAGAGCGTCATCAGTGGTCACATAGCCTGAGCTCCTCATTTTAACAGTGAGCAGGCTAGGGCTCGGAGGACAGAAGTAACCTGTCCAAAGTCTCCCTGGGAGGTAGTGACCTAACAGTATTAGAACTCAGGCCTTCCAATTCAACCTGTACCTATAGTTTCTTAAGGCTTGCACTGTCTCAGGAATCCTTGAGGAGAGAAGGGGAGAATGGGACCCGTTTTATCTGTTTGATTTATTTTGTAGAAAATATTTGCTCCCTAAAACTATTTGAAAGTCATTGCAGGAAAACATGTTGACTCTTGGTTTGGGAAGATTGTAAACCCTAAAAGGAAAACTGATAAGTCATTATACAATTGGCTTCCATTTATGAGTGTCTATTGTGTTCTAGGTACCTGACACTCAGTGGCTTATTTAATCTTAATAGCATTCCTATGAGGCAAATATTATGATCCTATTTTAAGTGGAGAGACTGAGTGCCATACCATTTAAAAAAGCTGTCCAAGAACACAAAGCAAGTAAGAGGAGGAACTGGAATTCAAGCCGATATCTTCCTGATTTTAAAACACATTCATCTTCATGAACCCAAGCTTTCATGTCATTCACTCTCCTGCTTGGATGGCCAACTACCAGATGGGATTCCAGCCTTCCAACAGGGATCTTGACCTTTGTGGCAGAGGTGGGCCCTCCGACTGTAGCTGTAGGGGGACTGCTTGATGGTGGGGGCGACTGAGACACGGATGCCCCTTTATGTTCTTACCCAAAGAAGAAGAACTCCAAGTTCAAGAACAGCGAACCAACCAAATTATACACCGGCCTTGAAGTTCCTTCTGCAGCCTTCTAGTCGTCTGGTTTTGCATTAGGAGAGCTCTCCCCAGAGTTGGGCATTTAGGTTTCTCCCCTTATTCATTTTTTTAAATTTAACAATAATTTTTAATATTATCAAATGTCCAGACCGGTGTTCAGATTTCTAGTTATCTCATGTATGTCATTACCTCATTCATTTTTAAAATACTTATCTGCTGATCTTTGACTATGCCTGAAATTCCATTGCTAATGCTGAGTCCCTTTTTATTGAGGTATTGCTATCTCTATGTCCCTTTATAAAGAACAGATATGCTGAACCTTTAAAAGAATATAGACATCTATAAGTCTGTAACACCTCCTTACAAATTAGATTATTAAATACTTTCTTTCCAGTTTACTGAGAATATACCCTAAGAGAACGGTAGGTGGAAAGAGTCAAATGTCAGAGGGCACTGCCTTCTTTGAAGCATGAGATGCTGCCTTATACAGGGTCTGGGTGGTGTCCAGGGGAGGGTCTAGGCAACCAGGGGCAGCATTCATGGAATGGGTCCAGGGGAAGACATGTGTGGGGTGGGCCCTGGAAGGCAAGGTGCTGGAGCCAAAAGCAAATACTAGTTGCTAACATGTATTGAGTAAGTAGTGTGTTCCAAGAACTCACATATGCATTAGCTCATTGAATCCCCAGAGCTCTCCTGTGACACAGGTGTTATTATTATGACTGCTCTTTTATCAACAAGGATCTGGAGGCATAGAGAAGTTAAATGACTTGCTCAAGGTCACATAATTAAAAAGTGCCAGAGTCAGGATCCAAACACAGATAGTATCGCCCCAGAACCTGTACTCCTTTTTTGCAGCGTTCACAAACTCAAGACTGTTCAAGAATAAATGTATGGAAAATATCAATGACACCATGATTACATTTGAGGTTTTCTTATCATACAATGATGATACTTTATACTGTACATCTTTTAACTCTCCACAAAGTATTCCACATCCATCAGCTGAGTGGGATGAGCTTGAGGTGGGTAGGGTCTGCAGACTGGCTGACCAGGGCCTTTGAATGACACTGTATAAGAGGGAACTTGTTGACCAAGGGAGAACTGATGCTGCAGAGTGACTGTGAGCCCCACCTATGAATTCTGAGCCTGGTCCTGTGTGGATATGTACAGGAGATGGGGCAGAGAAAAGACCACATTCCTGGCCTCGAGGAGCTCCCAACCCTGTTGGGGAGAGAAGGCTGCCTCAGAAACAACCGATCAACACCCAGAGCTAAGGCAGAGGACAGGGTGACACAGGGCCCCCACGAGGGAGAGGATGAGAGCAGCTGGGCCCCCAGGAGGGTGAGGATGAGAGCGGCTGGAGGGGGCAGAGGCCCTTCCTGTGATATAAACTCCATCCGTCCTTTCGTATCCAGCTCGAAGGCCTGCTCCCCTCGAAGCTTCCTGTGCTTTTGCCCTCACATGGATCTCTCCCAGCTGGGCTCAGACAGCCTTTCTGTTCTCTTCTTACTCACCTAGCATTGTTCTTTACTTGAGTTTCTCTTTTATTCCTCTCTGACCACAGCAGAGTCCACTGTTATTCCCATCTTCCATCTATTCTCCAGCAGTACTTTTCAAAATTCATTGTCAAGTTGAATCACTTGGGGAACCTGTTAAAATGCAACTTTAGATCCAGTAAGTCTTACGTGGAGCCTGAGATTCTGTATTTCCAACAAGCTCCTAGCTGTTGCTGATGCTGATTCTGATAGTCTATGGACCTCACTTTGAGTAGCAAGGTTCTACGGTATCAGACAACAGACCAAACCTTTGAAGCTGACTTGTTGATTTATTGAACTAGTTAATGGGCACTTCCTTTTTCTGGGTCTTTTTTTTTTTTTCCTATAAGCCAGATGAAAATAAATTCTGAGGCTTGACAAATGCTAAGGTTTTTGTCCCATCATTTCCTTCTCCTGTGCCCTGGGCTAATACTGATCATTGAAGATGGTATTCCTTCCCACTGAGCTTGGACATGTCCTGTTGAGAAGGAGTTTCTTGATACAGTGTCCTAGGGGACCTTTTCTGGTCCAACAGAGATGGCTTGAGGATGTATTTGTTACCCTGGGTGAAATGTGCCTTAAGGTCTCTTCTGATGAATGATCTGGGGTATGTGGGGAAGCTGTCTTGGGTGCTATACAGAGGTGCCCCAGAATCTGGTGCCCACCCTGAGAGATGGAGGCATTGCTGCCTCTGGAGCCTCTCATACTAGAGAAGCCTCTCAGTCTGGGACTGGGAAGTGAGAACAGGAATGGGAAGATAGAGAACAGGAGCTGGAAGGGAGTGATTAAGTCAGTGGTTCTCAACCATGACTGCACATCAGAATCACTAGAAAGCTTTAACAAATAGTGATACCTGGAGCCACTCCTAGATATTGCATTTTATTGGTTTGGGATATGACCTGGGCATCAACACTGAAAAATCTCCCAGGTGAATCTAATGTGTAATCAGGGCTGGGAACCACTGATTAAGGCCATATGGTCAAGCTCAGAAAGCGGCAAGGGATTCAGGAGCTTGGCTTCCTCTCAGTCCTGGGCTCAGAGGGAAGCAGACCCTGGTCACCGTCCCCCAGCTGGTCATTGCAGCGTGGGGTAAGCTAAGCTCTTGGAAGTAGTTCCTGCTCGGGGAGATTTCTGATTAGAACTGATCCCATCTTTGGAGGCCAAGTTAAAGGTGAAGACTTTGAGGAAACACAGCAACTTCCAGTCTTTTATTTTTTGCTTAAAATGGATCTATTCTCAAGAAGACAAGGTAAGATAATCCCTTCTCAGGCATGATTCTGTCTTGGGGGGATGTTATTGTTATTATTGGCTCTCTTGATCTAGACTGGCCTTTCTCATTGTCTAAGTTTTGGGTGGGGGCCTCTTCTCCTTGGTTGAGGGCTCGGAGCTGGGAGGCAGCCCTATTCACATCCACCCTTTGTGGAACCTCAACCTGCAATACTTCCTTCTTCTCTTAATTTTCCTCCCTAATAGGAAAGCCCTGTCTCCCCCAGCTCTCAATCCTGCAGAGCTCAGCTATTTGTTCAAATGAAAGGATTGGATCAAAGTGATGTCCACTGATGAGTGGATGACTAAGCCCGGTGAAGACCCCAGCCCTCTTGGATTTGAAGATGGGCTACTTGCTGTCCTAGAATGTCTTTAGTTTGTAGAATTCCAGGTAATAGAAGAGAACTGAAGCACTTTCCCAGCCACTGTTAGGGGAGATTGGTGGGCTTTTCAGAGGGTGAAGGAATGGTGCTACGTTCGATGTCTCTGTTAATGGTGAGAACAAGGCATTGCTCAAGAACAAGCCGGATACCCGACAGGGAGCAGTCCATCCTCTTCCCTCTTACAGAGAAGACAAAGGGCCTATGGGGGAGTGTGAAGGGGGCTGCTTTAGGCAGCTTCAGCATATTTCTAATTATAGTGCCCATTTGTAACCAAGACTTTGGCCTTCCAAGAAGGCCTGATTACAACATTCATAAGTCATTGACAGTCAGTCTATTACCGATTCAATGATTTCTCCAGCCAGGGAGAGTCTCGATCTTTTAAAAACTGATTCTTCACATTAGAATAGCATAAGCAATTAGTTTTATTTTTAGCTCCGTTAAGCAAGAGCTCTAATGAAGCTGAAAAGAGGTTTTTACCCTTTTTTCTTTCTCCCGTTCTTTCCCCCTGAGGTGCTTTAGGAAAATTCAACCCGGTGGCTTGCCTCCTGCTGCCCTGGGTCTTTGTGGGATGCCCCTGGCTGCTGTAAGAAACCTACAGAATGAGGAGTTCATGAAGGTAGAGGGTGGTTTTCAGAACTTGGTACTTAACTTTGTATTCTTGAGACCTAGACTCCTACCTCCTCTCTCATCATGAAGGTGGGGGTGGAAATATGTGTAGGGGTGAGCTTGGCAGGCTTAGTCCCTAAACCCCACATTGTATTCGGAGTTTCTGGCATGAACGGCTGAGAATAATATTACCTGGATTCAAGGCCCTCATTCTAGCAGTGTGGGCTTGACTTACCATTCCCGGCCTTATGCCCCAGCTCTCCTGCACACACCCCTGCTCTTGCCAGAATGGTTTACACCTGGATCCCAGGTAGGACTACACACATTTCTAACTCCTTTCCTTGACTGCCTCCACTGCTCTTCCCAGCATGCTGGACCTGGAGTGGCCTTTCTCTGGAATCTTGGGGACCAACCTGTGCCTACAAAGTACAAATTCCTAGATGGTGTTAAGCACATGCTGCCTGGGATCGCTGGTTAACCTGGTCAGGTTTATTACCCAGTCAGATGCCTACAAGGTCCAGGGAGGTGGCTTAATGGAGAAAAACTGATTGTGGTGAGAGCTGCGGTTCCCTGAAGGATGTAGCCACTCTTCAACTACAAAAGACTATTTTCATGTTGAGTTTCTAGTCTGGTGGTGTCCGATGTTTCTTTCAGAAGCAGCTGAATATTCAGATTTTAAAACATAAAGTCTCCTAATTTTTAAATGTTGGAATGAACTCTGTTAAAACTCCACGTGGGCCCCCACCACTGGGGGGGGCCACCATTTTGTTTTCTCAGCTTTAGGCTTTGAGTGTGTAACCCATAGACCACAACTCGGACCCCTGTTTTAAAGCCCCTTTGAACTCCTGCTGCCCCTTGAATCAGCAAGAAGAGCCGGCCCTACCTGCACCAGGCCCAGCGTGGCCGAGGGAGACCAGCCACACAGGGACCCTGGGGCAGGGCCGGCGTCACCTCATGGCCTGCCGCCCAGAATTCCTCTGCCAGGGCCACACAGATGCACGATGATGCTGACTGAGCACATGCTGATTACTGTCATCCAATCTTAATGAAAATGAGGAAAACACTTGCCCCCTGGGAACGCATTAGATAAGGGAAAGAACATGGTTTCACTCTGGTTGGTTTTTGTGCCATTTTTTGTGGCAAAGGTGCTACTGAAATTCAGCCCTGAAGAGGCACCACTGAGCACGTACTGTGTCCCCGCCAGCGCGGAAACCACAGGCCAGCGCGAGTCCCCCCAAGACCATGTCCCTGCCCTTGATATCGTGTGGTCACAGGCTCAAGACTGTGAGCGCCTGTACGTGGTGGGACCTTGGCCGCACTTATCACCGTGTGTCTCCCAACCCCCAGCACAGAATAGGGGCTCAGTATATGGAATTAAAGACAAAATGAGAGAAGCAAATCATGGTTTCCAAAAGAAGAGTCCAACTTTCATCTTGACTTGAGGATTTTGTTTCTCATATGAATCTGATCTTAGCATGTCATGGCATCATTTTCCTTTTGTGAGCAACTGGCTGTTGTGACAGACTAGTATCTTGAACTGATACTGAATAATATACCATTGTGCAAAGTGGTCTTCCCAGGAAAACCTGACATGGGGCTGGGGAGGGAAGGCATGTGCAATGACAGAAAACAGGTAAAAATCCATGGCTAAAGTGTTCCTTCTGAACCCTCTCCTTTGCCTTCTTAGTTTATCCTGATTCCAGTCCTAAGCTGCTCTGAGGGAAAATGGATCACTGTTGTGATGTCGCCCATCTCCATGTCCTGAAAGATGGCCTGCCATTCTCAGGGAGAGGGTATACAAATTGGACTCCAGGGGAGGCCAGCTGAGGGGGTTGGACAAACCTCTGACAGAGGATATGAATCTTGGCCCCAGGTCCCAGTGAGGGATGGCAGGGCTGACAAGCCTGCATCAACATGCCTCCGTTCTGGGGAAGCTATCACTCACCCTTCTGAACTCTGTGGCATGTGCTAATGAGGGCCCAGCTCGTATACCATCCCTGCCTAGAGGCTGGGGATAGACGGGGGCTCAGCCTCTTGGCAGACCTAGAAAGGGGAGCCCTTGGCGGATTCAGAATCATGAAGGAGAGCGTGTCTAGCTCCACCTCTCCTTACATTCTAGCAGTCCCCATTTGGGGGAGGCCTTTTTCTTCCTCTCCTTCCTAGAGGCACAGACTCCTGTCTCAAATACCCAACTGAATGCTATTAAGAACTGCCGGTGTTATTCATTCCTCTTGGTAGCTTTTATATTTACATGGAGACCCCAGGTATAGGACAAACACTTAACCTAAGGAACAAATGGCTGATTGTCACATTTCAGGCACCTGCAAGGAAATGATCTTGAGAGCCCTTGTGAAAATGGAGGTTCCTTTGTTATCAAAGGGGGTCCTGTCAGCTGAGGGGGAACTGAACACAGGTGGTGATGCAGGCATTGATGGAGATGACACAGTGATGATGGCAAATTTAGCTCTATTAAGTGCTGACCACATACCAGGTGCTGTGTAGAGCTTTATATATATAAACTCATTTACTCCTCCCATCAGCCCAGTGGTGTTAAGAAGCATTGCTGGGGGATGCTTCAGAAAAGCTGCCTTTCCATAATAAAACATGTGCAGGCTTAGTCTGCTCAAACACAGTTCCATTGTGCTGTGTCCCCCAAATCCTACAATCTCCTGATGATGCAAAGTTTAAGAGCAATGACTTAAGACTTGAGTTTGAAGCCTCTTTTTGACATGTAGAAGCTATGTGATCTAAGGCAAATTATTTAACTGCTGGAAGACTGCATCCCACTTTCCAAGGATCAGCCTCACCGGGCAGCTGTGAGGGTTAAATGGGAGAACGCAGGCCGAGCGCCCAGGGCATCCCCAGCATGAGGGGTGACCTCTTAACTTCTGTTACGGGGCACATCACAGGCAGCGCTCCTCCCCACCTGAATGTTTCATGCACGTGTTTGTCTTCCCTGTGAGACTGTATCTGGGGGGATAATTCCATTTATTCATTTTTGAAAATACTTCCTTTGGAACTTTGAACACAGTCAATCAAATTAGGTGACTAGAATTGGAATATAATGGCCACTAACATTTATTAAATGAGTATCTCATGCTATGCTCAATGTTAAGTAAGTCCTTCCAACCACCCTGTGTAGGTTTCTATAGCTAAGCTTGTTTTGCAGGTGAGGGAACTGTGGCACAGATGGGCTCAACCACCGACTTGGGATCCCACTATTGGCAAGTAGTGGAGTCTAGTGGACCCAGGTAGTCTGGACTTTAATCGCTATCCCATAAACACATCCCTAAAGAGCTCCTTCTCCAATTCCCACTCTCTTGGAACTTAAAAGTTCCGAGCCAGTATGAACTTGAGGGGGAGCCACTTGCGGCACGTCGCACAGCTAATCTAGGAGTGGAGCCGGGGCTGGAGCCAAGCTCTCCGGACTGCCAGCCCAGTGCTCTGCATCGGAGGTGTGCCCTGACACGTGGCGTTGTGATTAATCGGGAGAGGAGCTGTAGGAGGCTGACATTTGCCAGCCTCATCTGTGTTTCCTGCCCACACGCAGGGGCCCTGAATGTCAAAGTACCCCCCCCACCCCCGCCAACACTCCTCACACACACACTGCTACGCTGGAAGGGAGGGGGAAGCCCACTTGCTGTTATTAGGCAATTAAAAATATGTGCTGAGCAGATGTGGGGACGGCCCCCCTTCCCCAACGTGCTGGGCCACGAGGTAGCTGGCTGCATCTCACTCACGCTGAGGGACATGTAAGGGACTAGATGAGAAACGGTACCTCAGCATTCAGGGAAGGTGGTTCTGAGCAGAGCTGACTCTCATCTTCCCAGCTCAGTAGCTCAGGCTGCTGGACAGCGGGAGGAGAGGGGACTAAGGGCTGTGGCCAGGGGCCGCCGGAACTCGGGCGATACAGTTACATGCACAAACGTGAGATGGAGTCTGAACTCTCTCTGCGTTCTTGCATCTGTCCCAAAGCTGATGTGTTACTCATTCCACTCTCCTGTAATTGTCGGACCCTCAAAAGTCAAGTTCATGTCAGGTTGGACCTAAATCATTCCTACTTTTCATTTCCACTATAACGGTGATCCCAGGAAGAAATAGGGATGGAGTCTGGTTGGGACTATGGTCTGAATGCTCCAAAATCCATATGTTGAAATCCTAAATCCAAGGTGATGGTGTTAGGGGGTGGGGGCTTTAGGAGGTGATTAGGTCATGAGGGCAGAGCTCTCATGACTGGGATTAATGCCCTCGGAAGAGAGGCCTGAGAAAGCTCCCCCACTTGCTTCCACCATGTGAGGTTACATCAAAAAGATGTCCCTTTATGAACTGGACACAACCTGACCACGTGGACACCCTGATCTCAGAACTGTGAGAAATAAATTTTGTTTATAAGCTCCCCATCTATGGTATTTCTGTTATAGCAGTCCAGAGAGACTAAAGTGGCTGGTGACTTTTCAAGCCTCCTTGATGGAAGTCTTCCCGCTAGAATCTGGCCTCAGGCCCTTAGAAACAGGAGTAGCGGGGGCCTCTCTCCATGATTCTTTCCTTTCCCCTTGCAGACACCTCCATATCCGATTATTCATTCCTTTAAAGTTTTAAAACGTCTCCCACGTTAATCTTTACCTTTGCTCTCTGTGTCCGTGGGCACGCAAGCATCCCAAGGTCACGGCTAAAGGAGGTCTTTCGATGAGTTATGGGAGGTTCCTCAAAGAGGATTTGCTTATTCTGTGTTGTGTAAAGCAGGATTGGAAGTGAATCACTCCGCACTGCTCCCTGGTGCCCTACACTCAGGTTTTCAATGCCTATTTATTGAATGAAAGATATGGAAGATAGGGGTTTGTTGGAAGTCTTTTGCTTTTTTGCTACCTGCAGTGGAGAGTGACTTGATTCCAACTTCACAAATACCACCAGAATGTTAAGTCTGGCTTGATGGTAAGAAAGTTATATAGTATACGTAGAAAATGACTCATTTTATTGCACACATACAAACACACACACACTACACAAAGCACATCACTGCCGTCTCAGATGATGGCAGAAAATGTCAAGCATAAATCGGGATGAGAGTTAGGGTCGGCATAGGGATGGAGGAACTAAATCCTCTGAAATGCTAACCACCAGAAACCTAGGTAGGGCCCCAGCATACAGAGATGAGTGGGTGGTTATGTAGGCAGGTGGGAGATCAAGGGTGGAAAGTTTGACCAATGACACCGATCATCCACTTTCCCATATCAGGATATAGCTAAATATGTGGGAACAAAAATTTTAGCAAGCTATCCAACATGAAGCACCTTGGAAACCAGAAAGAGCCCATTCTCTCCTAGTCATCCCACTCTGAGCCCAGAAGCTGCCCATTTCTCATTTTGATTAGGACTGGGTACTCCTGTCTTTGTGAATCTCAAGGACGTCGGAAGATAGGTGTCTTCCCATCTCTCTTTTCAGTTAATTACCTCTATACTTAGAGAAAAAGTTGCAAAACAGTACAGTTTCCCAGTACCCTTCTCCCAGCTTCCCCTAATGTTAATGATTTCCATACCATAGTACGATTATCAAGACTAATAAATTGGCATTGGTCCGATACTATTAACTAACATACAGACTTGAATGTTTTCCCAGTGATGTTCCAGCATCCTAACTACATTTAGTTGTTATTTCTCTTTCATCTTCTACAGTCTCTAACAATTCCTTAGCCTTTCCTTGCCTTTTATGACCTTGACACTTACAAAGAGTACTGCACTGAGGACCCAGCTTCACTTGGGGGGGGGTGGAAATCACTTCTGTGGTATTTTTACCCAAAATTCATAACCTCAGTCCAATCAGGAGAAAACATCAGACAAGCCCAAGTTGAAGGACATTCCACAAACCAGCTGGTCAACCAATACTTTTTGAAAAACAAAAGACAGACCTTGAGCACCTGCTTTTGTAGCGTTGGTCTCAAAATATGTTTTGTGGGGCACTGCTTGCTGGGGTAGAAAAACAAGACACCAAATTACGTCTCATGAGGGAAATGTCTTGCTTCTCTCTGGCAATGGAGATAGTTCTGAGTAAGCAGTTGGAGCCCTGGATTCTGGTCTGAGCTCTCCATGTCCCTCAGAAGCCTCCCAGATGTCTTTCTGTGGAATGGTGATACCCTCATCTTTGCCTCTCCCAAAGGATGATATAAGACCCAATGAGCTCATGTGGAGAGCTTATCAGCTCTCAAGGGAAGAAGCACAGGGAGGGCCCCATTATCTCTAAACTTCACTGGGGGCCAGCAAGGTGACAAACTGGGAGCCCCAGGCAAGCCAAAGCATTGTCAGCCAGTCAAGTCCTCACCCTCCTTAAGTTAGCTGTAATCTTTGAGGAAAACCGGGATGGAGAGAAGATGAAATGTTCCAGATTGATACCTCCAACTTTTTTCTGGAAGGGAAGTAACCTTTACAAGAGGCCCCAAAGAGGAGATCTTGTAGAATTTCATTCAACAAATATTTTTGATCATTTACTATGTACCATGCAGTATGCTTGGTCATATGTCATATGTCATATGGGCATATGTCAGTGAGCAGAATGGACTAAAATCTCTGCCCTGTGGAGGTGGGAGAGGCAGATAGTAAACAAAATAAGTGAATATTAAAGGTGCTGAAGTTCCATTTTTGTATTGATCAAGTTGAAATTCTTCCGATAAAATCCATGCTGGGAGGCAGACAGTCTCTGCTGATGAATGGAGATGGTTATAAAATAAGAATAGCATACATTAGGGGTGGGAGAATGGGCGTTGCCAAATGTCTCACCCACTTAAGCTTTCTCATTTTAAGTTTCAAATCAAACTCCTACTTTGTGTAATTAGACAATACATGTAGCAGTTAAAATGTCATCCTTTTGGCCTAGGAAAATGCCTCTTAATCATTCCCTCCTGGGCCCCAGCGTCTGGGGGGGGGGGGGGAGGAGATGAAGGAATAAAAGCACACAGGAGTAAGTCACCCTTAGAATCCTAATACTAGGATAATAGCTGAGAGATGGATTGCACCCAGCACTTGGGGGATATTTGAATAAGCATGAGGAAAACAGTGGAAAGATACACACCAGACTGCTAATCTTTCAGTATCAGGAACCTGGTCTTTTTGAGAGTGCAGGGTAGGGAGTGGGGTGGGCAGGTGGTAGGAACACTTTATCTCTCTGTTGTTGGTTTCGAGTAACTAGTGAGTATTACTTTTGTAGTTGGAGAAAGACAATCTAAGGAAAAATTCAACTAAACCAACAAATAAAAAGTCTAAGTCTCCAGAGTTGTATTTAGCTTTTCTTCAGATTACTCTTTCATCCAGACAATCACCGTTGATTGTCTATGTACCTGCCAAGGCTAGAGATCATGGGAGTGAGGACGGATACAGATGTATGAGGCTAGATAGATTTCTACTTTGGGGTAGTTTTATATTTTAATAAACTTGTTTTTATTCGTTTATCAGGTTTATTTTTTCTTTTTAATTGAGGTGAAATCCACACAACACAAAATTAATCATTTTAAAGTGAATGATTCAGTGTCATTTAGTCCATTTACAATGTGCAGCCATCACCTCAAAAACATTTTCATCATCCCAGAAAGAAAGCAGGTATTCCCCATTCCCTCCACTCCAACTCCTGGCAACCACCAATATGCTTTCTGTTTCTATGGATTTACCTGTTCTGGTTATTTCATATAAATGGGATCATACAATATGAGATTTTTGTGTGTCTGGCTTCTTTCACTTAAACATAATATTTTTGAGGTTCATCCTGGTTGGAGCAGGTGTGAGTACTTCATTCCTTCACATGGTTCAGTAATTCTCCATTTATATATGCCCCCAATTTTTTTTATCCATTCATTATCCATTGAAGGATATTTGGGGTTCCACCTTTTGGATACTGTGCTGTTGTGAACATGTGTGTACATATATTTGTTTCAGTACTTGTTTTCAATTATTTTGGATACACACCTAGTTTTGGAATTGCTGGGTCATATTGTAGCTTTGTTTAACTTTTTGAGGAACCACCAAACTGTGTTCCACAGCAGCTGAATGTTTTACACTCCTACCAGCAATTCCAGTTCCTCCACATCTTCACCAACACTTGTGATTTTCTGGGGCATTATTGTTGTTGTATTTATGAGCCATCTAGTGGGTATAAGGTGGTATCTCACTGCGGTTTTTGTTTGTGTTTCCCTAATCACCAATGATGTTGACCATCTTTTCATGTGCTTGTTGGCCATTTGTACATCATCTTTAGAGAAGTGTCTGTTCAAGTCCTTTGCCCAATTTTTAATTGGGTTTTTAGTCTTTTTGTTATTGAGCTCTTCAGAGTTCTTTACTCTGGATACTAGACTGCTATCAGATGCATGATTTATAAACATTTTCCCCCATTCTGTAGGTTGTCTTTTCACTGTCTAGATAATGTCCTTTGAGGAACACAAGTTTTTAATTTTGATGAAATCCAATTAATTTTTTGTTGTTGTCACTCATACTTTTGTTGTGATGCCTAAGAACCCATTCCTATATCCAAGGTCATGAATATTTACTCCTAAATTTTCTTCTAAGAGTTTAATGGTGCTAACTCATATTTAGCCTGTTGATCCATTTTGAGGTAATTTTTGCATATGGTGTGAGGCTGGGGCCCAGCTCCATTTTTTTGCATGTAGATATCTAGTTGTCCCAGCAACATTTGTTGAAGAGACTATCCTCTGTTTAATGGTACTGGAACCCTCATTAAAAAGCAACTGGCCATAGATGTATGGGTTTATTTCTAGACCCCCAATTCTATTCCGTTGGTCTATATGTCTATCCTTATGTGACTACCATGCTGTTTTGATCACTGTAGCTTTGTAGTAAGTTTTGAAATTGTGAAATGTCTGTCAACTTTGCTCTTGTTTTTCATTACTGTTTTGGCTATTCAGGGTCCCTTGAAAATTCCACATGAGTTTGAGGATCCACACTTCCGTTTCTGCAAAAAAGGCTGTTAGAATTTTGATAGAGATTGCACTGCATCTACAGATCACTTTGAGAGTATTGCCATCCTAAATATTAAGTCTTCCAATCCATGAATGGAGGGTATCTTAACATTTATTTAGGTCTTCTGTACATTTTTTTAGTGATGTTTTATAGTTTTTTCTTTCTTACTTTTTACTTTATTTTTTACAATCTCTTTCATCTCCTTGGTTAAATTTATTCCTGAGTATTTTATTCTTTTTGATGCTATGTACATGAAAATTTCCCTTTAATTTTCTTTTTGGATTGTTCATTGCTGGTATATAAAAATGAAACTGATTTTTTACATGTTGATAATCTAACTTGAAATATGTTGAAATGATTTATTAGCTTTAGTAGGATTTGGGTTTTTTTTGGTATTCTCTTTGGGATTTTCTATATACAGGATCACATCACCTATGAACAGAGCTAAGTTTGCTTTTTCCTCTCCAATTTTGATACTTTTTATTTTATTTTTTATTGCCTAATTTATCTGAATAGAACGTTCAGTACAGTGTTGAAAAGCAATGGTGAAAGCAGACATCCTCATATTCTTCCTGGTCTTAGGAGCAAAGATTTCAGTCTTTCATCTTTGAGTATGATGTTAGCTGTGGGTTTCCCATAAAGGCCCTTTGTCATGTTGAAGAAGTTACCTTCTCTTCCCAGTTTTCTGTGAGTGTTTTTATCATGAAAGGTTATTGGATTCTGTCAAATGCTTTTTCTGCATCGATTTTTTCTTTCATTCTATTAATGTGTATTAAATTGATGTTCTTATGTTGAATTACCTTTGCATTACTAGGATAAATTCCATTTGGTGTATAGTTGTTTTGTTATGCTATTTGATTCAGTTTGAAGTGTTTGGCTGAGTTTTTCTGCATCTATATTCAAAATGGTTATTTGTTGTAGTTTTATTGTGGTATATTATGTCTGGTTTTGGTGTAGGAGTAATGTAGGCCTCACAGAATGAGTTAAGTGTTCGTTCATCTTCTAGTTCCTGGAAGAATTTGAGAGGGATATCTTTTAATTCTTCTCTAAGTGTTTGGTAGAATTGACCAGTGAAGCCATCTGGTCCTGGAATTTTCTTTTTTGGCAGATGAAAAAAAAATTTTTTTTAATTACTGATTCAGTCTTTTTACTTATTATTGGTCTGTTTAGATTTTCTGTTTCTTCTTGACTCAGTTGGGTAATCTTTGTGTTTCTAGGAATCTGTAAATTTCATTAAGGTTATCAAATTTGTTGCCATACATTGTTCACAGTGTTTTCTTATCCTTTTTGTTTCTATAAGGTCTGTAATAATGTCCCCAGTTTCATTTCTGATTTTAGTTATGTGTGTCTTCTCTCTTTTCTTTTTAGTCAGTATAGCTGAAGTGTGTCAATTTTGTTGCTCTTTTCAAAAACTGACTTTTGGATTTGGTGACTGTCTATTGTTCTATTCTCTATTTCATTTCTCTCTGCTTTAATCTTTATTCTTTACTTCTTCTAGCTTTCAGTTTAGTTTGCTCTTCTTTCTCTAGTGTCTTTAGTTGCAAAGTTGGGTTACCGATACGAGATCTTTCTTTTTTAATGTAAGCATTTTCACCTATCAAATTCCCCCTGAGTATTGCATTAGCTGCATTCTATAAGTTTTGTAAGTTGGATTCTAAATTTCATTTGCGCCTAAGTATTTTCTAATTTCCCTTATTGTTTCTTCTTTGAACTCTTGGTTAAGAATATGTTGGGTAGTTTCCACATATTTGTAAATTTTCCAGTTTTCTTTCTGTTATTGATTTCTACCTTTATTCCATTATAGTTGGAAAAGATATTTTATATGATTTGAATTTCTAAAAACTTATTGAGACTTATTTTGTGGCTCATATAGGACTTTTCCTTGAGAATTTTCCATGTGCACTTGAGGAGAATGTATGTCTTGCTGTTGTTGGGTGGAATGTTCTGTTCATGTCCATAAGGTCTAGCTTTTTATAGTTCTGTTCAAGTTCTCTATTATTGATTTTCTGTCTAGATGTTCTATCCATTATTGATAATGGTGTTTTGAAGTCTCCAACTATTATTCTAGTTTTAATTTCTCCTTTCAATTCTGTCAGTGTTTGCTTCATGTATCTGGCGGTTCTGTTGTTTATTACTGTTATTGTTATGTCTTCTTGATGAACTGACTCTTTCATTGATATATAATCCCTTCTTTGTTTCTTAAAAGTAATATTGGCGAGTCTATGAGGGGCCCAAATATTGATGTTTGGATGGGAAAGGCAGAGAGCTATGAAAGTAAGGGTGGATAAATTAACTTCCCTAAACCTCAGTTTCTCTAGCTATAAAATAAGAATCTTGATAGTAAGTACCCAAGAATGTACCACAAAAGGAGACACTGTGTGTGTGTCTGGTGCTTGCTGATTCTAGTGATGACTATTGTAGTTCTAAAGACTCATTTAGAGCCTACTGCTGGCCTCTGGTCCCTTGGTTGAGTCTCCCCATTTCTTTTTACCTTCTCCTCTATTTCTAAGCCATGGACCATGGCACCAATGCTTTCAAATGGCTAGATGTACTCAGAACATTTGGATCCTATGGGCCTAAAGTGGGGTGACTGTGTGTGACACTTAGGATCTCCTGTTTCTGGAGCCCCTGTCCTGTGTTGGATCACTTCCAGGACTCAGGGGCGGCAATATGCACTCTTGTTGGGGAAGAGGAGCAGGTGACTATGTCTGCCCCACTCCACCCTGCTATCCCAAGACCAGCTGCTTGACGTATGCATCTCACCTTGTATAAAAATTAGGTTTAGAAAGAAACAGAATGACCCTATCTGTACCGAGTGCATGGATAGTAAGAATGCAATTCTTTATTTCAGCACATTCCATGGTTGCTTTCAGCATTTGTACTTTTCCTCGGATGGTGACCACAGCTGAGACTGGGAGACTCCATGGCCCTAGGTGGTGCTGCTTGAAGGGCAACGAGGTGCCCTCCAAACTCTGGTAGGATGAGCATCCGTGTACAATTACTCCCAAGACTTTGCTAGTATCTCAGAAAGAAGCACCTCGTTATAGCTGGTCATGAGCCTTTAATATATTACCCCTGAATCATTTAAAACTGGACTAGCCTGAGCAGCAGTGAATATGCCGATGCAGCTGGGAGCAATCATGGGCGGTCCCAGCGAGATGGCCGAGATGAGCTAATAGATCTTGCTTCATCTCCAAAAGTCTATCACCCTGCCTCTCTCCTCATTAAACCAAAGCTCCTCACTCTCAGGAAATAAAACTGTTACCTGATATTTATATATCTTCAGAGAGTAGTGTAATTCAGAAACCAGGGAGAATGGTTTAAAACTATTTATTGAAGAGGAGACTGTTTCTTGCATGAAATAATCTTATTGGAAAAGTTACCTTCCTTCTTCCACTGCACTTGGAAAATCTAGATCATTTATAAAGCAAAGGCAAAACAGAAATTGATTTTTGTTGGCATGAGGTTGGTTTTTGTACTTTGATTAGTGCCTTGAAGCTGATGAGTCATGTGTTGGTTCTGGTATTTTGGGGGGGAGTAGGGATTCAGATTGAGATCATAACAACTATTTCTGACCTCGACTTAGAGCAGAATATTGCAGGAAGTCTTATGTCCACCAAGTCGCTTGCAGTTTGTAACCTTATGATATCATTTTGATTGATCTCTTGCATTAGGCAGGCCCCTCCCCTCCCTCACTGTGCCATACCTAGACCTAAGGTTCTGAATGGATTTACAGTCTCTACAGGGTAAAAAGTTCATAATTGTTGCAGCACTCTCGTTCCTCTAAGATCTGACCAATCTTACTTCGCTTCCAGCCCAGTCTCTCTCCTGATCCACAGTGTGAAGCCTCTACTACCCTTAGCCACTCGAGCTGCTCAGCACACATCTGGGCACTTCCTGACCACTCCAACATTTGTGCTTCTCTTTGCTCTGTTCCCTCTGTTAGGATGTCTACTCCTTTCCTGTGTATCCGTCCAAAGGTAGTCTCAGAATCACATTCCCATCTTGCCTAACAATAAAACTTCTCGGTTCTCTGTGAGCTCACTAGCCTCTGAACTTGATATATTTATTGTACCTGCCATCCATTCAGCTTGGATCTTGTGTTTTGAAATGTCTTGTGTTGAGAGTGTGTGCATTAATCTTATGGAAATTCAACTCTACCTGCTGGAGAGAGAGAGAGAGACAGAGAGGAAGAGGGAACGGGGAAGGGGAGAAAGAGATTTCACCAGTCCCCCCCAAAACTCACATATTGAAATCCTAATGACAGTCCCTCAGAATGTGACTGTATTTGGAGATAGGGTCTTTAAAGAGGCGATTAAGTTAAAATGAGACCATTAAGGTGGGCTCTAATCCAGGCAGACGGGTGTCCTTATAAGAAGAGGAAATTAGGAGACATACAGAGACACCAGGGATGCATGTGCACCCGGAAACGATCACATGAGGACACACTGAGACAAGAAGCATCTGCCAAGGAGGGCGGCCTCAGGAGAATCCAGAGCTGCTGACCTCTTTATTTTGGACCTCTGCCCTGCAGAACTTGGAGAAAACGAATATCTTTGGTTTAAGTCACCCAATCTGTTAAAATTTGGTATAGCAGCCTGAGCAGACTCATATACTCCCTGGGAGTGTGCCCTGGAGTGGGTGAGATAGAGGTGTGAAGCTGCTCTTCCCTGTTCAGGCTCAGTTCCAGCAGGCTTCCTGGAGTGTGAGCCTCTCTCCGTGCTGGGTGTGAAGCAAGTGTTTGAAGATAACCTGTTGATCTCTCAATCTCTCTATCCTCTGTCTCTCTAGCCATATCTTCTCTAATCTATTTCTTGTAATAGTGCCCCTAACCACAGCTAACTGATCTGAGGCTCCATCACAGAATTGGTGATCTAATCCAATACCAACTGGATTGGACTTACTTGGAGTCACTCTATTGACTTGTAATGGTTAATAAGGGATTTTTGAGGATATATTAATTACATGTGATTTTTCATCTTCAGTGAAGACATGAGATCCCAATTCCCAACTCCAGTCTCTGGTTATGTAAATGGTGCCCCTGTCTGGGTCAGCCCACATCATGATGGCCTCTTTCAATCCATTCTCAAGCAGCAGAGTAATCTTCTCTAAAAACAGGGCTGATTATGTCACCCCCACCTCCCTACTTCTCCACCTTCTCCCCGGTAAAACCCTAATGGCCTCCAGCTGCTCTTAGGATCAAATCCCAAATGGCTTTTACGAGAACCGTGAGGCCCTTCAGAGTCTGGATCTCACCAGCTTCCGTGCGCCGTCATGCCTCTGCCGCCTGCCCATCATCTCTCTCCTCCTCGCTTGGGGGCATTTACACACATTACTCCCAGTACCCAGAAGCCCATCTCATCTCCTCTTCACCATGTTTCCTCTTTCATTCTTCAGATCTTAATTCAAGTGCTGCTTGCCTGAGCTTCTGCTGACCACCTGCCAGGTCCCATCTCCCTGCAGCAGGCACTCCTTACCTACCCCTCTCTCTTATTGTTTACCTCAGAAGCATTTTCACATTTCCATGGATGACTTGATTCCTGCATGTCTCCTGTTAGATCCCAAATTCCATGTGGCCACAAAACTGCCCCTGGTTGAGAACTGCTGCTACACACCCAGTACAGCTTTCCCCAAACTAGCTGTCCCTAAAACTGATTCCTTGAGATACTCCTGGAACAAAGGTTGCATGGTCAATATTTTCCATGTGGGTGGACAATACTGGATGAAATAGGTTCCTTTGCTGCAGAAATGCTCAGAGCCTTACAATGCCAAGATGCACTATAGCTCTCCTTTACACTGTGAAAGACCAGCATAGAAGCATTTTTAAGCACAGTATCACATCGCCTACAAGGAGTGTTCTAGAGAGCACACTTTGGGAGATACTGCTATAGACTGTTGGCGAGAAGAGGTGACTTAACTTGTCCTCTGTCATTCAGGTAGTAAGTGCTGGCAGGAGGAGGGGCGCACAGTCCTGTCCTGTCCTACATCCCAGCTCCTTCCTCTCCAACATTCACTCCAGACCCATAACCCCCCACCCTCTCCAGCTAAGTCCATTCCTTTTTCTCTCACTTAGCACAGTCTTTGAAGCACTAGCCAATACTGACACTATTTCCTTTGCCTCCTTTCAAGTGCCCAGTGTGCCTGGGTTTGCCCACAGGCAATATTACACCCATGTTTGCCATGTTTCTCCAGACCCCTGGAAGCATTGCCCAACCAAGGCTGGGTGGTGCTTAGGTACAGGTTCCACTGGAAGCCTTTAGGCTTGAATGGCCCAGGGCATGTGCGCAAGAAGGTGGTTTGGGCTGTGTCCTGAGCCACTTCCCTACAGGGTGCTGCCTTGTATGGTACACTGGATGGTGAGCATGAAGATGAATCTTGGCACATTCTGTGCAGCTGTACTCTTCAGCTAGTCACTGAACCAGCATGTACTGGGAGCTTTGTATGTGTAAGTCTCTGTAATTCTCTGCCTTTCCATTCCTGCTTCCCCCTTCGTTTGAGAAATCTCTAAGACTGCTTCCAACAGTAACTTCTGGTTTTTTTCTTCAGTCTTTAGGGAGCAGGAAACACCCCATCAAGGCAGTGATGTTTAAGATCAAGCACTTACAGTGCATGAAAGAGTTAGGAACAAAATTTCTGGTAAAGAGGAAACTCTTTCTCTCCTATCTCATGGGTTAGCTTTCAGTGGAGGATTGCTTATTTGCTACTTGGGAATTTTATTACAAATATTTACTGAATGTTCTCTCTGTGGCAAGCACTTTCTGAGGATAGAAGGGGATGTGGGGCTGGATCAGGACTGAGGGTAAGACAAGAGGAAACTGAGGATTTTAAAAACATGGGCCACTTTGCTGTAGATCCCAGGGGGTTAGCTCTCTTTTTCTGAAAGCCAACATTGGTGGCTGTCACTTAGGGCCACTTGGCACCACTCCAGATCTAAGTGCCCCTGAAGGCCTCTGCCCTGTGCAGGACAGCCAGGATGGCAAGCTGAGAGTAAGTGTTTGGATCTAGCCGATGCAATCAAGACAAATGCCACCCTGCCTCTGTTCCTTTGAGCCCGTACCTCCGGTTCCATAGCCTGCAAGTCAGAAGTGCCCTAAAACATCTCTCTCTCCCCCGTGTTTTCATCAGACACAAAGGGCTGGTCTGGCGATGCTCCCAACCATCTGTGACAAGAAAGAGGTACCCTGTGCCTGGGGTGGGACTTCTGATCTCAGCTTGGGGCTTGTTGATGAGCCGATAAATGCTCTCTCTGAGAGCCGGCAGGGCATGGTCAAATCCCTGTTTAACACAGCAAAGTGATGAATTGTGCTCATGATTATAGCCATTTAATGTTTAAGGGCATGGAGACATTAAATGAACAAATGGTTTTGTGGAAATAGAAGAGGTGGACACAGACATGATTTGCCACAGAGTAGCTAAACTTATTTTCTATGGCTGAGGTGCATAGCTCAAAAAGATTTTAATGCATAGGTAAAATTTGGGAGTTCTCAAATTTGTGCTCCAAATTTGGGAAGCAGTGTCTTCTGCTAATACATTTTTGTAAGAAGATGGTCTCCTTTTCCTCACCAGACTGTCCCTTAAATAAGCGGAAGCCCAGAGTCCTTAGATTAAAAACAAGGAAATACGATGCAGCAGATTGAATTGAGGTTTCTGTGCTGTGTTTGAAATATATTAATGGCTGTTGAAAGCTTAATTTAAGATGAATGGTGGGTCCCTTAGGCTGCATCCCAGTGAGTGTCTGGTTATTTGCCTCGAAAGCCTGGTTTTCACCAGTTAGTGACACAAAAGGAAGACCTCCTCGCCCCTTCACCATAACCCTGGCTCGCTCTCCAGGCCAGCCTCAGCTGGCAGGATCATACTAGAGTCTATGCTGATGGCATTGTACCTGCTAGAACCTGCTCCCTGATCGCTGTTCCTGCCCAACCTGGATGAGCGGATCTAGCGGGGGGTCCCACCCCCTCTTGGCTATCAACAAGAGAACTGACTAAAGAGGAGCAAAAACTGGAATTCTTCACCAGCCCTGGGCTCAAGATCCTTCCTTTCTTCCTGGCCTGGATCTAAGGGTGCTTGGAAGGCAACATTAAAGCTTGCTTTTGCTTCACACACAATGGGTGATGTGCTCTCTGGGCAAAGGCCAGCTTATTCACAGCAGCAGTTCTTAACCCTGTGTGCACATTAGAATAAGCTGGGGAGCTTTGGAAAAATACTGGTGCCCAGGCCTTGACCCCTCGAACCTGTAATTCAATGGGCCCGGGTATTGATCTGTGTGTGTGTACACAAGCTTCTCAGCTTATTCTAATATTAAGCTAGAGTTAAGAACTACTGGTGTAGTCCCTAGGGGCACTCCTCAGGAAAAAGTTATCAATTTTCACTGTTAGAATTAGGCAGATTTTCTTTAACCAGAGTAAGACAATGTGAAGGGCAGACAATGCAAAATTAGCTGTGCAGAGAGGGATTTAAAGAATACAGGAATTCATGACAAAATTAGCCATGTATCCTTTATCATCATATTCAACATAAGAGATACAAAAAGGCTAAGGCTCACAGGCAACAAGAACAGAGTCCTCAGTGGCCTGGGTAGAACTAGAAAGTAAGCAGCTTCAGAGCTAAGGCTGTAAATGTTGCAAGAGTTCCTTAAAATCAAATTCATTCATTTATACATGCACGCACTGCCTGTTATTTAGTACCCATTTGGTGTTAAATCCAGGAGTGCAAAGATCAGTATCTTTGAGATAGGAACTCTAAAAGGGTTGGAAACACGGGGGATGAGCGTTCGTTTTCTTAGTCATAGATACTTGGCTTTTCACCTGGGTTCCTGTTCCTTTGCAGATGCCAAAACCCAGCATCTGCCCTTGAGTTTCCCCGGGACAGATAAGGAACACCCCCACCTTTCAGCTTCACCACTGGCAAAGTGTCTTGTCACTGACATTTCCTCCAGTACATTCTTGTATGAGGGTGAGTGGCATATGGGCACCGCTTTGTCAGGCACACATTATCTCAACCACATCCTCATTCCCATGCTGCCTGACTCATTTGGTGATTACAGAAGTTCGTGTGAATAGGCAAGGGTGCAGGGGCAAGAGAAGCGTTTTAGAATTTATCAAGATGAGTACTAGAATATATGTATATATAAATATATGATACATATGTAGTATATGTATCATATATATATATATATATATATATATATATATATATATATATATATATATATACACATATATATATATGTATGCAATAAAAATTTCAGATGACCTCATGGTACCTTCACAACACACCAGGGATGTAGGGAAGGTTGTTGGGCAGGAATACTATACCCATTTTATCTAACAGGAATCCGAGACAGAGAAGTTGACTGGTGAGCACTTTAACCTGATTCCACCCCTGTGGGTGATAGGCGTGTATCTCTAGGACTGGCACCTGGGAGTGCACCTCGCTGGCCTCAGGCCCTTGGCAGGGTCCGCAGAGCGCCTTCCCTGCCGAGGGAAAGCGGGCGTCCCTAGGGGCACTCCTCAGCCGGCTAACTAGACGCGACCACAAGGGGGCACCAAAGAGTTTTCATTACTTCTGCGAGCCTTTTTCGGCGTTTTCTGCTGTGTGGAGAATAAGTAAACAATTAAAATAAAATAGAGTGAACTTAGAATAAAGGATGATGTTGGAAGGTGACGCTTAAGCCCCAGGTGGAGAACTATGACTAGGCGGTAGAGGCAATGCTCCTAATTTTTCTTCGGCTGGCGGGGTGGGTAAGTGCTACTGGGTGGGGTTAATTTTCTGATCGCCATCAGAACCACTGTGAGGTGTCTTGTATTAAGTTTTAATCTTTCTTTAAGAAGCAGAGGACCATGGAGACTAATGTATATGAAGCAGGCATTTGTTCAGTCATTCACTGAGCTGTGGTAGGACCGTAAATCTGAAAGGTAGGCAGGAGATTAGTAGGAACATGTGGGTCCTGGAAGGGAGCCTGGATTTTATTCTAGGTTCCCTGGGAGTCACTGGAGACGTCTAAGCCAGGGAGTGGTGTGACCTGTTTTACATCTCGCTGCTCTGTGAGGACTGGACGGTACAAGTGTGGACACCTCTGAGAGGCTGTAGCAGAGTCCAGAGACTCTAGGGTGGCGCTGGTGACGAAGGAGAAAAGCATATGGACTCAGGATATATGTTGGAGTTAGCGCTGGGAGCATTTACTGCTGGATTTCTACCAGAGGTGTGAGAGAGAAAGGTTTGGGCACTGGGGGCTGGCAGTGAGATTATTGACAAGAAGAGCTATGGGAGGGTCAGTTTCGGGGAGGAATCCATGTTCTGTTTGGCCCTGGGGAGGATGTAATGCCCCCACTCTCCCGCATGGAGATCCCCAGTGGGCAGTTGGATTTACAAGAGAGGGCTCCAGGGAGAGGCACTTAATTAGTGGGGTAACTGGTGCTAAATACCTGGATGCATTTAGAGATTTTCACCAGTTGGGAGAAAGCCGGGGGTGTTTGGCTGGCCCTGGGGTTCCAGAGATGGCTCTGTGCCCCTGATCAGAGGGTTCTGGGTGGTGGAGGTGCAGGGTTTGGGGTTGGGGGTATCATTGATGGCAGGGTAGACCTCATCAGAGGGACTCCTTAGGTGCTAAATCTCATTATGGGCTGGCTGACCATCAAGAGAATAAACTGGGTTTTACTGAGAGGAGAGACCTGGCTGAGGGGAGGAAGGGGCTGCCAGACTCTAGTAGGTAGGTGTAGATTTATAGAGAAGTTACCCAGGGCAGGGAAGTGTAGACAGGCGGAATCCAAGCCAAGCTCCCTGTGGTCCTTTCTATTGGCAGTGCTGGCATGGCCCCTTCTCTCTTCTTCAAGGACTGGCTCTTCTGAGGCAGAATAATATGTGAGCACGCAAGTCAGAAAGCCAAGCTTTCCACCTGCATCGGCCTCGTCCTGGGCAGCCAACGAGGCAGCTTCTGAAGGCTGAGGGGATGCTCTTTGGTGGTGGTGAACTGAGATCATGGAACTGACCAGAGGCTCCGGGCGATCCTAGAAGCACTGACCCTGCATGTACCTCAGAAGGACAGGATGTGTTTCTAAGACCAGAAAGCAGGGAGTCAGATGTTGTTTCTAGGCCCTGAGGTTTGCAGAGTGGCTTTGGAAAACCACAGCACAGGATGGTTCTGTTCAGACAGAAAAATCCTGGAAAGAAAATAGGGTGGGGATTTTCTGGGTACAAGCAGCTTCAGCCTGGTTCCACTGAAACTATCTGAGTAGCAGGTAGGACACATCCATGAGCTTCCCTGGGCCCGTCTTCTGTGTCTGCTGCCTGTCCTCGGTGGATTCCCGGTTCTCTCCACTGGTGTGGAAGCCTGCTGGCCTCTGTTCCTTAGTATATGTGGGGTAAAAGAAAAACTAAGGTCTCTGGCGGGAGCCTGGGCCCTACGGGCCCTCTGAGCACTTAGCCAGCTTGATCATACCTGCTGGTTGCCCTGGCCCTCAGTGGGCCTGGTGCAGTGGGGGCGGCCACAGGGCGCCTGTCTCAGCTCCTCCTGGGGCGGCCGTGGGGACTCCACGTGTGGTTTTTCCTTTGCCTTATGTTAAAATCGCTGAGGGGCTGTTGGGCAAACCACAGGCAGAAACCATACTTTGTTTATCCTGAGGACACTCTGTAGGATGTAAGCAGGGACCAAAGCCCCAGGAAGTGGTGTGGAAGGTGCAGGGTTGGTGCAGGAAAGTGGACCTGGGTTAGGGGTCCAGAATAGATAGCAGAGCCACTGGAAGCTTCTACAGAGGTGGAAATGCTGGTGTGCCCTCTTCAGGCACCTGGGAGGGCTGTCCCCTCGCTCTTCTGTGGTCGTCTTGCTGCAGGCCGGCTCATGCTCAGCTCAGTGGGACAGAGATGGAGAATGAAGAGGGAGCAGAGACATTCTGCACCGGAAAGGTGCCCTGGGGACTCTAAATAGCCATCCTGCAGCCCCATCCAGATGTCTACCGCTCCCAAAATAACAGAGTGCACGCGTCATCACAAAAGGTGTTTTTCAGAAGAATGTCATCTCCGTTACAGCTAGCTAGGGCCCATTGTGTACCCAGAGAGGAAGCAAGATAGATAAATATTTGGGGGAACGAGTGTGTGGGAGAGATGAGCTGTCAGGGAGAGTGAACATTAGGCAAAATGGATTGTGTTTTCTTGTTAGCTTTCCCCTAGCTCAGTAACAAAATTACTCCTGGGTCCAGGTTTCTTGGTAAGCGTCTCCCCAGTGCCATTCATATTCATTGCGTTCCTTCTAATCAATGTCACCTGGGGAAGGAAAGGTGGGCACAGGGCTGCATAGCAGATTTTCACTCTGGGGGAAAAAGGCAGTAAGACTCCTGCCTTGAAGACTCACAGTCAGCTGTCCCAACCACAGGACACAGAGCAGAGGGGTGAGGGGAGATTGGCAAGCATGTCAGGTGGCCTTTATTTAAAGGAGAGTATGTTTGGCCCACACCATGACTCTCAGACACATGAGAAAGTTCAACCATTTGTCAATCGTTGTCAACTAACCTTTCAGAACTTTGGTGACTTCCCTGCCTTGGCTATTCATTTATTTCTTTTTATTGAAGTATAATTCACGATACCATAAAATTCACTCCCTGTGCATGTACAATTCAACGAGTTTTAGTAAATGTATAGAGTTGTGCAACCATCACTGCAATCCTGTTTTAGAACATGGGTTGTTTTTATTATCCTGTTTCTCTGAATGCTTAGCTTGAAGGATTATTGGAGCGGGTTGCTAGCTATGGGGGGAGGAGGCACAGCCTATCTTGGGAGGAGAGGAAACCTAAGAAATGGAGATGGTGGAGCAGCCTGGATGGGAAGTTTCCTTTGGGAAAGGAATGATGACCAGAGCTAGCAGTTCTTGCTGTGGGTGTCCAGTGAGCGAGGGGCCATGCTAACCTCATCACATGAATTACCACATTTGCTTTTAACAGTAACCCAGTGAAAAGGGCAACCTCGTTATTCCCATTTTACAGATGGAGACCGTGAAGCTTAGTTGCTTCACTAAGGTTGAGTTGCTTGCAGGCTCTCACTGCTGAGAAGTAGCTGAGCTGAGATTTGAACCCATACCTCCCTGCCTGCAGAGTTTGCATGCTCAACACTTCATACCGTTGGGCATTTGAAGATTTTGGTAGAGAGCAGCATAGACTCTACCGTAAGATGGCTTAAAATGCAACACATCCTGACTACATGCTCCACACCTCTGATGTTGTGATTCTTAACCAAATTGAGTTTATTAAAATGGAAAGTGAGTCCGTACCCTCAGTCGATGCTGGGTTGACTGTGGCATTGGCTCCACCTGGAAAAATAAACACGAATCGCTAGGCTTGTTTGCTCTCTGAAAATCCCGCTCGGAGCCTCAGGCAGCAGAAGCCACCAAATGTCTGGTGCCTACCCCTGTGCGGAGGAATAAAGAAACCTGAAAATACACTGCCATTTCAAGAGCAGCCTGCCTGCCACAAAACACATGGTGTTTGATGATGCCACTGTATTTCTCTCTCTCTTTTAAAATCAGTCTTTAGATTGTGGGCCTGAAAGCCAGGTGCCCCTACCTGGTAACAGTATGCCAGGGATTAGAAACAGAATGCTACATACCACTTAACATGTGGAATACGATTTGTCTGTCCAGGCATATATGAAAAGAAAGAAAGGAAAACTCAACAACAGCCCTCTGTTGAGTTTTGAAATGTAAATGTTTGCTAATACTTTGCTGAAGACAGCTTCACTTGGGCTGAGAGCTATGTGTAAAGAAACATTAAAATGCATCATTTGCTCAGGGCTAGAAGTCATCAGCTTGTGATATTAATGCCCTTTAAAAAATAATTTGTTGGCATGAAATCAGAGCATGCCTTGTGCAAAGGAGTGGCTCTTGTCAATTTTCTCACGGATCTACTGAGTTATAATTGCATTTAGATCTTGCCAAAGATGAAAGAGTTCTTTCTGTCCCTCACAGCTTTCTTTTTGCGGAAGAGAGGTAAAGGGGTTAACTTTGATTTCATCTAGTGTAAAGAGACCTGCCCTGTAGGCTGGGAATATGCTGGTCAGCTAGCGGGTCACCGGCTGCTTTTGTCAGCTGCTTCTCCATCCTTGGGCTCCCAGCAGGGCTGTCTGGGCAAAGGCTGGGGAAGGACAGAGGCGTGAGGGCACCCGTGAGAGCCCTCACCATAGACTGACTGATTTTTTAAGGTGGCTAGTGATAAAAACCTTCTTCAGATTGTCTTAAGCCACAATATGGGAATTGTTAAGGACACAGGGTTCACAGCCAGGGGATGAGAATGCGGGGTAGCCTTCTTCCACCCGGAAGCAGGGGTCTGATGCCACCAGGACTCTCATCTCTGCTGGGGAGGTCTAGGGTGGGCTGTGCCCACTGACTGCGGGGATGGCGGTTGCGTGGATATGGGGGAATGGAGGGCAAACTGGGGTGGGTGGAGGGGCAGACCAACAGGCTGATTCCACTTAGCTCTGCCCATCCCTTCCTGCCTTGTCTGGAGCAAGCCTGCTTTCTCCTGTGGCGTGTGGTGGAAGATGCCAGCTGAACAAGCGATTCTGTTGTGAAGACAGAAACTGAAAATGACTCTGCTGTATGATTCCCTGGCCTCCTCACAGATTCTGTGGCTTTGAGGAATCTGCCTCCAGGGGAGTCCTGTGAAAAGCATTTACAAGGATATAATCTGCTCAACAGACCATCGCGCCATACCTAAATAAGTCATCTCTCCACTCTGCAGTCATTCAAGTCATGACCCTGAGGCCCAGCGAGGTGGTGGACTCTTGGTGAGGCACCAGAGTGGCACAGATGATGCATGGAATGAGCCACAGGTGTTCTTGTCTAGTTGCTGTTCTGAGGTGGCTGAGTATTCCCAGGGATGTGGTTTGTCACACAAGCCTTCTATGCTTTTCTTCTTTCTTTCTTCCTTTAAAAATGTTAAAAAATTTTTAAAAAGGTCCTTAAAAAAAAAAAATATATATATATATATATATGTATATATACACACACACACACACACACAAAAAAAAAACGCACTTCATTCATTCATTCATTCACCCAACATGTTTTAGTAAGTGCCTGCTAGGGGTTCTGGGATCTAGGGACAGAGCAATGAACCAAAGGGAAACCACGCTCTGCTCTCGTGGAACCTGTATTCCTGCGTAATCGCTTCTGCTTTCAGCCCAGCCACTCCCTCTCTTCCCACCAGCTCTGGAAGGTCGTAGTTGTTTTTCCTCAAGAAGCTAAATGCTGATATTTAGCCAGCTAGTTGATCTTATAAGTAAATTTGGAGGCTTTACAATAGTGATTCTCAAAGTGTGGTCTTGGAACTCCTGTGGGTTTCTGAGACCCTTTTAGGGGGCAGGTAAGAACACATGTGTCTTTCAGGATGGAGGCATTTGTCTTTGCCAGTTTTGGTCATGAACGTACAGCAAATTATCCGAAGGCTGCATGATGTGTGATATCAAAACAGTTTGAACAGAGAAGCAGATATATGAATCTAACATCTTTTATTAAGCCAGCTGTTAAAGAGATTTGCAAACAAACAGAACAATGCCATTCATCTCACTCATTTATTTTTATTTTGGAAAATATATTTTTCATAAAAACATGTCATTTATATTGATATGTTATGAGTTTATGCTAACATGAAATGAATTCATTATTTTTAAATGAATTAATGTATTTTTTTAAATGACTGTTTTTATTTCAAATATGGTAAATTCCAATACATATAAACAGCAAAAGCATAAGCTTTTGGTGGATCCTTTATTTTTAAGATTGTTAAGGGGCCTTGAGACCAAAGTGTTTGACAATTGCCAGTTTAGGGGCAATGGGTGTTGCCCACACATGGTGTATAAGTCAGCATTCAAAGAAGCAATGGAAATCATTAAAGGATATTAAAATTGAAGGAAGGCTCCAGAATCAGCTTTGGAAAATCAGCCACTCAAGGAAAATGAGGAGGCCAGCTGCTGCCAGAGTCGCCAGCTAGCCTGCTGAGGACAGTGCTATCCGAGCCGGACACAGGATGCTGTGGTGTTCATGCAACTGCTGCTTGGAGGCACCTCTGCTCCTGGAAATGGGATGTCCCTGTAATCCCTATATCTTATGTCCCCAGCTCCTAAGTGAGGTCTGGGGTGGGTGCACCTCACAGTTGAATACAGGGCATGTGTTCAAGGCCTGGCAGGCTTGGAGCCTAGGCAAGGGCGTGACTGGGTTCCTGTAAAGGGAGGTGGTGCTGTCTCAGCAAAGAGTCCAGGGCAGGAAGTGAGGGGTAGCCAAGACATCTGACCAATCCCTGCACCACCATGCTGTGTTTCAGAGGACTTCGTGGGGCTCCAGGTGCCCTCTCTAAACCTTCTCTGAAAAATATGAGGAGCTGCACATAAGGGCAGCTGTGTTACCAATTCTGCCTCCATCTCCCTGGCATTTCTGTTTCTAAGCCTAGGAGGCTTAGGGACCTTTCATGGCTGGTTGATGGGCGAGGTGCATGGAATACAGAAAGGGGTGAAGAGAGTCTGCTCTACTCCTGGGTTGGCCTCCTTTCCTGGGTGCGGGGTGAGGAAGGAACTTACAGTACAGCAATTAAGAGCTCAGTTTCTGGAAACAGCAGACTAGGGCCCCTCTCTCAAATCTGTGCTCTCTTCCTTGGAGCTGGCTGCTTCTGCAAAGGAGCCAGGTGGCCAAGCCAGGAAGACCCAAGAGAGGCAGACGGGAGACAGACAGAGAGCGAGAACTAGCTGCACCAGGACTCATCCACTTAACAAAGCAGGCATGTTCCATGCAGCTGTTTCTGCGATGACTTCTCTTGTCTGATTTTTCCCTGACTTAGAGCAACAGGCAGGCCAAGTGACGGATGGGGAGAAGCTGGACGTGGCTTGAGATGAAATGAGGTAGAAGACTGTCTTCCTTTGCTGCCACCTGTCAGAACTCCCAGGCCACGGCTGAGTTCCTTCTGGTGATCAGTGGGTCTGGGACAACCTGCTGGTTATATAGCTGGTGACCATTCTGGCTGGAAGTGTGGAAGAATGTGCCAAACCCAGGCATCAGAGGCCCATCTCACTCTTCTGCTGGGAAAAGGCCATGCATGAGAAGCCAGAAAAGAAAACTGGAGGAGAGGTTGGGCCGCGGACCCTGGGGCAGGCAGCTCTTGGCCAGAGGAAGCGAGGCTGTGAGCTCCTGGAGGGGAGCACCAGGCATGACTTGTTTCCCTGGCACTTGGCAGAGAGCCTTGCAGGAGGCCTGACGGTTGGAAGAATGGACGAATAGCTGCAGCTCACAGAGAGCCCAGCCAGGTTTCCGGCGCCTGCTCTCCGCCTCATGAGCGTACTCTTCCACCTGCAGGGTATCACCCACCAAACCAGCTCCTGTGAAGATGTCATGCTGTGGGGCTTCTTTTCTTGGGGGGTTTGAGTTTTAAAAGAGAATGACGAAAAGGACAAAGCTTTATCCAGACCAACAATTCTCTAGTGCAGTGTTCTCTACCTGTTTCCTCAAGATTTTTTGGTGTTCTGTAAAACTTTTTATTAAATCCTTTGTCAAGTGAATTTGAGAAACCTTGTCATTTTAGCTCCATCTTGAAGATTTAAAACATACGTCAACATATTAAAGGCCCTGAGACGTCCTGTGGTTTAAAAATGATGTGTTTGATTTTTTTTTAAAGCCATATTGAAATAGGGCTTACAAACAATAAAATTCACTCATTTTAAGAGTGCAATTGAATGCGTTTTGATGAATGTATACACTCAGGTTAATACCACAGTCAAGATACAGGTCATTTCCATTAGCCCCAAATTCACTCATGTTTGCTTTTAGTCAAGTCTTCTTCCTGACTCCCAACCCTGGGCAATCACTGGCCTGTTTTCTATGAGTTTAGTTTTTCCTTTTCTAGAATTTCACATAAATGGAATCAGACAGTGTCATTTTGTGTGTGTAAGTGCTCATGTGGGCATAGATGTTCATTTCTCGGGTAAACACCTGGGAGTGGAATTGTTTCATTGTATTTGATCAAGAGATATTTAAATAGAACCCGTGGCAATGAATGTTCTGAAGAAACAGTTTGGGAACCACAGTTCAAATGTTGGTCAACACATCATGGTTGCCACCCTCATGTCCACAGGCAAAGCTGGGATTACTCGGGCCATGGTGCTCGATAGACAGACATTCAGAAAGGAAAATGGGTGGTCCTGGGCTTGCCAGGCAGAGCTCAGCGGGAGAGGGACCCTTGAGCTGGTGACGACGCGTCTGCCTCGGAACTGTGGGTCTTCTCTCTCTAACAGTGAGCTCAGCCCCTCCCCATGTCTGTCATCTCTGATCGCTCTGCAGTGGGGAAATGTGGCTCTGGTCTGGAGGCCAGGCTCTGCGCCCCTTCTCCTTGGGTCTGAGTGCAGATGGGGAAGACACCTCTGTAGCTGCTGCTACAAATACCACCGTTCTCATCAGCAGATGGTGGAGGAGAGAGGCTAATTGAGAACTCCTGTAGCATATAAAATAAAAAGCAGCCAAAGGAACCTGTAAGGTAAATGATATCATTACCAGGCAAGTAAAGTAAGCAGCATCTGTCCCTTCCGCGGCAGGAGCCAGAGCGGGGCTGCTGTGGAGCTGGCCGCTCCCCGGGGCTGTGCGCCGTGGCAGTTCTCACCAGGAGCAAGGATGCTGACAGCCCAGCCAGTCCTCCTCCTGGCATCCCTAGAAGAGAAGGACAGTTTGGGTAGGCCTAGATTTTAAATGTTTAATGAGCAACTTGACTTCCTTTCGTTTGTAGTGGTACTGTCTTGACAGCCTCTTGTGATTTTCCAAGTTTGTTGATCAATTAAATTTGGAAACAGCACATTGTGCCTTTGGATAGGGCATAATATGTGGAAACCGTCTGACGTAAGCCTGTCTGGGTTGCCAGCTTCTCTGAGGCGGAGGCTGAGGCCGCAAGAGGCACACGCTATTTGCAGCCAGAACCAAGAACTGAAGGACGCCCTGCCTCCCTTTGGGTCCACTTGGCCGGCTCTTAGGTCTCACTAGTATCTTGAGAAAAAAAAGGGAGAGGCAGCTCTGTCCTGAGGCTACATTCCAAGGGTATTCTGCGGCTTTGTGGAAAGGGCACATGCTTCTGGAATCAGACAAACCCAGGTTCCAATCTTGTCTCTGTCACTGGCCAGCTAAGACCAGGCCCCTCTCCCGTGACTTAGTCTTCTCATCTGGAAAATGGGGAAAATACCTGCTCTGGTGGTGTGGAGAGGATTATAGAAGACCGTATCTTCTGTGGACAGACTAGGGCTGGGGCCTGTCAGGTACATGAGTTCAGAACCCCAAACTCCTGGACCCACCCCTGCATCCGTGACGACACTGTGTGCCTGACCAAGAAGGGGGCAGGAGAAGGCAGGCCGGAGAGTGCTGGGGAAAAGGACGCTATCATGAGACACTCCTCTCCTGGAATCCCTCACTTGGAATCCTGGAATCCTAAACTCCAGGCCCAGAAGTTTCCTTAAAGGTCTTTTGTTCAACTGTCCCCTGCATGCTGGCGGTGGCTGTCCAAAGTCTGGGCTGAATGGCCATCCAACTCTCCCTTGAACATCTTCAAAACAGTGCAATGGGGGAGGACACGGTCTCTGTCACTTCCTAATTCACAACCTTGAGCTAGTGTCTTTACCCTTTCCCTGCCTCAGTTTCCTCATTGATAAAGTGGGAACAATGGTTGTACTGACCTCGTGGGATTGTTTTAAGGATGAGTGAGTGCGTGGTGAAGCGCCTAGAGTGGTCCTTGGCAAGAGAAACCCCTCAATAAGGGCCAACTTGAAAAAATTCCCTTGTTGTGTATAACCTTTCAGTGGTGAGGAACTTACCGTGGCCACGTAACATTTTTGGTCCAGTAAAGGAAGATGTCCCTGACTTCATGAAATTTCCACTTGGAATTCTCAAACTTTCATCTTATTTCCTTCAGAGAGCTATCATCTCTTCTCTGGGTCTTTTTGTCTGTCACACTTCACACCTGTACCCAAGAGAATATTATTAGGTTGAGCCATAAGAAATTGCCATTTTGTACCCCCAAGAGCTGCAGAGGCCACAACTTAATGTGGTTCAGCCTTACGTTAGGTCCCGTGAGCAGCGCCTCTTCAGGCCCTGGAAGCACAGTCAGGCAGCACAGTCACCGGGCACCTGATTCTGGGACCCTGTCCCAGGCCTGAGGTGGGTGCCCAGCATTCTGCATTTCTAGCAAGGTCTCCACTGATACGGTGGAAAGAATACGGCTTGGGAAACAGAGCACAGAGATGTGGGGAGCAGTCCTGCGTCTGGCTGGCCATGTAACCTAGGGACACTCACTCCACGTCTCTAGGTCTCTGTGCTCCTGCCACCATAATGTGAGTTTCCAGAAGGTCTCTCAGAGCCCTTCCAACCCTAAACTCCTATGGTTTGTGAAATAGTTATTGGGTGCCCACCAGGAGCTGGAGGTCACTAAAAATACAGCCTAAACCTGCAAGGTTATTCTGGTTTTCTAGATGGGGAGATCCAATCTGGGGCAATGGAACAGAGCAGCATCACGTGGAAATTAATGCAATATAGTGGGAGAAGTGATTTTACCTAGGAAAGCAGGGCTAACCACAAATGTAAATTACTGTACAGAAGCTCAGAGGAGGGTGAAGCCACTGTGGATGGGCTAGGCTTCCTAAGGGAAAGGGGGGCTCTGAGGAGGGTCTTGGGTTGAGAGAGAAGGTTCACTTTACCTTCATTTCTCTCTGGTATTCCCAGCCCACTGGCTTCTCAGTTTCAGCAGCTTTAGGGTACTTCAGTTCATGTGCTCATTCATTCATCCATCTATCCATTCACTATATCCATACACATACAACAGTGGATCAGACAAATGAACACACAAAACAATCAAAATATGAGATGTATTGTGATGCAGAGAATTAATAGGATGAAACAATAGTGACTATGTGGTTTCTTGGGTTGGGGTTGGGGGGAGGTGTCATAAAATGCCTATCTGAGGACATGATATTTAATCTGCAATCTGAAAGTGAAGAAGGAGCCAGCCAGGACAAGATTAGGGACAAAGTGCTCTAGGGAGAGGGAACTGCCAGTACAGGGGTCTGAGCGGGATTTAAAAGGAACAAAAGCACGCCAGCACAGGAGGAATGAGGGAGGAGATGGGAGGCTGATGCACAATATAGCTGGTGAAGTAGGCAGGGGTCAGAATGTAAAGGGTTTTGTAAACTAGGATAAGGGTATTATGCTTTGTTCTAAATGCAGTAGGGAACCATTGAATGGCTTTAAGCAGAGGAACATAATTTGACTTATGTTTTTGAAAGATCTCTCTGGCTATAGAATAAAGAATGATTGTAAGGAGGCAAGAGTGGAAGCAGGCTGCCTGGGGAGGTTATAGCATCAGTTCAAAGGAGAGATGATGATGGCGTAGACTAGGGGAAGATTTGGTGGAGAGCACCCAGATATTTAAATACCTAGGGTGAGAGGGTGGGATACAGAGGCACAGGAAGTAGGGAAAGGTCTCAATATTTAAAACCATGTTTCTCAAACATCTTTCTCCTGTCCTTGTGGGAAATGCTGTACACTTGCATCAAGAACGGGATGTCAGTTCAGCAGTGATTCTCAGCAGGGGTTCTTCTGGAAAGTGGAACAGCATGTTGTTGCTGGAGTATGTGGGGGACATGCTCCACTCCAGTATCTCACAAACTGCCATATAATTAATTTTGTGTCCTGATTTTATACAAATCCTAACTGAGTAGGGCTTAGGGTAGCTGCCCAAGTAATGGGCAACATTTATAAATACAGCCCACTGTGATCTACTGCAAGTGTGTTCCTTGATATTTTTGACCACCCAAAGACATTTTGCGTCCATGTTTATAAATAAAGCCATTTTTATTTGTATAATAAAAACATCAATTTTGTCAAAAAAGGGCTTTATGGAACAAACTATTAAGCCCGTTTAATTTCTTGATTACCTTTTGTGATGTGATGCATCTAAAAAATTCCAACCATTTGGGTTTTCACTTCCATTTTTATTATGAGAAATTCTACACCATAATATATTGTATAATAAATATTTGAGTAATTGCTTAGGTTTTTTTGTGTGTGTGTTTTGTTTTTGGACCGTTTCAAAATTTGGCTTTTGCCATAATGATTGGTTTTAATTATTTTTTAGGTCCAGTTTTGTCAGGTTCGATTTTGCAATTCTAAGTTTTGTCAAGGAGATAGGAGTCTTTGGTTATATTTTAATTACAGTGGAATTTATCAGGTACAGTGTTGGCCACTCTCAGTTCTATTTTCTGTTCTGTATTTTCTACCAGTAATATTCATTATAAATTGCAAAAAGCTGATGGCTGTATTCGTCTTTTAGCTAGTCCTTGAGGAGGTTATGAGTGATTGTCTTAGACATATCAGAGTTGTTCTCGTATTCCGGCAGCCCAGGCTGGTGGTGAGTGCCTAGGCTCTGGAGTCAGACTGGCTTTAAGTCCTGGTTTGTCACCTTCACGGTGGGTGGCCTTGGGCCTCCATTTTTTCACCACAGAATGAGAACGACGGTTGGGCCACCACATAGTGGCTGCTGCTGTGAGAGCTGAAATCAATGAATACACCTCAAGCACTTGTCACTTCATCAGTCAGGTGAAACAGGCTCTGGCCACCCATTCGGCAAGCCACAGTGGGTCAAGGGCATGTCAGCTGCCCTATATCCCTGTTGCCCTGTTTTCCTCCATTTTAGTGTCTGCTTCCATCTCCCCTAGAAGCCTTTTGGGTGTTCATTCCCACTGACTAAGGTTTCTCAAAATGTGATCCACAACCAGTGACAGAGTCAATTGGGAAAGTTGTTAAAATGCAGATTTCTGCTGAACTAGCATTTTTTTGAGAAGGCCCATGAATCCATTTTAACACACTCCTGGTGTTTCTCATGCACACTGAAATATGAGAAAGATTTAGGTTCTTGCCTCCAGATGTCCACCAAGGGTGGAAAGTGATTCTGCTCTACATGCCAGGCCAGGCGTTCAGCGTGCACGCTAAGCCTGGGCTGCCCTCTGCCAAATACGTGTAGCTCCGGCTTCTGGTTGGTGGGCAGCCCCGAAGGGCCAGGAGAACCCCACCCCCTTCCTCGGGATCCTCAGGTCTGGAAGCCACGGCCGGCATCAAACTAATAGGCTCGACCCTCCCCGTAATTTTAATTGAAGCTGAATAAAGCAATCCTATCATTTTTAGCTGTCTGAGGTTAATGCCAGTAAAGCAGCATCGTGATCGGTCGGTGCTCTGGGTTCTTGCCAACGGAAAGTTACGACAAGGGAACACACATCCATGCACTCATGTCCAGTGTGAATATGTCCACAGTTCATCTTCTCAATTCTCTATTTGTATCTGGTCAAAATGCACAGTGCCTACAACACGCAGTGTCTGGGGACCATGACTCACCAAGGAAAAGGCGGCTTCTTTTGTTTGCTTTGCTGAAGTATAGCCGACATAATGTGGATGCTTTAGGAGGCAAAGTGTGTAGGCAGGGAGGGAAAATGCTTCACATGGTGCTCTGTTCTCCTTTGCCTCCACCCAAGGCTGACGCTGCTGATTCACTGCTTCCTATTTCCCAAGAGTCTGGGGACAGCCAGGGCTGCTACTCTACACTTAATCAGGGGGTGTAGACATCTTTTGCATCGGTTGGTAAATGCTTCCTGGAGTGCTCCACACTGACCTGGCAACTAAAGAGTTAACATGCACAACAGCCAGGAGCCTGGAACAGCCCAGAAGGGTTAGGGCTCCTGGAGCTTGCTCCAGCACTAAAGCTCAGGTCTGTGCTCTTAGGTGTGTTGCTAAATATTTTGAATATCACCCTGGGGAGCAGCTTAAAAATCTTTTCTGTAAAATGCTCCAGGCAGTCATTAGCACTTGATCAAAGTTGGTAGTTAAGATAAAATTTATTTACCATCTATCCTTTAAGGTCTTTCGACTCTCCCAAGGGTATCTGGTTTCACACAGTGTGCTCTGGAAGTTAACATGGCTCTCAGGGCTGGACCTCAAATGGTGTAACCGTGTCCCGGACTGGAACAGAATTGGGGCTTGGAGGCTTCCAATCGCGTAGACCTTGAACAGGAGACAGGCAAACGGGAGACGCATCCAGCTGTACCCCAAAAGCTCAGTGCCATCAAGGCTTTTGGCAGAGCAGAGGCAGTTTCTGTGGGCCTGTGCTCAGCCGTGGCACCCCCAGTGCAGAAGCTGAAGTCATCCATGGTTTCTCTGCCACACGTTTTTATTTTTGTAGAAACTAAGAGACACGTATTACCTATAGATGGCAAAGGTAGCTTAACATCTAAATGGCATGACTCGTATCCTTAGAAACCCTAAGTAAAAATAATTTTTCTGTATTAATTTTTCCCTTACGTAGCAGAGTGCTTCTGATTTTAAAATGATGTGGTCATGCTGTAGGGTCCAGTGACAACATGGGTAAAAGCGGAGCTGCTGTGAAGAAGGGCTTTCTGGGAAATGGAGCAGAGAGAGGACGAAGCAAGACGGCGTGTTTGGAATAAACTACGTAGGAATTGGCTGGCCCGGAGAGAGAACGCGGCTGCCCTCCACGTGGTCTGCTAACACTGTCGGAGTGAATGGGTGGTAATAATTTCTCTCAACAGGATCCCTTTGTTTGTAATTAAAGAGTTTTATTGATACAACCCTCATTTCACCAGTGAGAGAACGGAGGTCCAGAGAAGTTAACTGACTTTTTCAAGATCACACAGCTAGCCCAAGACAGATGTGGAGTCAATAAGAGTCCTGACCACACTTTAGACAGAATGACAGTGTATTCCTCGATAACGCAGAGGTACCATTGGGAACGCTGGTTGCCATGACATGGTGGTGCAGGGCTGGCTGAGGCATGTGGGTCTGTGTACGCTTACACTAAATGGCTTCATTTCATGTTCTCTTGGGGTTTATGACTGGCACTTCTGAGGTCTGTCTTTGCTTCATAGTGAGTCTCTTACTGTGCCTGCTTCAAACAAATCTTCTAATATCTCTTTCTCCACACACTGTTGACTATGAAAGTACATCGGCAATTTAATTTAATATAATCATTCTCCCAAGATGGCTGGTCAAAGTCTCACCAATGCAGGCTCATCTACTCCCTCTTCCTCCTCTGCATTCTGAGTCCTCTGCACCCCTCTCAGGCAATGCACTGTGCTAGGAAGAAGCCCCCAGTCTTGTGGAAAGAGCAGGGTCCAAATTATGCAATGAACAGAATGACTGTGAACAAGTTTCTTAGCTTCTCTGAGCCTGGGTTACAGCCGCTTCTGTATTTGAGGCAGAGGGTGAGGCTTAAAAGACTGCAGAGAGTTGCTTCTAAAGTCTAGTTTCCTCCCTTCATTTAGAGGCACATTCCACCTGTGCCTTAGATTATGGTTGGTTTGCACATGTCTGTGCTGTTTGGCAGGTTTAAGATTCCTTGAGGTTGGTGACTATGTTTCCTAATTCTGTGCCAAGCATAGGCTTGTTGCAGGCTCTCCATTAATGCTCGTAGAGTAGAGAATATTCTAAGTCTGGCTTGAGGCAGCGGTGCAATGGCTGTGTTCTCTCCTGCGGGCTCAGGGATGCAGGCCCTGGAGGGATTTTCCTTTTCTCAGTAATCTAGGAGACGTGATACCTGGGGCTCTGACTTCCACAAACGTGAGGCACCTCTCTGTGGAAAGTGTCCTCATTGCAGAGAGAATCAGATGCGAGAACCAGCTTCAGAGCCCATGCAGAGTGAGCCAGCCTGCTCCTTCCCTGTGGGCGCAGCCAATGGGTCCTCAAGGGAAACACGTCTTAGCCTCAGAAGCCATGGCTCTGAGCGGCTCTGGATGTTTCTCGGCCTTTGGGAAGTCTCCTGATTCCTTTGTAGCCCAGTTTGGTGGTCAGATCAAGGACACCTGCTGCCTCTGTGTGTGGCTGGCTGTGTGGGTGCAGAGGGGGCTGGTGGACAGGAAAGGATGAGGTGAGAGAAGTCTTTGAGAAGGGATATGAGAGAAGGAGACCAGGGAACCCCGGGAGGAGAAACGGACAGGAGCCCGCTGTGCTCGCTGCACCTGGTGCCAAAGGGTGCTGCTCTTCTGCCAACACATCTTTCTCCTTGAGTCACCTCCAGGGGTCTATGACACCCCCAACAAATGGATCCCAACTAATTTCTTCTTTACATAATCCATGGGGTCATGCGGTAAGTTTCTTGAGGGCAGGACCCCATTTCCATTCTCATCTTCCCCTCAATGTACAAACAGGACAGCCAAGTAAGAGATGCTGGAGACAGTATTTTTTGGTTAAGGAATGATGAGCCCGGGGAACACCAGGCTGGGCACAGGGAGTGTGTCTGCCCCACTAATGTCAATGATTGTCCCAACATTTCAGGCAGAAAGGTACAGCCTCAGTTCCTCCATGGGGGGGTGTGTGCGTATACATGAGTCTGGTCCTCTAAATATGTCATAAGCCCCATTTATTGCATGTTCTGCAGCGGTTTTGCAAAGACAGGAAAATCCATTTGAATCCAATATTCTAGATTGCCCTGTTCAGTTAGTAATTAGAATGTATCTCACACATCTTAAGACTTCCTGGTTTTCAGCCCTCTCTGAGCCTCCTCCAGATCACTGCTAGTGAGACATCATGGTTGTAAATGCCTTTGCTGTATCCTTCTACCTAAGTATTTGCAGCAGGTTTTATGGAGCTTGTAAATATGAACTGATTTTCTTGTACATATGTGAGTCAGCCTTATTTTGGTCTAAAGTAGACTTTATGAGCCTGCACAGATTAGAATAACACTGAACCCAGCAATCCATTCTATATTTAGTTCTTAAGTAGCTAGGCTTTTTGTGTATGTGTGCATGTGTGTGCATGTGCACGCACACAGAATATAAAGAAATAAATTAAGTGTGAGGGCTGCTGCTAAGTGTGAAGCGGGCTGGTTGAGCCAAGGATGGGCCTGGGAGAATTCCTGGTCAGATGGGGTCAGAGCCAACAGCTGAGGGATCTCTTTCTCTCCTGAAAGTCACCGTTTCTTTACCTGGGAGAACAGTACCTCCCAGGTGTAATAATACCAATGCTCTAGTGATTATCTGTGTGTGTGTGCATAAATAGAAGCAACATGCTTAGTGTGCCTGGTGCACGGTCTTTGTGACTATTATCATTGTCTTTATTATTGTTACTAGTGGTTAAAAGAATGGACTTTGGTGACAGGAAGATTTGGATTTGAGACTTGGCTTTGACACTTCCCAGCCCTGGGAGTTTAGATAGTTGTTTACTGTTCTTGGCCTCTGTCTCCTCTTCTGTTTCGGGGGATGTCTCTTTCTCCTGGGGTTGTTATGAGCATCGAGTGAGACAACATGGGTAAAGTGTTCAGCATTGTGCCTGTCACTGAGAAAGCACCATCAGTGTTCCCTATTTTATTATCTTGAGAGCTACTCTAATTTAACACCAGTCATCAACAAATATTAGTGAAGTCGGTACTAAGTGTGGGCTTAGTATTGGAATGAAGTTTCTTTCTAATGAGGAAATATGCACATTTTTTTGGTCTTGGAGGAGTATTTACTTCCTCTACCCTATTCAGAATATTGTAATATCTGTACAAAAAGTCTGGAGGAGAAATGGAAGTGGAGTCCCTTGAATGCACTAAAGGGGATTTGGCTCTGGGAGTTAGAGCTCTCACGAGGAGATCCCAGCTACAAAGCAGTTGTACCCCTGGGACCTGGGACTGGAACGGATGGGGAAAATAGAAACGGACATTTCCAGGGTGGCCGCCCATCTTGGTCTTTGCCTTCCTGATGTTATTATTAACTGTGCCCCTTTCACCTTAAAGCTGTCCTGGGTTAGATGTTATAGTATGTGTTTCCCCATACTTGACCTACTTAAGCAAAATACCAAAGGACTGTGGTTGGAAGTACCAGTTGACCGTGTCTGGCATTTGGGAAGGGTGCCTGGCATCTTGTTGGGTCTAGAAGGTGAGTGAAAAGATGTCTGGGAGGCACAGGAGGGGAGAACCATGGAGAAAACATCTCCTTCCCTCTCCTAGAAAAGGTATGGATGTTTATTTTCTCCTCTCTTTTTCCAGGTCAGTAGGTATTATGGGAACTTTGTTATCTTCCTAGGTTCTGCAACAGAGTGGCTACTTGCCACAGGGAGAGCAAGGCAGAGAGGCCAAATTAAAGTGACAACTCAACAGCCGACTCATGTAAAATAAACAAACAACCAGCCCCACAGAAAAAACTTCTGGCCTTAATTGGAGTCCTTTCTTGGTTGGTCTTGTTGTTTTCGCCACTGGGGGCAGGGAAAAGTGGCTGGTGGAGAAGTGTGGAGCCTCTGTGCTTGCAGCCCTGTGTCCTCTCTAGGTCATTATGAAAGCCTGGAGGGAGGAGGGTGGTGCCCTGCGAGGGACATTGGCTGAGTGTTTTGGAGCTGTGTTCACGCAGACTCTTCTGAAAAATCATTAAGTATAAATAGCAAAATAGAGATGTCCCAGGATTTCTGCTGATGTGTTAACTTTTAGTAGCAGGACAAAAATACATTCTTTAAAGAATAATAAGACTAATAGTAAAACTTACATTGTGATTACTGCATGTCACTTTTTTCCCCTAAGTGCGTCACATGTATTTCTTTGATCGTCACAACAAACCTCTGGGGTGTTGATACTATTATCCCATTTCCAGATGTGGAAACTAAGGTACAGGAATGCTAAGTAACTTGCCTGAGGTTATATGGCCAGCCAGTGACAGGGATTCTACCCTGGCTGTGAGGCTCCAGAGTTCAAGCTTTTAACTAAACTCTGTATCACCTCCTGGGCTCCTGGGATTAGGAAATTAAGACCTAGAAAGGTGAAGTAACTTGCTGAAGTCACACAGCTAGGCACTGAAAGAGCATGACTCAAAGTCAGCTTTGTCTGGCTCCAGAGATTACCCTGAGCAGTTATCAATGCTTCTCTTTCCTCGCTGGGTGCCTTCAAGGATTGTCGTGAAAATCAAGTGAGACCAGGCGAATGGGTTCACTTAGACAACTGTAAAGCATCAACTAGCTGTCATGCCTAAGGAAGGTCTGAGGACCAGAGGGGAAGCAGAGAGAAACCCACTTTGTGTTCAGAGGAGCCTTAGGCAGAGGCTGCGCAAGAGAGACCCACACTTTTGCAGCAAGGAGATCCAGCAGTGGAGGTGTGAGAAATGAAGAAAGATGGGTCTTAAAACCAGATGGAGTGGAAGAGGAGAGTGCTTCTCTGCTAGTGCTCAGTGAGAAAGTCAGCAGACCCAGCCCTTTGCTCTCTGTGACCGTGGCTCAGAGAACCCAATGCTAATAACCAGCATCATTAAAGACAGCCACAAAAACTTTCTTTCAGCCAAAGACATTCTTTTCCTTTCATCGGAACTCTCCTTTAAGTTGCTTCCAGGCATTTCCCCAGGTTACTGGCTCTTTTCAGATACCTCGGCAGAGGGTCCTAATTTGCATCACTATATGGAAATCTTTATCTTGAGCTCGGTGGCCCTGTGAGCTGTAATGGGCCCACAGAATTGTACTCGCTGTTGATCTGAGAGTGGTACAAAGACTGACAGCTTCTTCCCTCCCACTTTTGGCCCCCTTCCCCCAAATCCTGACATTTGCTAAAGGCCCAGTTGTTTTCCGTGGGGGCAGATATATCTGTCTTTCTCTTCAAGCCAACTTATTGTACACTCCTTTCATCTGCTCAGAATCTGATTTAAATATGAATCCACAGAACACAAACACCCAGTACTCAGAAGAATTGTAACTTGGTTATATTTTGCCCAGTCATAACACTTGTCTTCTGGTTCTTCTCTGCTTGGTGATGTCCTGTCAAAAGAGACTAAATGACAATGTTTAGAAAGACGGCAACATTAATCAATGAGAGTGATTTATTTTTACTCCATTGCACTGTGGCTGTCCCCCAGTCATTTGTGAATATGCACCAAGCCCCAACTTCGAAATTTTGATAATTGGTTCTTGCAGTTCCATTATTTCTCCCTTTCCTCTGAGTTTGATGCATGTTGAAAGTTTTCCAAATATGTATCCAGTAAGTGAATCCTAAACTCAAAGAGAGGCCCAGCAAAATAAAATAAAAATAAAGCCTTAGCTATTCATTTATTTAATGAATATTTATAGAAAGCCTTCACTGTGTCTGGTACTGTATAAGGTGCTGGGAAGGCAGTAATGAACAAGGACAGCCTTTGCCCTCACAAGCTTACTGGCTAGTGGAGCAGAAGTCAATGAAAGCGCAAATACAGACATTTTACACATTGTGATAAATTCTCGGGGTGGAACAATTTGGGGGTATTGTGAAAATCATGGAAAGAAAAGCTGAGGGAGGGAGTGCCCCCTTGATCACCCAACCTAAAGACCTCTTTTTGCAGATGAGAAATGAGTATTTCTCATCAGGGATGAGTAATTTCCTCCAGTCCTATACAAATAGTTCCTGGCAGACTCACAGCTAAAGTAGATGCTGCTTCTTGGACAATCTATACGATCTAGTGGTGAACTACACCATCCTCTTGTGATGAGTTTTCTGGGAGGATTTGTCTTAAGGACATGTGAGTATATAGTTAATACTTTTCTGGGATCATGCTAGAAAGCATTCTGGTACTCCTCTTTTATAGACTGCTAAGGCAGGGGTGCTGAGGAAGTGCGGATTCTCTCTTCCAGACACTAACTCAGAATTCCTGTAGTGAAATTCATTCCCATTAATTTGGCAGAAGGGGCCCCTAAACTTTGGACCCAATGTCTATTAGACCTCAAGCCCCGGTGGCTTGTGCCAAGTGGGAATTGGAAGAAAGCACAGGGTCTAAGAGAAAGGGTAGAGAGACAGAGAAGATGGAAACACAGGCGGTACCAAGAGAAGCAGCAGGAAAGCAGGATGGGGAACTCCTGGGAGGAAGGAGAGGCGCCCATCACTCTGCTCAGCATGTGCGCTAGCCCGAGGGCTATGACCTCATGTCACTATTAAAGACACTCCCCCAACCCCCCAAATTTTCTTACATCCCCCATTTCTGCTTATGGTCCCCTTTCCATGTGGGAATCCCTGAGGATGGAGCCAACGTTTGTTATCTTCGTGGTTTGTTCTTGCTTACAGGTCACGGTTATCCATTACCTTGTTGCAAAGCTTGGAGGTGTCACTCCCACGCTTCTCTCAGGTACCACACACCCCTCCACCCTACAGTGTGTCACCAGGGCACTTACCATCAAGGGCAGTGATGTCTTCTCTTGCTCAAAAACCTCAATAGTCCCCTATGAATGTTATGCTAAGATCTAGCCAAACACAACAATTGCTCCAATTTGCTGTTGCTCTGTGACAAACTATCCCCAAACATACAGTAACTTAAAATAGTATTTTATTCTGTCTCATGATCCTGGGATTGATGGGCTCGGCAGGGGGGCGTGGGGTTCTTGCTTGGCATCCCTCATATGGCTGCTGCCAGAGGAGTTGTCCGAAGGCTTTTTCACTCACATGTCTGGTGCCTGGGCTGGGCTGGGCTGGCTGGATCAGCTGGAGACTGGTCAGACACCTCTCTCTTCCATGGCCTCTCCACATGGCCATCTGGGGCTTCCTCGTAGCCTGGTGGTTATAGCGGAGGCAGGCTTCTTTCAAGGCCACTGTCTCCCCTAGAAGAAAGGAAGTGGGAACTGCCATACTTTCAGGGCCTGGGCCTGGAAATTGGCCTAGCATCACTTCTGACACATTCCGTTGGTCAAAGCAGTCACAGAGACCATCCACATAAAAAAGGGAGGGGACACAGAATCCCATCTCTTGATGGCATGAGTGTCAAAGAATTTGTGACTTTTATCTGTCACAAATTTACTGCCCCATTCATATAAGAACACTTAATATATATGTAAAGAAAACGTGTCTCCACTAAGTTTTTTATTTGCAGGCCATATTTAGCATATTTTTCTTTGACCTTTAGATCACTCACATCCTTCCCACCCCTATACACAGTCCAGATTGTCAGAGTGCATCCAGAACTTGATTTATTGTCCCAGATCTGGCTGTCCCACACAGCACAGTGAAGCTGACCAATCTTTTTTTCTGGAAAATATCATTCTATGTATGCAGCCCATGCATTCCTTGTGTGTTTATCAGCCATGTTACATTTTTTATCCATGTTGAACTAAAATGGCATTTTAATTATTAAAAATTATTGCAGCAATGTGTAAAACATGAAACAACACAAAGAGGAAAATAATGTCACCTGTATTCTCACCACTGAGAGTGAACCACTGCTATCTTTTGAGTCTTTTTTCTACTAATATCTGTGTATGTGTGTGTATATTTTGTAAACTGGCTTTTATCTACTTAAGATAATGTTATGGGGATTTCCCCGCATCAGGGAATATCCTACACTATCACCCAGAGTGATGGCATCATATTGTCCTTTCTCATCAAGTCAAACACCTACAGCTTTTGCGTATGACAGGCAGTTAAGCCAGATCTTCTCTGTCCTGTTCCTGTGTCACTTTTTTTAAACCTAAATGTAGGACAACCTATTAATTAACAATTATCTTGTTGCTTTTAAGGCAAATATTATAGCCTGTTATGATCTTTCAAGTCCTGCTTTCATCAACCCATCTTTTTCAGATTTATATGATTTTAAAATCAGTAAGTATCAAGATCACTGATGGATCATTTTTAACAGTAGAGCCTTGTGCCATTCCCTTGAGAGCACCCTCCAGGTTTTATTATTCCGCAGATCAAAAGCTCTTTGGCTCTGATCAATTAATCATCTTAGCTGTATTATCATGTGGCTTGTTTCTCCATTTGAAAACAAGAATTGTCGAAAACAGAAAGACTGCCAGTCACTTTAACAATTGGATACATTATGTCTGTCACATTCCCTCTGATGGCCATCTTATTTTATTAAAGAAAGGAGATTGGAGTGTAAGTAAGTGCTCTGAGACCAATTCAATGTGTGTGTGGGGGGTGGGAGTTCTCTTAAGCAAATCATCAAGCAATTCTTGGACACCAGCCAGATTATCTGAGAATTCAACTCAATTCTGATACTATCCGCCTGGAGACAGCATCAGATTCCACAGGCTAAGGGCTTAGCCCCACAAGACTGCCCTCCACCTCCCACTTCAGATGCCAGGCTTGTGCTACTCTCCTACCAGCTACAAATTGGAGGGTCCAATGACCTCCTTCTCAGGTTCAATTAATTTGCTAGAGTGGCTCACAGAACTCAGGGAAACACTTAGGTCTACCAGTTTATTAAAGGACATGATAAAGGACACAAATCAATAACCGGATGAAGAGAGATGTAGGGCGAGGTTCAGAACAAAAGCTTCCGTCTTCCTGGAGCCTGGGGCCTGGCTGGGTGGCATATGGCAGCATTCTGGTTCCCTAGGCATGGAAACTCTGAAAAAAGGGGGAAAGGAAGAAAAGAGGGTAAAAAGTTGTTCTCGTGTATTTTCATGGAGGCTTTACTACATGGGTATGGTCGACAAAATCACTGGGCATTGGCTGACTCACCCTCCAGCCCCTACCCCCTCTTCCCTCCCTGGAGGTCAGGGAGGAAATGAAAGTTCCAGTCTCTAATCACCCGGTTGGTCCTCCTGGTAACCAGCCCGCCCCTAAAAGTCACCTTCATTAATAACAAGACATCAATTTCACCTTTGTCATAGCTTTGAAGCGTTTTCAGGAACTGTGGATGAAAACCAAATATATAGGAGAAATATATTTTGATCATCTGAATGACCAAATATTTATTTCTTATAAGTCATTACTAGCAGAGTGGCTTGGTATGACTTGTTCTTTTTGAGCCCATTCTGTTGTTCTGGAGGAAAAAAATTGGTCAAATACTAGAATCCAATCAAATCCCTTTATCTAATTCATGAATGTACAATTTGAACCTGAAGGTCTTCTCCTGAGATATCCCTCAATTTGGGAATTAAAAAAAATTCCTCTTTTTGGATTCAATGTTTTGATACTGTTGTTTCTCTTTGTTCATATACAATTTCTGGTGAAAAAACTGGGACTAATTAGTTCTTTAAAAATATTAGTTGAAAAATGAACATATTTTTCTAATGTATTCAAAAGCCAACTATTTGATTTTGCAAGGATTAAATACAACTTACTGGACTATAAATAACAAAATCAATTTTTTAAATTCCAGATAATTTTCCAGTTCCCCACTGTCCTTCATGGGTAGCCCCAGTGGCTTGACATTCTCATATTTATGCCCTGTAAGTACACTTAAATGTGGCTGAGTTGGGACAAGCAGTTTGGACTCATTCAAAGCAGTGATGAACTTTCTTCTATCTCTTCACTTATCTCATATTTCTGAACACTGAAAACACATTTGTTCTACCCTCTCTGTATGAAAATTATTTTTCCTGAAATGATAAGGCAAAATAGAAGTGGAATAGTTGTGCTCTCTATTTCCTGTTCCCATTATATCATCTGCTTCATGTAATCGATCCATTTATTTCCTCTCTAAACTACCCACGAGTTTGCTCATCTTGAGATCCTCCACAATGCCTAACATAATGCCCTACTTTTTATAGGTACATTTGTTAGGCCTCTTTTGGTTGCTAGGGATAAAAATCCAACTCAAACTTACGTAAGTCAAAAAACAATATATATATGACCCAAAAGCAGACAAACTTCAGATACAGCTAGATAAAGAGATCCAAATTATGCCATCAAAACCTGGACTCTTACTCTCTATCTCTCCTCAGTGCATTTCTCTATGATTTCACTTGAGGCAGTCTCCCACCATGTAGAAGCTCCAGGTTTGCATCTTCACAGCTCTAAGCTACATGAAAAATAAAATTTTTCTTTCTTGGTTGTTCTAGCAAAAGTCCCATAGTTAGTTCTGTTTGACCTGATTGGCTTGGATAAGGTCATGTACCCATTCCTGAGCTTATTCATCACCATGGCCTTGAGCATGAGTTGCTTTAATTGGCCTGATCTGAGTCACAATGAGACAGGGACCATGGGCTTAGACAGAATAGGGTGAGGGCCTCCTGAAAAAGCAAGGCAGGATATTTGCGGTCAGAGCAATGTAACCACATGCAAGGAAACCCCCTATCAAAACTCTTGTGTTAAACATTAAGCTCTAGGGTCATTCTTCAGTAAAAATCAGTTAATGTTCCCCAGATAAAGAAGAGTAGCACATGTTTTTATTATGCTAATCATTTGTAATCATGTGTAAGATTCATTTAGCATGCTCAAAGGCCCAGGCCTATGTGCTGTCTTTCCTCTTTCAGATCTGATGGGGTGAATTTACAAACTGGGCAACTAATTTAGCATGCAGACCGGCTGTAAACAACATAGTTAAAAACAGGAAGGATTCCACCTTAAAGATAAGATTGCATTTTAACATCCAGGAAGTTTAAGAAGCAAGATTCTTAACTTACTCTTTAGCAAACAGACAATACCTAAGCTCACCTTGGGGGCTGGGCAGGCCGCCTTTTGATATGCTCCTAGACCTAAGCAGTATCCCAGAGAGAAATTAAGGCAGGAAATTCCTTATGTTAAGTTACTTGTAAATATTCTAGGACCACTTAATTAGTCCACACCCCTAAGCTTTTCTCACGTTCTTGAAAAATCCTCATTTGCTTATAAAAACCCCTAGACAATGCACCACCCCGGGGCTCTCTTGTCCCCTCCTGGTGAGAGCCGGGAACTCTGTCCTTTCACTTTATCTCTAAATAAAAGCCTGTACCTTGCTCTCCTACCTTGAGTGTTTGTGAAGCTCATTCTTCGGCTTCGTAAACAAGAACCCCGGCATCAACAGGACTATCCATGATGCTTGGGGTGTTATCAGCTCTATATAAAGGCCACTGGGAAAGTGGAGTACTAGTACTTCCTCCTGAGGAAAGTCTGAGTATTATTAGCAGTAGAAGTAGGGAAGGATGATGAATAGGTAAAAATAGCACATAGTCATTACAAGTTTTTCAGTTAATACTCTTTGAAGGAAATAATTAGTCACATTTTTTTCACCAGTGATTGTATATGACAAAGAGAAACAATACCAAAAACAGTCTGAAAAGAAGAATTATTTTTAATCTCCAAATTGAGGGATATCTCAGGATGAAGACCTTTAGATCCAACTTATATATTTCATGAATGGTAAGGGATATGAACTGGATTTTGGTATTTGACCAATTTCTTTTCCTCTAGAACATGTGAGTTCATTTTTCATTTTATTAATTTCCTGGAGGCCAATGCAACACTTCTTGTCACCTGCCACTTAAACAAAAAGAGATTTCTTACCTTCCAGTAAAAGAAAATGTTACAATAGGACTACTATATGCATTAGGAAAAAATAGGCAGCTAGTTTGTGGTGGCCTTGACAGAGTTGGGGTCTCAAGGACAATACCCTGTTACTGCATTGCTGCCCAACTCTCAGTGGTTTGATTCTACCCTTCTAAAATGCAACCAAAAATAGGAGTCCGGAGGCTGGTGCTCTGATAATGACATGACCTGTTTGAAACAGACACTATCCAGTTGGAAAAACAAAGGATGTATTAGGCAGTCCAACAGAGGGTACTTAATATGAGGGATTGATTACTAAGGAATTGGGGGAACTCAAGAGCCAAACGGGGAACTGTGAGGCAACCCAGGTATTAACAAAGCAGAAAGCCTTTACAAGCTCTAAGGAAATAAAGGGAGGAGATGGTGCCACCAGATTCAGAGAGCTGGGGCCATCTGGCAGGAGTTAAAACAGTGGGGCCACCCAGCAGGAACTGGCTCAACAAAAGAGATTGCCTGCTGTGAACTGGGACCACAGAGGGGATGCCAATCAAAACAGAAAGAAGGGGAGAAATACCCTGATTTCTCTTTCTCTTGTGTCCACCCATCTCCCAACATTGTTTCTCTGGCTAAATAAGAAGGCAGTTAGCGAGGCAACTGGGAAATGTAGCATTCAGGGCAAAGGAGAGGAATATATCTGAGACTAAAGAAGCAAATGAGTGACATACTTACTTGTAGCAAGATATGAAGACTGGGGCTCTTTTCACATGGAGAAAAAGAGTTTTATTTTTTTTAATCCTTTCTTTTGCTGCAGTAAGAGGATTTGAAGCTTTTCTGCTTTTGAGCAAAGAGAAACTCATATTTTCTAATTCAGGCCGTATGTCTATTAGACAACCAAAATCCCAAGGGTGGGGGAAGCAAGAGTTTTGCAGGGGAAAGAACTAAAAGAAATGGGGTGATTTCCTGGGGTAGACAAACTCTTGGCAAAGCAGTGGGGAGAGTGCAGATTCCCCTCCAAATTGGAAATTTAGGGAGAGAAAGAGAAGAGAGTATTGTCAGTGGGTTCCTTGGTCAGATGGGTCCTGCTTGCTACTTCCCAGCATTGCTTCCTGGAGAATAAAGAACCATGTCATCTATGTGGACTTTTGGAACCACAGAGTGACTAACAAAGGCTCCTGATCCCCAAGCATGGCAGGAGATCGAAGACCATTAGAGAGGAATATTTGGAGGACTTGGTGTCATTCTCAGTAAACTCAAGGGCAGATCACAATAGCTGACCCTTCTAGAATTTTTTTGAGGATTCCACTGAATTGGTTCCCCGCCTAGGGCTGCCCTATGGGAGAGCTGCTCAACAGTATTCTTGGACCTTGCTCTCCTTTCCACCCACCCTGTATGGGCTTAGCCAGCTTGCCCATAAGCCCAAGAAAATTAGGCTGCAGCTCTGAGTGCTTAGTTTGGGTACTGAGTTTGAATAGTGAGTTTAGGTAATGAGTTCAGATAATGAGAACTGAATTGTCTGAATCTTTTTTGTGTCAGAGCATTGGATAGCAAGAGTGGGCAGTGAAGGAATCCTGTATTTCAATGTTTTAACAGCTGGCACAAACTAGTGTGTCCTAATTGAATATCAGTCCTGCCCATAATCTTCCCTCCTCCAGGAAGCCTTAGGACATTATGGTCACTCACAGGCACTTTACCAGATCCAAGGCTCCTTTGTAAAAGCAGAGTGGGGTGGTTCCTTATTGAGATTTCCATTCCTGCTTTATGTCATAGCCATCACCTAGAACACAGCATCCAAGAACCTGTTCCAGAACATTGAACCCTGGCAAACCTTTGAGCTCCTTTGCCACAAGAACTTGTGTGTTACCAGACTACTGCAGACTTTGCCTTTGTTTTCGGAAAGGCTTTCAAGTGCTAGACCAATTGAGCCTTATATAAATAGCCCAGGGCTGAAGCCAGTGAGGAGAGTGGTGTGGTCTGAACAGCATTAGTCAGTACAGAATTTTAAGTTGATCATTGTTAAAATTTTCAAATGGAGAGATTCTACATATGAACCCAGATTTCAGGCATTTTCTAGAAAATTGAGTGCTTTGTCAATATTGGCTTCACATTTGAGTGCCAGCAGTGGTTCTGTCCCCTTGAGAAGGCATGCATTTTTGGTTAGCCACTGTCCCTACTATTCCCTCTTGTCTTCCAGATCCTGCCTTTAGTCTGTTGCCATTTTGTCATCTTCCAGTTGGCGGGTGCCACTCATTTGCACCACCTGTTGGGCCTGCTGGTGGTAGATTTTCTGACTCTTGGGCTAGAGCAGGGCTTTTGGAGGGGAGAAGTGGAGGCATCAGGAGGGGAAGCAGAGTTGAGATTCTCTGAGCGTTTGTGGGCCATGTGCAGGGAGAGGCCAACTTTAGGACTGCTGTGAGGTGGCTTGTGGATGCCTGAGAGACCAGACACTGTGCCCTTGGTCACTGTTTTAGAAGATATCTGGGCTCAGGCTTGAATCTGCCCCCTCAGATGACCAGACTGCTTAGAATTTGCCTCAGGAATTTTGTGTTGCCAGACTACAGCAGACTTTTCCTTTGGTTTTGAAAGCTCAGGCTTTCTGAAAGGGGACGCTAGACCAATTGTACTTTACACAGGATCACCTAATTGTAGTCATGAGGACTGGAGACAAAGGGATTTTCCTCTGAAGATATGGGATGTACAAGAACCCTAGTGCTTCTGAACAGCACTAAAAGGAAGTCCCGCAGGACTACAGAACTGACATCCTCCAATAAGAGAGCGGGTTTAGAGAAGAGTATTGATTAAGAGACGAGATATCGACTGTTATATATCAGCCTTGGGGGTGTCTGGCTGTACCTTCATGTCTCCCTGTATTGAGAGCTCAGATGAATCCCATTCTCCTAGCTGCGAGGCTGGGTTTACGCGGTTTGCTTATGTGCTATTTGCAAGGAGCATTTCCTCTTTGTTTTGTCATTGAATGAAGTTGCATCCCTAAAATGATCTGGTGATGATTTTTCAAAGAGCCCCAAGCACAGAACTCAGTATTCTTTTCTTAGCAGCAGATGTTCTAATAGCCTGTCTCCTGTTGCACAGAGAAGCATAAAGGAGATTATGGAGCCACTGCATATTTCTGAGTATCAACTGACATTCCTGCAGGATATTATAGTAACTTCCTAAGTGGTCTCCCATATTTTACTTTCCTGTGCATTCCATACACTAGCTTGAGAGTGCTTTTTCCTGCTCCCAGGGCTATTCATGCTCCATCTCTGGGTCCCTATGCCTCTAACCAAAGCCCAATGCCTTTAATATGGCTTTCTAGACCCCTCTTGCACAGCCAGCTTCATTCCCCGACCATGATGTGCTCCGCCCAGCTTCCTGAGCGCTGGTTCCCAGGTCTCTTCAGGCCTCTCTTCACCCTGCGCCTCCAGCCTGAGGTGTCTTTTTCTTCACCTCTGCTTGTTGAACTCCAATTCTGTCAAACTAATATTCTGTCTTTAAAGCCCACCTTGAAAGCTGCCTTTCTCTAAAGTCATTTCTGGCATTCTAGTAGGTACCACAGTACACTGGATCTCTACCCTGGCACCTTACCTAAATTACTGTGTGCCTGTCCTCCCCAGCACCCCAGGCCCAGAACTCCTTTCCAGCAACAGAACAATACCTCTCAAAAGAATTTGCCAAAAGGCAAGTGATGTGAATCTTCTGAGAATTAAATTACAAAATCAACTTAGTGAGCCAGAAGCATGACTTGATCGAAGCTATTTTTAAAAGAGCATTCATTAAACTGATCTGGGGCTGGGTGGATGCATGTGTGAATGGGAGAATCCATTGTCTTGTTATATCTTCCTCTGGGTGGTTTGCATCGTGAATTAGCATATTCAAGGTTCTGAGAAGTTCTGTAGGAATGAATCCTTTCTCACTTTGAGGAGTCTAGTATTTCTTGAATTTATATGATTATTTTATTTTTCATAGAACACTTTGAAACATTTCTTCATTGAATATTATTAACATCTGCTGGATTATAGAAATGATGTACTAATCAGAAGAGGAACTGATCCATATTGAAGCAGGAAAAAAAGAAAATCAGATGGACAAATGCTATCAGTGTCCACCCAAGGGCATTGGAAGGAGCTGCTGTCCTGAGGTCTGGGCTGATGGGTCCAGTGAGTGGGGAGTCCTTTCCAGGGAGATGAACAAAGTGCTCCCTTGACCTGATACCATAGGATCATCTGAGTTGGAAACTAATTTCCTTTATCCTCACTTTATGCTCACCAGACAATCTGATTATAGTTTGGTTTCCAAAGTAAATTTCTTACATGAAGGAAACAATGTGCTCTGAGGATGGAATGGTTAACCCCCTACAGTTCTATTATGGTAGTAAATTGGCATTCTGGGCTGTACAGCTATCCCTTGTAACCTTGATTAGTGACAGTCCTCTCCTGAGACAGTAATTCACTCTTGCTGGAATAAAACAAAAGCACATTTCAGAACCTCTGAGGCTGTGAATAATATCCTAGTACTGTGCTGAATAACAATGTCAAAACCTAGTATTTATGAAGCACCATTTCAATTATCTGTTGCTGTGTAAGAAATTATCACTTAATGGCTTAAATAAAAAATTTTATTTTTTACCCCACTGTTTTTGTAGATTAGGAATTGGGAGGACTTAGCTGAACAGTCCTGACTTGTATTGCAGTCAGACAATAACTGGAGCAGCTGGGGTTAACTGGCATCTGTCTCTCTTCATGCAGACCCAGGACCTCTCCATTTGTTCTTTCCATGTGAGGTGCTTGGAGCTTCCTCACAATATGGTGTCCTTAGGACTCCAAAAGCAAGATACTCAGCAAATCAGGTGGAAACTCTACTAACTTTTCTGATTTGCCTCAGAACTTACATCACTTTCACTTGCTTGCTATCTGTTACAAGAGAGTCACAGGCCCACCCAGATTCAAAGGGAGGAGAAATAGACTCTACCTCCTTGTGAGAAAGTGCCAGGATTCTAAAAAGTATGTGGAATGGGAGATAATAGGGTTTTCTTTGGAAAACACAGTATTCTACTTATAATATGCTAGCTTATTTAAAGAGCTGTATTTCTATTCCTTCAGGCTTAAAACACATCATTGGAAATCTGACATTCAGAATTGGCTTTTCCTGTCCCCTAAATTTTAATTAAAGGCAAACACTGTATACACTGCCTTGATCAAATCACACACACACACACACACACACACCTTATTTATTCCCCACAACAAATCCATAATATAATTCTTATCATTCCTCATTTTTATGGATGCTGAAACTGAGTTAAGTAATTTCTCCCAGCACTTACACTTGGTTAATTGTAGGGTTAGGTTTTGAACCAATGTGTGTTCTTAAACAATATGCACCACCTCCCGAGGCACCAAGATAAATGCCACCTGGGGACATTTCTGGCAGTCTGTCAGCCAGCCTTCCTAGTGACTCCCACTACTGTGCATACTCAGTGTGGTGGGAGAACATTTCAAAGTGTTGATCAGAACGCCTTCCTCCTTAAGCCACCACATTCCTTTCCTTGTTCCCTGAGGGTCTTTCCTGCCTGCTCCTCATCACCTTGGGTTCAAAAAAACTAGATACAGGTCTCCTTCTATGAAACCAGAAAACAAAGGCCACAGATACTTGTCTGTTAAGTTTCCTATCTGCTTATTGCCTAATAAAAATGTCCAAGTGATACTGACAACGTGGGTGCTTTGCCCAGATCTCAGACACCTTTTCACCATTTATGCCCTGATTTGGGGTTTTTGAGAGCCCACTCTACCCAATCAAAGGAGAAGAGAGGGGGGAACTTAGTCCCCACAGCAGGTCCCTGGCCAATGCCTGACGGATTGTGAGTACGAGAGCCCAACTCCCTGTGCTCTGTGGGACAGCTCTGCAGGGTGACTTACACTCCAGAGCACCCCTGTAGGATCAGGGTGAAGCTATCCTCCATAGGACTTACCATGAAACTGTACCCTTTATGGCTTCTCCCCCTTCCTTCTCTGGGTTCTCTTCTCTGAAAGTACCACCTTTAAAAATCACTCAGTCTGAGAAACCTGACACCTAGGATGGGAAGGGAGAAGGGGAGGAGCTAGAGAAACTTCTTCAGAACAAGCCCTGTTCCTTGCCAAATCAGAGAGCTACAGGGATGTTGGGCCAGCCTGACCTTTCTCATTATCCTCAGAGAGCAGACCCCTCCACACTCCCTCCACCTTACCCCTCATATGTAATATAAAATAACAGCAACTGCTTAGTCCTTTCTCAGCCACAAGCACACTGCTCTGGACCAGGAGTCTCTCCTCAACTCTCTGTCTAACCTGACTTCTTCCACCACATTCAACAGCACAAACTCCCTAGATTAAAGAGCTTAAAGGGGTGGTGGTTGTCTAAGGAAAGATCTCCCCCCACAACAACCCACACAAATTCCACCCCCAAACTTGATCAAGGTGATCCTTGATGAACTCATTTCAAACCTGCCACTGAGCCAGGCGTGGGTTGGAACCCACACTGCACTAAGAGTTAGAATCTTTAAGCTCTAGGCCTAGCTCAGCCCCAACTAGCTCTGTGACCTATTTTCTCTTCTGCAATTTAGTCTCTCAGATCCCTACAGCTCTAAATGCCTGTGCTTTCATATGACATGTTCGGTGCCCCCTGAGAGCTTATAATCTTGTTAGGAAAACATGACACAATTAGAGGGCTGTATATGACGGACTATATAGTACAAAGCTGAAATCAGTCCAATTAAGAGGGAAAATGCCTGCTGCAGAAAACAAGTACAGTGGCTGATTGGGATGGGTAGATTTCTGTGGGACAGTCTTCAGGAAAGGTTCAAGGAAGAATATGAGAAGGGCCTTAGAAGTTGACTATTGCTTAGATGGGGAAAGGGAAAAGTCATTATAGTCTTATGCAGATAATTGTTACCTGGGTGTGAAATGAGGGCAGAAAATGGTATCTTGTTTATCATGTAATTGCTATTCCAACTCTTAAGTGAATACAATAAACACACTATTCTACTTATAATATGCTAGCTTATTTACAGGGCTGTATTTCTATTCCTTCAGGCTTAACTCACATTATTGGAAATCTGATATTCAGAATTGGCTTTTCCGGCCCCCTAAATTTTAATTAAAGTAATTATGTTACTAACAGAAGCTGTAGTTTATCGTCTCATTGTGTTTATGAAGAGGAAAAAGGCAACTTTGGCGAAGTACATTTTCCTTGCAGCCTATTTCTGGCTTCTTTTAGCGGTGGGGATAGGTGGATGTCTTGATATGAGTGGTCCAGAGACCATACTGCTTCCTGCTCCTTCCTCTCTGCAGTGCAGAGGGCCCTGTTCAGGCTCTTTGGAATAATTGTGCTACTGAAAGCTTCAAAATGGGCTGAGCTGTATCATTTAGAAGCAGCATCTGAACTAAAGGGCAAGTCCATCTTCTAGCCTTTTCAGCAAAAGACACGGTGTGGGCGTGTGTGTGTTTCTGGCATTGGTGGGAATAAGAAATTCTGTGATTTAGATGAGAACTTCCCATGCAATAAACTTCCTCTAGACTAAGCAGGTGCTGAAGGGAACCACTGGGTCAGTCTGCCTGGTAAATACCCATCCCCAGACGTAAAGCAATTCAACAGAAATAATTATACTGGGTCAATTAAGCAGAACTCAGACTTCCTCTTGTTAGCCTGCTTGAAATTTTGATTTCTATGAGCAGGTTTGCTCAGGATTTAAACTGCTTTACCTCTAGCAAAAGGGGCCTTTGGGGAAACCTCACTGATTCGTGCAGTAGTTGTTGGAGAGGTAGCCCCACTTCTCTGCCAAGAGCACTTGGGCTGGGCCTCTGATGCACCTGGGCTGGAAGCTGGCTCCAGCACTTAGTAGCCCCATAAACTTAGGCAAGTCACTTGACTCTGCAAACCTTAGATTTCTTATTTGAAAAGTGGGAATGGTAAGAGGGCCTATATCCCAGTTCTTTCATGAGGATTAATTAAGAAAATGCTGGTAAAGCTCTGAAAAAAGGGCCTGAGATATAATAAATGCTTTAAAATCAGCAACTATTGTTATTATGATGATGATGGTTATCAACAGAAAAAAATGGGTGTCATTATAACTGTGTCACCTGTGGTGATGCAATGGAAAAACCTCTATAGGGTAGCATGTGAATATAAGAGCTAATTATGCTCAATTCCAAACATGGAGAATTTAAGGAGTTTATAAAATGGAACAGTGAGGGGGTGATGTAAAGGCTGGACCAAAGACAGAACACCAGAGCTCAATGAATTCTAAAGGTGCTTGGCCGTCCTGACCATCAGCCCATTTGTAGATTACTGATGGCTTGTCACAAAGGCTGGAAGGGAGCCTGAGGAACAAAACATTGGGGACCACTGTCAGGCTGAAATGAATCAGAAATGAAGTGACATCACCTCGAAAAAGATAAGGCAAATCAGTAAGAAATGCAATCCAGTTGACAAAAATTCAGTTTTTCCACACAATGATAGTATTTATTGAGAGCTCACAACCTGACAGAAGTATTTCTTAGTGCTTTTTTTGGTTTCCTCATTTAATCCTTACCATACCCTATAAGGATGATTCTATGATTATCTCAATGTTACGGATACATAACCCTTCAGGGATGGACTTGCCACAGAAAATGAATGTTCACCTACTTCTCAAAGAGGCCCTTTTATAACCTGAGATAGTGTAGACCCACTGAAAACCTTTCATGGGGAGAAAATTACGTAAATTCTGAAGGATTTGGATTTAGTTGCATTCATACAACCATCAAACTACTATTTATATAGGATCTACTACTCTATGCCAGGAACTGAGTTTGGTGTGGAGGATATAATGATGAGCAAAAGTAGGTATGATCAGCTTCTTGGAAGATGGAGATGACCTTTTCCTTATTCTTTTTGCTATGTACAAAAAAAAAACTGCACATTGTATGTAGAACAAAAATAAGGAGACTCTGAAAGTGGAAAGATGACAGATCAGCAAGGGAACTTGGGACCCAAGGAATGAGGCAGTGGTGAATTCCTTGGGTACAGACAATAAAAATCCTACTCTCTCTAGCCAAAGGACCAGGAAAGGGGGAGTTTGGCAAGACACAGAACAATTTTAGAACAATAGCAACTCTACTCCAGCCAAACACCACAGAAAACTGTAGCCTCACCTCTATCCATACCTGCAAGGCTGAATGGGAACCTAGACTACCACCCTCTTGAGGCTGTAACAAAGTGATCCAGCCCCTGACAGGAGTAGTGCCAGAGAAGGACAAGTAGGAAACCAAGACTTTCATGGGCTTTAGGTGGTAATGAGGGTTTTCCTATCCATCTGTGATGCCAGTACAAGCCACTTCCACCCTCACCCAGCAGTAATGAGGCACCTCTCCCTGCTGGAGCGCTGTCAGATGAGGCCTAGTAGAGAGTCAGAACTTTACTACCCAGTGATAATGAAGCCACCTCCCACTTCTACCCTTTTGTATCAATGGGGGCCACATGGGAAGCGACAGAGAAACACACTGCTACTCCTCACTGCCAGAGACGTATCAGTGGAGGTTTGATGGGGACAGGGAACTCCACCTTTGCCCAACCTCATCCCCTAGGTATCAGTGGAGACCAAGGAGGGAATGTGGCTTTATGCCCTCACTTGGCAGTAACAAGGTAGCACCCCCTCCCTTTCCCCTGCCAGGGCTGTATCAGAAGTCAGCTGAAAGAGAGGTTCAAATAAAATCCAGAGTCCCATAATACTCACAATATCCAGGTTTCAATAATAAAAAAAAAACCCACTTGTTTCACCAAGAACCAGGAAATCTCAAATCAAATGTAAAAAGTCAATCAATAGATGTCAGCATTGAGATGACATCTTTGAGGTGACAGAGATGTTAAAATTATTTGATGAAGTTTTTAAAGAATTCATTATAAAAATACTCCAGCAAGTAATTATAAACGAGATGGAAACAAATGAAAATATAGAAAGTGTCAGCAAGGAAATAGAAGATATAAAGAACCAAATGGAAATTCTAGAACTAAAAAATAACCGTAAATAAAAATCTCAAAGGATAGATTCAACAACAGAATAGAGGGGAGAGAGGGGGAAAAAATCATTGAACTTGAAGATGGAAAGTAGAAATCATCCAATTTGAAAACAGAAAATAGACTGAAAAAAAAAAAAGAACAGTCTCAGGACATTCGTATCCTGGGACTCTCAGGAGAAAAGTAAAAGGACATGGATAGAAAAGCACAAAAGAGATAATGGTTTATAACTTCTCAAAATTTTCAGAAGACATAATTACATATTTAAGAAGCTGAGTGAACCTCAAACAGAGAAAACCCAAAGAAATCCACAGCGAGACACATCACAAACAAACTTCTGAAAACTGAAGATAAAGAAAAATCTTGAAAGCAGCAAGAGAAATGATACATTACCTTTAGGGCAAAAACCAATTTAAATGATAGCAGATTTCTCATCAGAAAACATGGAGGTTGGAAAGAAGTATCACAATATTTTTCAAGTGCTGAAAGTAAAGAAATGTCAACCCAGAATCCCATAGCCAGTGAAAATATCCTTTAAGAATGAGAGGAAAATAAAGATATTCTTAGATGAAGAAAAACTATCAGGATTTGTCACTAGCAGACCTACCCTAAATAAACACTATAGGAGGTATCCCAAAAAAGAAAAGAAATGATGAAAAAAGGAACCTGTAATATCAGGAAGGAAAAAGAACATGGTAAGCAAAAATATGGGTAAATAAAATAACCTTTCTTTCTCTTGAGTTTTCTAAATTCTTCTGATGGTTGAAGCAAAAATTTTAACACTGTCTGATATGGTTCTAAATGTATGTATAGGAAATATTTAAGACAATTATAAGTAGGGGAGGGCAAGGGGACATAAAAGAAAATGAGAATTCTATACTTCACTCAAATTGGTAAAATGAAAAACCAGTGTGCTATGATAAGATATATACATATTTAATATAATACCAAGAGCAACCACTAAAAATGCTGTACAGAGATATACTCAAAAATGCTATAGATAAAATCAAACAAATTAAAAAACAGAGAGAACAAAGAGAAAACAACACAAAAAAAATGACAGACTTGAGCTCTATTACTAATTACATTAATTATAAATGGTCTAAATATACAAAATAAAAGACAGAGATTGGTAGAGTGGATTAACAAACACACATGACCCACCTGTATGTTATCTCTAAGAAATGCACTTCAAATATAACAATAAAGGGATGGAAAAAGATATATCATGAAAACATTAGTAAAAAGAAAGCAGGACTAACTATATTAATGCTAGATAAAGCAGATTTCAGAACAAAGAAAATTACCAGAGACAGAGACATATAATGACAATCTATCAAGATGACATAGCAATCTTAGAGATGTAAGCATCAAATAATAGAGCTGCAAAATTTGTGAAGCAAAAACTGATAGAACTGAAAGGTGAAACAGGCAAATCCACAGTTATGGTTAGATAATTGAGCACCTCACTCTAGATAACTGATAGAATAATTAGGTAGAAAATCAGCAAGGACATAGAATAATTCAACAACACCATCAACCAACAGTATTTAGCCAGTATTTATAGAGGACTCCATAGTAGAATATTCTTTGTTTTCAAATGCCTATAAAACACAGATAAAACAGACTATAACCTGGGCTATAAAAAAAAACCTCAACATATTTTTTTAACAAGTTGAAATCATAGAGAATGTATTCTCCTACCACAATGGAATCACAATGGAAATCAATAACAGAAAAATAATAGGAAAACCTCTAAACACTTGGAAAAAAAGGATATCTAAATAATCCATGGGTGAAAGAGGAAGTCTCAAGGGAAATAAATAAATATTGAACCGAATGAAAATAAAAACACAACATATGGATATTTGTGGGATACAGCTAATGTAATGCTGGGTGGGCAGTTTACAGCACCAAATGCATATGTTAGAGAAGAGTAAAAGCTTCAAGTCAATATAAGCTCCCACCCCAAGAACCTAGGAAAAGATGAGCAAAATAAACCCTTAAAGAGTAGAAGGAAGGAAATAACAAAGAACACAACAGAAGTAAATGAAACTGAAAACAGAAAAAAAGTGGAGAAAATCAGTGAAACAAAGAGCTATTTCTTTGAAGAGAACAGTAAAATGGATAAACTTCTAGCAAGACTGACAACATAAAAAGAAGTCAGCAATATTGGGAATGGAAGATCTCACTACAGATTTTATAGACATCAAAGGATAATAAAGGAATATTACTAACAATTCTACACATACAAATTTGACAATTTAGATAAGTATATCATTTTTTTGGGAAAAAACCAACTACTACAACTTACCCAATGTAAAATAGATCATTTGAATAGGTCTGTATCTATTAAGGAAACTGAATTAAAAAAAAATTCCCAGACCATGATGGTTTTACTGGAGAATTCTGTCAAATTTAAAGGAGAATTAAGACCAATTCTGCATAATCTATTCTAGACAACAGAAGGAAGAACACTTCCCAATTCATTTTATGAAGTTAGTATTAACCTGATACCAAACCAGACAGTACCTCCAACTCTCCCTACTGCAAAAAAACCCCTAAAAAAACCCCAAACCCAAAGGCCAATATCATTCATGATATAGACAGAAAAATCTTTAACAAAATATTAATAAATAGAATTCAGCAATATATGAAATGAATTATATACCATGACCAAGTGGGGTTTATTGCAGGATGTTTATTGAAAGAGTGGTTTAATATAAGAATATCAATACATATTAGTAGGCTAAAGAAGAAAAATCAATTGATCATATAAACTGATGCAGAAAAATCATTTAAAAAATTTAATACCTATTTATGATAGAATAATAGGAATAGAGAGGAACTTTCTTGATAAAGAGCACTACAAAAAAACAATAGGTAACATTGTACTTAAATGTGAACTACTGAATGCCTTCCCCCTAGGATTAAGAAACAAGGCAAGGATGTCCACTTACCACTTTTATTCAACATAGTGCTGGAAGTTCAAGCCAGTATAATAAGGTAAGAAAAGGAAATAAGAAGCATATGGACTGGAAAGGAAGAAATACAACTGCCTCTATTTGTATATGACATGATTGTTTATATAGAGAATTCCAAGCTATCTACAAAAGTAGTCGTGTAATAAATGAGTTCAGCAAGGTCACAGGATACAAGATAAACATACAAATATCAATTATATTTATATGTGCTAGCAATGAATTCATGGGCACCAAAATAAATATAACACCATTTATAATGACTCAAATAAATGAAACATATAGGCGTAAATCTAACAAATCATGGTCAGGGATTATGTGCTAAAAACTACAAATGCTGATAAAAAAATCAAAGGAGATATAAATAATTGAAAAGAAACATTGTGTTCAGGAATTGGAAGATTCAACATAGTAAAGAAGTCAGCTCTCCCCAGATTTGATGTACAAGTTTAAATACAATTTCTATCAAAATCCCAGTAATATTTTAAAATAAATATTATTCTAAATTATATCAAAAGGCAAAGGGTTTTCCTAAGAGCATTAAAATATCCAAAAGAAAAGAGGAATGAAATGGAAGAAATCAGTCTACCTGATTTTAAGACAATATGTAACTAATGAAGTCTGTGTGGTATTGGCAGAGGGATAGGCACATTTGATTGCAATGGGACAGATACAGACACACACAAATATGCCCAACTTGTTTGGATGAAGGTACAGAAGCAATTTAATGAAGCAAAGATAGCCTTTCAACAAATGGTGCGAGAGCAACTGGACATCTATAGCCATAAAAGTGAACATCAACTTGTCTCACACTTTCTATGAAAATTAAATAAAAATGGATCATGATCATAAATGTAAAATGTAAACTATAAAACTTGTAGAAAAAACCATAGGAAAAAATCTTCAAGATCCAGGGCTAGGCACAAAGTGCTAATGACACCAAAAGTATGATACATAAAGGAAAAATTGATAAACTGGATTTCATCACAATTTAAAAAATTCTACCCTGTGAAAGATCCTGTTAAGAGGTTGAAAAGACAAGTTATAGACTGGGAGAAAATATTTTGAAACTACTTATCCAACTAGGGCTAGTATCTAGAACATATAAAGGGTTCTCAAAACTCAACAGAAAAACAAACCAATCCAATTAGAAATGCATCAAAGACATGTTGCCTCAGTGGATATATGGATGGCAAATAGGACATGAAAAGATGTTCAACATCATTAGCATTAGGGAAATGCAAATTAAAGCCACAATGAAATTCATTACATACCTACCAGAATGGCTAAAATACAAAATAGTGATAACACTAAGTGCTGGAGAGAATTCAGAGAAACTGGTTCAGTCTTACATTGCTGGTGGACTGTAAAATGGTATAGCCACTTTGGAAAACAGTTTGGTGGTTTGTTAAATAACTAAACATGCAACTACCACAAAACTGAGCAACTGTACTCCTGGGCATTTATCCCAGAGGAATGAAAACTTACATTCACAGAAAAATCTGTGAAATAGTGTTTATGGCAGCTTTATTCATTATAGCCCCAAACTGGAAACAACTCAAGTATCCTTCAACAGGTTGAACAAACTGATACATCCACTCCATGGAATACAACTCAGCAATAAAAAAGAATAAACTATAGATAAGAGTAGCCTAGGTGAATCTACAGAGAATTAGGCTGAGTGAGAAAAGCCAATCCCAACAGGTTACATATTATATGATTCCATTTACATAACATTGTTGAAATGACAAGGTTCTAGTAATGGAGAACAGATTAGTGATTGCTGAGGGTTAAGGAGAGGTGGGGGACAGGACGAAGTGGCTATGGTCATAAAACAGCACCATGAGGATCCCTGTATGATGGAGGTGTTCTGTAGCTTGACTGTTTCAAAGTCAACATGCTGGTGATATTATAATTCTGTAAGATGTTGCCATTGGGGGGAACTGGGTAAAGGGTATGTGAGATCTCGGCATTACAATTGATGTGAATCTACAATTATCTCAAAATTAAAAGTTTAATTAAAAAATAGGAATGGTTCCTTTGCTGATGGGGTTTATAGTATTCTGGAGGGGAGAGGCATTAATTAAATATCTTTCCAAACATAGAAACTCAGCTGTAATAATGCTTTAAAGAAGAGGTGTACAGTCCTAGTACAGTCCTAGGAGAATAGAAAATAGGTAGGGTATGTGACCACATAATTTACTGCAAACTGGGACACTTTTGAGAATGAAAAGGGGTAATTAGGTTGGGAAAGTGGGCCTAAACTGGGTTGTATGGTCATCCTAATAACTGGGGGGGAGAGGGGGCAACTTGAGGTCAGGGGAGGCTTCCTGAAGGTGAAGCTGGACCCAAGATCTGAAGGAGGATTGAGAGGGGACTAGGCCAGCAGGCAGGGGAGGAGCAGCACAGGCAAAGACCCCAGGGCGGGAGGCGGGGCCCATGGGCGCAGGAACCTCAGCGTGCTCCCAGGAGCACCAGGACCCCTCACCAAGGCTTGCAGCAGCAGCCTCTTGTGGCCTTTGGATCTCTGACCTCAGCAGAGCTCTCCCTTCCTTCGGTCTTCCTGATGCTTGGACTTGGTTGTAAACCACATATTTGTTTTGAGGCTGTATTTAGTTCCTCTGCCATGCTTGAACAATTTCCCAAGAACGGCCAGCTCTGAGGTCTCCCATTCTCACTGTGGATGGGTGAAGGGTCATGGCCCCTGAGTAGGGGGGTGGGATGGTCACAGACACATCCCTGATACATCTTCTCCTCTGGCAGCAGCTAACGTGGCCTCGGGCCATTCTTGAGGGTTTTCTTGTCTGTCGTTCTCCCCAGTGGGATGCTTCTTCTGAGCTGTAGCCCCATCTTTATTTGGCTATTCTCACTCCCCTAGGGAGCTCTTTCCCTGTTTTCTCTACCCAGGCTCTTCTTTTTTGCTTTTATTGTATCCAAACTTGCTCTTAGGACATCCCCCACTCTCTGAATCATTAGCCTTGGAAAGTGAGTTTACGCTCTGTGAACGACAGGGTGTCCATCTGTAAATAGAGACACTGACCCAGGCACTACTCACCTCCCAGGACTCCAGGACGATTAAATGTGGGGTGGGGGTGTGGTGTATACAATTTTTGAGTCTAGCATTGAGGTCAGCCACCAAAGCCATTTCTGATTCTGCAGTCTCACCTTGGGGAGTCTGCTCTTTAATTCTGCAGTTTCACCTTGGAGAATAAAAGCTTTGATTTCTCATTAAGGAAATCCAGGCATCTCTGGGCAGATGGAACATATTTTGGAAGGGATCAATTGGGGAATTAGGGTAAGTAAAGGCGTTCTAATAATGATTTATTAAGTGCTTACAAATGTGTCAGGCACTATCCAAACATTATCTCATTGGAGCCTCAAAAAACTCTGAGAAAGGAACTATTGGTATCTCTGTTTTTCATATGGGAAAACTAAAGCTCAGAAGGGTTGCACAGGTCACTCAACTTGTAAGCAGAACTAGGATTTGAACTCGGCTGTGTTAGAATTCAGAACCATTGTTTGACCACTAGGCTCTGCAGTCTGCTTGATGGTGTTCCATCTCCAGTACCTGAGGGCTCTGCTGTTCTTTCTTTCTCTCTTCTCCCCAACACTTCCACCACCACCACCTAGGCACCACCTCTCTCCTTCTTTCACCTTTCCCTCTTCTTCCCTTTGCTTCTCCACTTTTTTCTCAGTCCTATTTTATTTGCTTTCTAGGCCTTAACCCACCAGTGGCACCCCTGCTTGGGTTTCATTGTCTTTGGTGCCTGAGTTTCCCTTGGTGTAATCCCCTTGCTAAACTTGTCAAGCATCTGGGGGTCCCCTTTTAAATGCAAATATTGTACTTCTGGGAAGGGGTGCATTAAAGCATCAGCATTTAAGTATGAATTAGATGCTCCCCAGTATATAAACTTTGTTGGAGAAAGTACAGAAGTTAAAGTCACTGGTAGAAAAGGGAGGTTAGGCAACAAAGTCTCTCTCTGCACATACTGGGGTCTAGAAACCAAAACCGGGGGTTGACTTGGGTCCAGAAGGTGACCAGTCTAAGGTGATGAGATCTGTAACTAAAACTGATGTCAGCTGAACAGCAGGCCCATGCCTTTCCTTTTGTGTAGCCTTTATGTCTGCTTGTTGCTTCTGTGTAAACTCTCTTCTTTAATCCTCAAATTCAGAGAAGTGGTTTCCTTTCTCCCATCAGGACTCTTGTTAAAAATTTCCAACTAGCAATGGCAAAAGTAGGACTTTAAATCCTTTCCCATCCTCATCTCAATCTCGTCTAGAAAATCCCCTGCTTTCCTACAATAGGATATTCTAATTGTTACCCAAATCTCCTTTCTGTCTCCTGTTCATTCATTCCATGACTTTTTCATTCATTTGACAAGTACTTATTGAGGATCTATTAAGTTCACCAGGCACTAGGTTAAGCTTTTATATATATTATTCATTCACTTCCAAGTAACTCTGTGGGGAAGATGTTAGAACATCTTTTAAGATGGGAAAACTGAATAGTGACTCACTGACCAGGAGTGGAGCTCTGAAATCCATACCATGTTAGTGCCAAGGCCATGCTTTCCCCAGGCTGCTCCCGGCCACTGGTGGAGCGTAACAGGGAAACCGTGACAGGCGTATTTCTGGGAGAAGGGAACTCCTCAGAGAGTGAGTTTGTTTCAGGACTCCCCATCAGTCTTGCCAAACTTTCTTAGAACACGGAAGTCAAAGATTCTTCTACCCAACTTCCCTTCCTCCGTTCCCTCTCTCCATCACATGAGTCATACATACATCTTGGTCCGATGACTCGCCCAGCCACTACTCCTGGCTCCCTCTTGTTTTCCCTCATTGGGCATTTACCATACTTTCATTAAAGGTCTCATCCTGCCATGGCATCTGCTTCCTGGAAGATTAACATACATGCCTTAAAAACAAAATACATTTCTGGTCTTTGTGGGTGAGTTCAGAGCTTTCTTACCGAAGGATGGTATTCGAGAGTCAGCCAGACATAGCCCATTCTCCTGAGCTTAGGAACTTGTGGGGTGGCCCAGGAGCATCTGGCAGTACCGCTCACTCCTCCTTTATGGACCACTCATTTCCCCTGCTTCTGGGATACCACACTCTCTGGATTCCCTTCCTCCCTCTCAAGTTGCCCCTTCTTGAGCTCTTCTGTTTGACCTTCTGGCCCATCCTCTTGCCAGCATTAATTGTCTCAGTCGGACGCTTGCATTTCCTAAGCTGTCTTGAAGAGACCACCTTTTCTCTAAGCAATGCAACACTGCTTTAGAGTCACTGGGGAGAAAAGTAAAACAAAAACCTATTTTCCTCCAAGCCTCCTTTCCCATTGCATCCACCTTGTTAGATTTATGCCCTTTCTTTGTTTTGGAGACATGGCTTAAGGGAAAAATGTCAGCAAAATTGCTGATGACTCTTGGCGGCTTAATGGGTATATTCTCTTCTGGAGGTTAAGGTTCCAGTGTTGACTTTACTTCTTCAGCCTGGACTTGTTCCTTGAACACAGGCCAGGAATTCACCAACCACAATTTTCTCTTCCTTACTAAGGGGTATCCTTTAAAGATAAGGATGCCACCAACTAGACCACCAGCCTCTTCCCAAATTGCTCAGTGTGCTGTGGGAGCCACATGTGATACGGCAGAAAGAACATTGGCTATAGAGCCACAGAGACCTGAATGTCATTGTCTTGGGCGTGTTGTGTGGCCTCGGACAGGAAGATAGTATAAACCACTGTGTAAGAGCTTAGCACTAATATCAGACAGATCTGGATTTAAACTCCTAGTTCTGTCACTGATAAGCTGCTCAACCCCATGTCTCTGACTCAAAGTGTCCTCATAAAATGGTGACAAATTGCTGGCCTCCACAGGACTGTTAAGAAGAGTCAGAACATTTATAGCCAAATTGATCTAGCACTAGCTGTGCTGTACTTTGTTCAACTGCTTTATGTACATTAACTCATTTAATCTTTGCTGTAGTCCTGTATGATAAGTACTTCCACCATCCCATTTACCGATGATGAATGGAAGAACAGAGAGGTTAAGTAATTTCTCTAAGGTCTCACAGCTGGCGGTTGGTTTGGTTGGAATTTGAACAAAGGCAATGCAGCTCCAAAGTATGGGGTCTGAGTCTCTCTGCTTGATCGCTCACAGGTCCTTACACACCCTGATACAGAGTCAGTGCTTCATGCTCATCATTATCATGAGCATGATACCCTCCGTCATCACACTTCACCCGCATACATTTCTGTTTCTGTTTGATTGGAACCAAGAAAATCTACTTTGTTAGAATTAAATGAAGCAAGAGGCATAGGAGACATACAGTCATACATTTAAAAAGCCTTTTTTAAATGTCAGTTTTCAGGTTGTTCTTTTCTGCTCTTCCCTTCTTTCCTCTTTCTTTTCTACTTTTCCTCATCATAAAGTCTTTTGGACCCTTTGCAGGCAAGATTCTTAATGTTACTACCTATGCCTATGACCACTGGGCAGATGGTCACCTGTGGTAGAGAAGATGATCAACCAAATCTTAGTGTGTTTGCCTCTTTATAAAGAGTACATATGCTAAAAAGAACATGAGACTTAGTAGTTGCAGACGTGTTATTATTTACACTCACCCGTTTCATCTTTTACTGCACACTTATTGAGGTCAGTGTTGTGCCAGGGATTGGGCCAGGTGCTGAGGATATAGTGTTGAGCAAAGTAGATTCTTCTTACCTTCATGAACACACAGTAGTAGGGGGTCCTCATTTCTGTGGTTTTCTGATTGCTTTCATTTGCATTTCAGGTTTTGTTTTATAATCATTTGCCTCTGTAGAAATTCAGAGAGTTACAATGTGAATTGTTTTGATGTTAATCAATTAATTAATATCCTATTTAGTTCTAAAAAGGATGTGAAGTGGCTTATCAGCAATGCACAGATAATACTAAGACCAAAGAGTATCAAACAACAAAAACAAATAGTATTTAGTAAAAGGAGAGCAGAGGATAAAGATCTTGTTCCAAAGACCGTTAGAGCAAGTTAACCTGGTACTCAGCTTGACTGCTGAGACAAGAGGGAAGCAAAGTGAGAAGACAGCCACTTTAAGAAAGCCTTTAAGAGAGGATGTCAGTTTCACCTAAGAAACCCACTTTTTTCCGGGATCTAAGTTGTGTTCAGAATTTACGTTTAGAGCCTCACATTAGGAGTGCTGAACATGTTATAAAATATGAGAAATAGGCATAATTGGAATGCTTCTTTATAATATGTGCTAGCTGTGGGTGCTGATGGCAAGATATCTGTTAGATTATTATGGAGTTGGAAGTGTGTGTGTGTGTATTTGTGATGTCAGAGAGAAGAATCATTTCCCAAAGTGTTATTTCACTGTAATGGTTAAAAAAAAACCCTGAGAGAAGCCATATTAGAGTGAAATTTAGTGTAATCTCATGGATAACTTGGAACACTCAGTTTGCTTTTGCTAGTTGTTTGTTATAGGGACAGAAACCTGGAGGAAAAATGCATTCTCAGCAGGACCTTCTTTGCTGTCTCCATTGGGTCTGGGTGAGAGCTAATCCTAGCTCTCCACCTGCCTTTCCCAGCTGAAGTAGGCATTATGCCAGCAAGGGAAATAGGAGCTCATTCTAACCCTAGCCCTATCTTCCGAATTCCAAGTAGATAATGGGCAGCTCCTGTTTTACAGCAGGAAGACAAAACATTTGGTGATGGTAAGGATGATGATAGTGGTGGTGATAATAATGGTTAGCTGTCACGTACTGTAGGATGGCCAGGCTTCATGGAGGAGCTGACATTGACTAGAATATGATAGAACTTGTGGCAGAGGGCAGATCACAGGCTTAAGGATTATGGAAAGAAAGTTCAGGGAGGTGAGGCAGTAAGTACATGGAGCCTTGGACACCATTCTGAGAAGACAATGGCTGGTCATGAAGAATTTTGAGGGCAATCCATGACATAATCTTCCTTATGTTTTTAGAGGCTATTTCTATCAATAGTCTGGAGCTGTGCTGTCTAAAACAATAGTCCCTAGTCACATGCAGTTATCGAGCACTTAAAATGTAGCTAGTCTGAATTGAAATGTGCTCTAAGTATAAAATACACACTGGATTTTGAAGACTTATGCAAATATGCAAAAAAACACTTGAATAATTTTTATGCTGGTTACAAGCTGAAACAAGACTATTTTGGATATATGAAATTCAGTAAAGTATATTAAAATTGATTTCATTATTTTCCTTTTACTTTTTAATGAAGCCACTAGAAAATTTAAAATTACCTACGTGGCTCATACTATACTTTTATTGGACAGCACCAGTGTGGAGGCTGACTTGAAGGAAAGAACTGAAGATCAGAAGATAGAAAGCTACAGAAAAACCCTAGGCAAGAGATGATGAGGGTCAGAGTTAAGCCAGTGACTGGGAACACACAGGAGAGGACAGGCAAAAGGATTTTTAAATATGACCTGACAATTATTTTTCTGGACCTACAGATTAGAAAGAGGGTTGCATGTTAACTGTCTAGTCTAGGTGACTGAAATGTGGAGGGTGGTTTTGAGAACTTGTTGCATATAGGTTTCAACGTGGATATGCATGTGTATGAAGCAATGGGGAATTCAGGTGTGAAGCTCAAGAAAGAGTACTGAGTGGGGCTGTAGATTTGGGAGTCAACAACCAGAGGCCATAGCTGAAGCATGGAAAGGAGTGAGATCATTATCATTCACAGAGGGACAGTAGAAAAAGAGCCAAATGCAGAGAATCGGGGGAATGATGGAGGCTAGGGCTCAGAATTTAATATGTGGATGGGAGAAGAGAGGCTGGTGAGCTTGACTGAGGCTGGTCTGGGAGGACCCCAGCGACCTGGGTACCATGTAGACTAAGGGAGATCTTTCTAGATGGAACTTGTTTACAAATGCAGGGAACAGAGGCTGTTGGGTGGGCTGCCTCAGGAAGCCACCAGGTGGTGTTTGTTGGGGGTAGGGCTTTAATGAGTCACCTGAAGGCAAATGTCAGATTGCAGAAAGTCCAGCTGAGAATGGCTGGCAGGTATAGGGCTCTTTGAAGAGGTCTGGGCACTACAGAAAGTTAGTGGGCACTGGGAGGCTGTGGAGGGAGCAGCAGTCCAGGGCTGAGGGCAAAGATAGTCAGGCAAAGGGTAAAGGAGGGAGAGACTTAAGATAGAAGGGGGAGGCGATAATCGATGGTGCAACGCCAAGAGGATGAATTGGTGCAGGAGACATGTGGAAATACTACACCTGCCACATTTATCCATTTTCCCCAAATGCTTAATAGCCACATCTCTGCAAGTCCATCTCAAGGATCTGACCTTTCCACGGGCTGCATCCGGGTAGGGCCTCCTTCACATGTTAGAGGGAGCCTTGCTTTTGCACATGACTGCCCTCCATGGGGGACTGCTGGGAGCGTTAGGAATTGGGTAGCGCACCTGTGCTGTGGGCCGGGGCTTGGGAGACCGATTCCTTCGGGTTGGATGAGTCTCCTGTCCAGGAAGCCTTCCTGACAGCGCAGAGCCCTTACCGTCTGGACCCTAGCCCCTCTGTTCAGGGCCCAAGCAGGCCTCGCTCGCCTCCCTCTCGAACCGCGCGGGCTTGGGCTGGGGCTGCAGCGCGGGGCCTTCCCCGGCAGGGGCGCTGGGAACCCGCGGATGGCCGGCTCCGGTACTGCGCCCAGTCCCGCGCCCACCTCAGCCTCACGCGCGGGAACTTTTCTTGGTATTTGGAAACCCACACACTGCAGGACCTGCCTCATTGTGAGCTGAGCGTTGTCACGCGCTTGGTTCTCCGGTACAGCGACCTCAGTTTCCGATTTCCGTGTTAGCTCCAATGGGGGAGCACGTTGGCGAGGGTGGGGGCTCCCGGGCGTTGCGGGCTGTCTCAGACCGCCAGGCTCCCGCTCTGCCTCCTCCACCCTTCATGGCCCTGCCCTGGCGCTCTTTCGCTTCTTTTCTCTCCCTTTTCTTCCCGCACCAGTATCTCGCCTTGCCTCTTCCACTTCATCTCTCCACTCGTCTCCCCTTCCCTTTTCGCTTTCTCCATCTTTCCCTCCGTTCTCTCACCTTCGCCCGACCTTTCTCTCCTCCCCTCTCCCCGCGTTTCCCTCCCTCTCGCCCAGCTTTAACCATTTCCCACAAAGGAACTCTTCGTTGAAGCCCGAAGAGGAAGGGAATGGCCTGGAGGCCACCACGCTCGCCTAGCTCCGTCCTTCCATCCTACTACTTTCTCAACAGCCCCTCCTCCAGCTCCCCGCATCTCGTCTGTTTAACCCCTAGAAATCCGGGAGCTTCTGGGAGGCGGCGGGCCGCGCTTCTCACCCCGAGGCCTTGTAAGCTACATCTCGTGGACGTTCTCGAGTTTAGCTTCCCTCTCTCCGGCCCACCTCAACTCTCCCTCTTCCTCTAGGATGGCTCCCAAGCGCCCAGGCTACGCTTCTGCAGTGGGGGTACCGGGGGGGTGGGCTGACGAGCCCACGCTGCGCTGGGCCCGGTTGATCCTCCAAGTGGCAGCCAATACTTTGAAAGAACAACCAAGCCCGCTCAGAAACGAATCTAGGGAGAGTAAGGGTGCAACCTCACAGTCCCAGGCGGAGAATATGGAGGCTGGATCCTCCCGGTAGGAGCGAACGGTCTCTACTGTCTCTACCCAGCTCTTGCTGGAGGTCCCAGGAAGGAGAATGAATAGGACCCCCATGAATCGGGGAAAAGCTGGCAGGCCCCTGTCCCCGCTGCCGGCGCGTCCCAGAGCTCTCCCTTGGCCTCCGGGAGGCTTAAGGAACAACCAGGTTACCTCCGCGGGAGGTGGGGGGCCGTGGTGCGGGGGCACCAGGAGGGGGCCGTCCAGAGCGGGCTGCCTTGATCTTAGTACTGCCTTTTTGACCACTCGCATATTCGTGGAAATGCAGACACAACCTGCGTGATCCGCGCGCGCCCACAGCCCGAACGCACCCCTCCCCACCCCACACCCCATCGCTCACACTAACACGCACACATGCGCGTGTAAACGGTAACGCAAGGGGCCGCGCTCCCCCGCACACCCTGACACCCCACAGCTCAGCCAGGTACCCCCACCCCGCGGCAATCCCCGCGGGCCGCTGGCTCACCCCTCTCCTCAGTCACTCACGCCCGCCTGCGCGCACGCACGCGCACGCACGCACTCCCCGCGCCCCCGCAGCGGGCGGGGGCGCGAGCCGCTAGAGGCAGGGGGGTGGGGGCGGCGGGAGGAGCGGGTGTGGCAGGGGGGAGAGGAGTCCCCGGTCCATCCCGCCCCAGGCTTCCGCGCGCTGCTTCCCCGCGCAAAGCTCTGGTCTCTCTCTTGGCTCCCGAACCCGAACAGTTGGCGCTGAAAACACTTTACTCCTCTTTCTCCTTGCTCGAGAACGCTCCTACCCTCCCCGCGCGCCATCTCCCGCCTCCCACAGCAGGCCGGAAGAGTAATCCCCCAAACGCAGCGAGAAGCGGCTCCCAACTCTTAGGCAGGAGCAGGTTGGAGGCTGGATTTCGGAGAGTCTCTGGATTGGGGTCCGTCGCCAGCCCCTCCTCGTGGATCCAGCTTCATTTTCATATTAAAAGAGGATTTTCTCATTACCTTTGATTACTACATTTTACGAAATTTCTGGAGGAGCTCGGTGGGAAAGACTTTGGGGTATCATATTTTAAGAAAAGAAAAACACTGAAAGGGCATTTATTAATTTTTCTTGGGTTTTGGAATCACCCTCTGGACCAGAGAGCGAGGAGGGAAGAGCGGAGAGGACCCGCGAGGCGCGCCAGCTTGAGCCCCCTCCTTCCCGGCCGCCCCTTCTCCACTCCCCCAACACACACTCGCTCGCCTGCTCGCCGGCGCGCGCACACCCCCCGCGCCGGACCCGCACCTCGGCGGGCGCCACACACTCGGCAGCCCGAGCCTCGGCAGCCGCAGCGGGATGGAGGCGGCGCGCACCGAGCGCCCTGCAGGCTGGCCCGGGGCGCCCCTCGCCCGGACGGGGCTCCTGCTTCTGTCGACGTGGGTCCTGGCTGGCGCCGAGATCACTTGGGGCGCGACGGGTGGTCCTGGGCGCCCCGCGGCCCTGGCTTCGCGGCCGCCAGCTCTGCCTCCTCTTTTGCCACGGTCGTTGGCAAGCCAGTGGCCGGAGGAGCTGGTGACGGCGCGGAGGGGCGCCGCACTGGGTCACCGGTCCGGACCCGAGCCTCTGCCCCAGCCAGGCGGTGGTAGAGGCGGAAAGAAGCAAGGAGAAGCCGAGGGGCCATCGCCCGCAGGCGCGCGGTGGGAACAGGACATCCTTGCTCCTGGCAAGTCTGGCGGCGCGAGGAGGAGTCGCCGGGCGCAGCCCCCGAGTGCCCTGGAACGCGGGAACAGCTGGGCCCCTGCCTTGGCTGATGGTTCCAAAGGAAACCGCCATGTGGCCAAAGGTCTCCGGGAGGAGGTGAAGGCGCCGCGGGCCGGGGGGGCGGCGGCCGAAGAGCTCCGGCTGCCCAGCACCTCGTTCGCGCTGACCGGAGACTCGGCCCACAACCAAGCCATGGTGCACTGGTCGGGACACAACAGCAGCGTGAGTACCCACTCGGTGGCGGATCTCGGTCTCCAGACAGCAAGGAGGATGGGGGGCGGGAACGAGGGACACAGTTGCTCAAGGGTCGAGGCGGAGGCGTGCAGAGGGGGGGTTTCTTGAGTTTTAGAGAGAACAGGTTCATTTCGTTCCCCCCACGCCCCCAACAGGTTAGCGGAGTTTGTTTTAAGATGGTGTGTGCGTTTGTTTACTGGAGACCCTAGGCTTGCGGCTGCCTGGAGGGGAGAGGGGAAAGGCGCCTTAAAGATGAGCAGGGGTGGAGGGATCTGTGGTCACTTTCTTGGAGAGTCCGTTTTCCAGTTGGATGCTTGAATTCGCGGGTGAGGGCAGGAATGCTTTGGGGAAGGAGCCCCTGGACAGACTGTCGAATTCTGCCACTGCCGGGGCTTCCCGTTTCTCGCCTGTACTCTCGCGAAAGGGAACCCGGGTGATGGAGGCCACTCGGACTCCCGTACTCGCTGCTCTCTGCTCTAGGCGCACTGCCTTCCAGCTACGACAGGGGCTGGGTCTTCACGTAACAATGATTACCCCTTCAAAACCCACGCAGCTGCGCTGGAAAGCTATAGGAGAGGCAGTAAAAAAGTTTAAAGCTTGAAATGAAATTCAACCCCCATCCCGCACCCCTCGCCCTCGCGCTTGCACCAGCACGCATAAGTCACTGAGCAAAAAACTCGTCTCCGCCGCCACGTCCTGCACACAGAAGGCCCCGCGGCTTCCCGAGTGGAGTTTGGTCCCTGTGCTTTCTGCGCTCCACTTCTTTCTGCTGTCAGGTTGCCCTGGAAGCGTCTGCACCGAGAGGTGGCGCCCGCGAGTCCTCTCCCGTGGTTCCTGCGCTGGCAGCCGGGCTCTGAGCATGGCCTGCCCAGCAGCTGCTGCAGCCCGAAGAGCGTGCCCGGAGGGGCTCCCCCACCCGCTTCCCACCAGCACTCAAACTGTGCAGCCAAACCATGGACTGGCCATGGACTGGGGCGGAGGGGCGGCGGCCACTCACGATCTACCCCACTCCCCTCCCTTCCACCGCCCCCACTTTCAGCCAGTCTCGTAAAAATCCTTTCCTCTTCTCTGGCTCTCTGATCAGATCAGACCGACTGAAGGATGATGGTTATATCTGTATAGGCAGCTTTGGGGAACTCATTTGATGAGAAAGCACCAGCTCCCTTCCTCCTTTGTATTTCTGTTCATGATTGGCATTAAATATTTCCTAGGGAAATTTTGCCCTTATTTTAAAGCGGCCTGGGGTATCACCAGGGTGAGTAGTTAATATCAGGAAAGCTTGATGTCCGCAGAGCACAGCACGTCAGCTATACTGAGTACAGATTTCCTGGTTCTTAATGACACACCGCACAGCACAGGTGGCCCAGGGTGGGTGATGGATGCTGGGGTGGAGGGACTTGTGCAGTCCAACTCCCAGCAGCAAAGGGTCAGCCTTAATCTGCTTCCGATGAAGACCCCCATAGCTTCGGAGTGGGCAGCTCTGCGTGTTTTGGGGGTGGGGGGCAACCCATCCATGCCTTTGCAGGGATGGGTGACTGGAGACTTCCAGGTCCTCAGAGGATGGGGGAGTGGGGAGAATTCTCTGACAGCAGCGCCTGTGAATCCCAACTTCATTTTAGTTTGTTAATGAGAAATTGTGTGTGCGTATATGTATGTGCCGTCCATCATATTCTAACTAGGTGAAGGATGGACAGAATATGTGGAAATAAGTGTATTCCTAAGAGGAAGTGATATGTTTATATATCTATGACTTTTATTACTGATATGTTTGGACAGTATAAATTCACAGTGCCTAAAGAGTTTTCTTATGTCCCTGCTTTTATTTTAAGGATCATTTTTGTGTGTTGGCACAGCTCCTGAAAATGAGACTTTATAGAGAGGATGCCTTCTGTAGATTGTAGTTACGTGTGTGTGGCCTTCTCTGCCCATCTTCCATGCAATGTTCAGCAAAGGAAGTGAGGGGGGGCAGGTCTAGCCCTATGCCCCCTGGGGAAATGGCTCTTTAGTTGAAAGAGGGGCAAACAAGCCTGGCTAGTGAGTCCTTAGACTGCTAGAAATACTCAGTGATCGCCATGAATTTGGGCAATCCACAAACAGTACTCCCCTTCTCCCGGGGTGCTTACTGTCCAAGTGAAGGACTAGACAGCACAGGTGGGTGCAGGGACCCCATCCTGTCCTCTTCTTCCATCCAGAAGGGGACTGCCTCTTTAGCTCCTGGGCTGGTCCTGCCTCTTCTGCCTCTGCTTTGTGGGCAATACTGTGAGAAAGGCTTCATTGAGGGAAGATGGGGAAACATGTTAACATGGCCCTGTCTTGAGAGACTTTAAGGAAACAACCTGTGGGAGAGGAACTGGAAAGCCAATTTCTGCAATATTACAGTTGGTTTCTTTCCCCCCTCCCCTTTCCTGAAGGCAGCAAAAGAAGGTGCTGTAAATAAAGCCAGAGTGAAGAGTGTTGGGGATGATGAACCTTCTGGAAGGTGCCTTCATGGTTGGTTTCAAAGTGGAGGGAGATGTCCCCAGTGCAGAGAACATGTGTCCTAGCACTAAGCTTTTTTGACATAAAAAGAGAATTCCATCTTTTCTGACTTCATTAGTCTTAAATGTGTCTTCTCTGGAAGGCCATGGGTTTAACTGTTAACACGTTGCTGGTTTCCTGCTGTCTTTGCAAGTGCCTTTTGTGGATTTCATTCCTTGACATGAATTCCCTTTTGGGGAGTTTTCAGTCATCCCATATAACTGAAAGTTTGGACTCCACTCTGATAGTTTGCAGCCAGGCATGTGAAGCTGGACATGCAAGATAAGATTTCACCCCAACCCAAGTGCCCAGCGTGTGTCCAGGGGATGGGGAGGAGGCAGAAGGTTTGGACCAGGTATTCATTTTGGTTCCAAGACTGGGTTCGATGGCTTGGGGGGTGGGGGTGGGGGTGAGGGTGGGGGGCAAAGGAGGAAGTGCCCAGAAGTCATCAGGAGGGGAAGGAGTCTGGGTCCCTGCTCTGATTATTACCTGCTAGGTGTTCCAGGTGAGAAGTGAGTGGACTTGGGCTTGGATCCTTTATTCTGGAGGAGCAAGTTGCCATTCTTTCTCTCCATTGTCTCCAGCTGGGATCCTGGTGATTTATAGTGAGAGAGTGTTTCACAAACACCCAGAGGGAGCCCAGTCCCCATGGCTTACAGGGAAACAGAAAAAACACATCATTCTGCCCTTCTCCTTCAAATGAAAGAAGATGCCTCCTTGCTTGCTCAGTGAGTTGGCAAATGGCTGTGGAGAGTAGAAAGCTGTTATGGCAACAGCCTACTTCTCCAGGCCCCTCCTCCTTTGAGTAACCCTTGATGGGGGTCTCGCACCTCGTGCATTCCCCCTTTGAGGATTCCCCAGGCTTTTCCAGCAGCTCACTGGCAGTGGCAGCGATTTGCAGGCTACTGACCTTGCAGTGTGTCTGGTTGGACTGACTGCCAGAGAGTTTTTAGTTAATGTGCCCAATGCTGTACCTTGGTAAGGAGAAATGGGGAAATGCTAGTCATTCCAGGTCCCTTCCTCATCACCCTTCTCTGAGCATGCTAGGAGGTGGAATACACAGATTCTCCCAGGCAGGATTTCATTTCCTTAACTAATTCAGCTGGACTATGTTCTGAAATATTTACTCCTAATGCACAAAATAGTGACAGATTTGATCAGATTAATTGTACTTCACTCACTGGAGCATCTAATTGTGGCTCCCAAACAGATTTTTCAAATAGCTTTTGGCTGGATTGTCTATACTTCAACGTCCCTGCTCACAGTTCCTGGGTCACAATATCTTAATGCATTTTGCCTTCTCGGAGGCTTAATAAAGAAGCCTGCCACAGAAACTGTTCTTTCGGGGTTTGCCAAAAAGAGTATGTTTTTAATTAATATTACAAGGGGAGCCATATCAGTTGAGATGTAGCTGGGAAGTGCTGTGAGACCCAACAGCACTAATTGCTCCTGGTCATTGTCCCCTGGGTTGGGGAGTGGGAAGAGGAGGGGGCCTGACACAAGCTATTTGTCTGTTCTGAGTTTCCCCTGATGGTCGAATTACAGGGTGTGATTTGCATCCCAGATCCTAAGGTGAGCAGAAGTTGCAAACTCCTTAATTGGGAGGCCTGATTTAATGACTGCAGAAATGCAATGGCTGGAACCTGCGTTGTAGTTGGCAAAGAAGGAATGGTGGGAGGTAGCTTCTCCAACTGTGGCGGATTTAAGGGAAAGGGTGTGGGCTGTGGCTTCAGCGGCTGGTAGGCTCAGGGGCAGAAGGAAGAATGGCTTTTTCCTCTGGCTGTTTAAATCTATGATTCTAACTGGGGGAGTTTGGGAACTGGGTGATCTGTGGGCCCCGAATCATTCTGTAAGGAGCAGAGAGGTGTGACAAAGCTGGACAGGCTGAGAAAGGAACAAAGCCAGGGGTTTATCCAAACCTAGGTACACTTGAGGCCTGGTGGCTTGATTTACCTGCTGATTTTATGCTTCATTTGGCCTCTTGGCTGGCTTGTGACACTTCCCTTATGGGGAGAAATGTCAAAGTATGATTTTTTGGGGCAAGTCTTGGAGAAAAGAAGTCTTGTGGCCTTGGAGGTGGAAAAGATAGACTGGAAATGCCTGGTGGGCCCGTTTGGGTAAGTAGAACTGGCATTGTGGGAGGGAAGGACTTGGCTACCCATGTTTACCCTCTGTTGTAGTGATTGAGACAGGGATCTGGACGGTGCTCTGGTTTTGCTGGCAGTGAGTAGAGATGAGAGAACTCCGCCTTCCATGCGGTAGGTACCCAACCATGTTTAACCAAGTGGATAAGAGTGACAGTCCCAAGTATCGCTGAGTAGAGGCTATGAAGGAATGCTAAGTTCTTGTCCCTTGGGATACTGATGGTTTGTTTCACAGGTTGTTCATAACTTGACAGCTACCATATAATGAGTATTTTCATCCAGTAGGTCTACATTCTGGCTGAGTACCTGTAGCCTCTTGGATTCAAATCCTTCAGCCCAGCCTTTAGGCCCTTCACTGCAATGGTCTAGGTTTACTTCTCCAACTCTGTATTTGACTGTTCCCTGATTGACTGCTTCGCACTAGCCAAGGTAGCCCCTTCATTGTCCCTAACCCCTTCTTGACTCCAGGCCTTGGCTCTTGAGGTCTCCTCCACTTTAGGATACTCTTCCCCTACTGAGATGCACTCACTATTCACAACTCTGTTCAAAATTCAAGTATCTTTACAGACTCTTTCTTAGAAGCAATTAATTGCTCTTTTTCCTAATTGTTTATGGAACTTACAGACTGCACCACACATTGGAACATATTTAGTTTAGTACTCGGTTATTTTTATTTTGTATTATTTTGAGTGTTTTGAAGATGAGGGATGGGGGATGAAATAATTACTAAAGAACCGCCTCCTGCCCCCCACCGTGTGAGTTCTGCTCTACCCATGTGCGCCTTGTGGCATGTGGCGCAGTGCCTAGTGCACAGTTCAGTACATGCTTACTGAGCTGGCCCTGGGAATGGACTGTGCCTTAGCTGCCCGGGAAGGACAGGCTAACAGTGTCTTTTAATAGCACTGAGTTTATACATCTGGTTTATTATTTCCTATGTGAATTTTAACAGAAGATTTAAAGGCATCTCTACCCTACTTAGTAAAAGGGTAGGAAAAAGGACTCGTCAACAATCCTGGCTTCTTTCTTATGTACTTCAGAGATTGGATGGACTCAGTAGAAGATATTAGACCATTTGCCGAATATCTTAGTGTGGCCGTGTTCTGGGGACTGGGCACTGTGGTTGGTAGGGTTGTGATGGAGGAAGCGAGACAAACAAGGATGAGACAGAGTTTGTCTCGAGGTCCTTCTAGTATACTTTGTTTATGAAGCTGTTCTGTAAAGTTAAATATCACATGACAACAAGACAGATGCCAGAGGGTGCTTAGTGCTTATTTTGGGCCATGGGCTCAGAGGAGGGAGGATCACTGTGGGGGGTACTACAGATATCTTAGGCTCACAGAATGTCAAGGCTGGAATTGCGCCTTGGAATTGTCTTCATCAAACCACTCAGCATCGAGATGAAAGGTGTGAGGCAGACAGAAGCATGGCACCCTATATCTCAGATTCCCTACTGGTCTTCTTCTTTGGATAGTCAGCCCCTTCTTATTCCTGGTTTTCCTCCTTCCTCCTTGGGTTTATAGACCATTTTTCTTCCAAGAGGACTGCTTGATGCATTTTCACTTAGCTGAGGTAGGGTGCTGCCCATTTTATAGGTAAGATAGATGGAGGCCTTGGATGAGTATACATGAGGCTAGCCAGAGAGGCTTAGGAATAGATTCCTCCCTCCTGTTCCCTGGCTGCGTCCTGTGGCCACCCACCCACCCACCCACTGAGGTGGCTATGGACAATAAAACACCCAGCTCTTTAACATGGGACAACCTGTATCTCCCTAACAGTTGTTAAGGGGGGCCTCTTGTGATAATGAGTCACCTCCTTATTCGGGTTAGTGAGTGAATCAAGCCTGATTGCATCACCAGGAACATTTTGCTCATTTATTTTGATCAGTGTAGTTGGGATTTAATTATTTATGGAAATGCTTTCTTCTATAGTACACTAATAAATGTGCTGTAGTAAATTTGGCAAAAGTAATGGAGTCCAAAACTTCAGGATTGCACAAATAGTTTTCTACTGTTAACTCTTGGCTGGGGAGCAGAGGAGACTGTCCATATTGGGTTGAGATGAGAGGGTCCTGAAGCATAGTGGGAACAACCATTCAGGACTGTTGATCAATGAAACTGTGCTCATTGCCAAGTAGAGGCCTGTTATGTGTCACTCACTGGAAGAGAATCTAGTTTAGGGGAAAAAGTGGAAATAGAGCTACATAGAGTAATCAAGGATCCGACTAGGTTGTGGATTGTGGAATTTAGTCTGGGTATGATGGTCTGACTTGTGTGAATTCATACTTATGGAGGGTTTTCATCATGAATGCAATCCTCTTCAGAATTTATCAGGAGCTGACAGTAAATAGGAGCATGGATTCTGGAGCCAAGTACCTGAGTTCAAATCCTGCCTCTGACTTTTTAATAGCTATGTGGCATGGAGTTAGTTTATTACCCTTTTTTTGGCTGTTTTTTCATCTATAAAATGGGGGTGATGATAATAGTACCTCTCCTACTGGGCTGTTGTAAGGATTAAGTAAGATATTGTACATAGCAAAGTGCTTAAAATGCTCAACCTTTGATAAGTCCTCCAGATATTTTAGCTGCTTTAGTCATTATTCTTATAATGGAGGGGGCTTTCCCTTCATTGTCAGATGGAAGCATTGAAGAAGGAGGTACTTGCTCACAGTTTCCTGTTGAACTGATGGCAAAGCCTGACCCATATCTCAGGGAAATGCTTATTTCAGCCGCCTCCCATCCTCTGTGTCCTCAGCCAGAGGAATCGTGTGACATCTAACTTCTGTGACATGCTGAGATAGACAGTGAGAGAGATAGGGAAGTGAATGACGGGCATCTGGATGCTTGAAACTTGTAGTCAGACTTTGCAATAGAAATGGTTAGAATCACATTATGCTAGTTAACAGCTAAGATTATGCTAGTTAACAGCTAAGAAGTTGAACATTTTTTCAGGGCTTCATTGAGTGACAGGTTAAGGAAGGTATGAAGACGAAGAGTAGTTTTTCTTGGCCTGGCATCCATAACTACAATTCACAGCTAATCTCTCAGAAGACTTCTTGAAGGAAGTGAGTGAAAGGTGGAGCTTCTGGAAAATAGGAGAACACGGGGCTGCTGGGGCTGGTTGGAAAGCAGATCATATAGTGCCAAAGACTCATCTACCTTGAAGTTATGGGATGGATCCTGATGTTCCAGTGTTACCTTTCTCGATCTCCTAACTCCCTTTTGTGCCTGATGTGAAATGGGAATATCCATGACTAGAACTCTCTGCAGAGGATCTGCAGCCTGTTTCCCAGAAATATCACACTGGCCCAAACCACTAATTGTTGTGTAGTGATCTATACTCATTGAGTTACAGGGTTGAATTCCTTTTTTGCCTGCACCCTATGCACCAAGACTGGAATCAGATTCCTACACAGACACTAGAGGGAGTGTTGCTCTGGAAAAGAAGTTAAAATAAATGGGATGAAATAATTAAAAAAAAGAAAAAGGCACATGAAGAATTGTTCCAAAGGAGAGGAGAAGAGAAGCAATAGCCTGTAAGTACATTGTGTGAGGGGTTGTTTGGTGACCCATAGGTGAATAATTGATTGACAACGGGGTAGTTCATTCTGGCGGGGGCATGGGTGGTGGTGGGGGAGGGGGTGTTGTTTGATCATTCAAGCCTCTTTCTGTAGAAAAGAGCAATTGGATGTTTTACACAAATATGTCCATTTTGCAGTCAAGTCAACTAATGACTCAACTAAGACTAGAAATACATTCAGCTAGAAATGATGCTCAAGCTTGTTTCTCCTGTCACTTTGTGCATTTTCTCTTTGTGCCCCTTGACATTTTTGTGCATGGTGGTCAGTCAATGTCACTTACTGAGTTGAATAGACTAAATAACTCACTTAAATACTTAAAACTTCCTGGGTAAAGAATGAGTGTCTTGAGGATGGGGAAGGTTCTGATCTCCTCTTGCTGTCCCCAGGCATAGGGTCTGCACACCTGGGACATCCCAGTTATCACTCAGCAGTTCTCAGATTCCACATGCTTGACTAAGTACGCTCAGTCTTTTTGGCATCTATGGTGAGGTAGTCAGTATCTTTTCCAGATGGTTAGAATCAGGTTAAAGATTACACTGCTGCCTAAGAAATTAACTTTTTCTTTTTAAAATCTGTTCTCAGTGAGAGATGGAGAACAATTACTGAGTTGAACCTTTTTTCAGGGCTAGAAGAGTATCTCAAGCTGTCATCTCTGAATGTGATTACATGTAGTGGGAGAACATGTTACAATAAGAGTTTTGAGACCATGAAACTGGAGATTCAGAGAAATGTGTTTTCCAGGGTTCCAGGGTGATGGAAGGTAAAGGAAGGTATCTAAAATGATATTTTCATATCAGTGTTGCTCTCAGAGTTATTCATGCTTGAAAGCAAGGTTTTGACTGGATGATTTCTCAAAACTCTGAAATGTCTTTTCTGTTATGAGAAGGTCCCTAAGTAAAAGTGACTTGAACAAATCTCTGAGCCTTAGTTTTCTTGGCTGTAAAATTGGGGTACTTTTAGGGTTGAACTTGGAAGGTTATTGTGAATCTTGGAGATAATGCACATAAAAGATATAGTAGAGTAGGCTGTTAATATGGTTAAAATTGTTCTCATTATCTACCTAGGCAGGAAATGATGTAGGTTGAGTGTCTATCCATTTGTAGCAGATCTGTTGGTACCCTGCCCATATCTCCTTGGCATTTGCCATTTCTCTGCATGCTGGCCAGACTTGTAACCACCAGCACCAGAGACTTTGCCCACTGGAGCTGGCTTTGATCACTCAAGGTATTGGCGGGGTGTGTCAGGGAATTAATTTCCATCAAGGAGTAGGGAGCAGCCATATATCACTGACCAGTGGAGGTCAGTGGATAAATAACGCAACTCTCTTGTCCTTTGGGGTGGGGTAATTCTGAGGCTTGTTTTCTATATGTCTTGTTTCCCGGCGTCTTCAGTGGGGTTAAGCCCTAGGTAACTTGTTTGCTTTATTGGCTGCCTTCCCATCCCTTTATTCCCCACTCCACTATCAGTATTTCTTGGGCTCACCTCCCCAATAAACAACTTGAATTTAAGTCTTTGTTTCAGTTACAAACACAAACTAAGATACCTTAGTTAATATCTGAGTGCATTAGTGTGGGCTCTCCCAAGAAACAGAACCAGTAAGATATACACGTGCATGTGTGCATGCATGCACACACACTCACACACACACACACACACGTGTGTGTGTGTCTGTGTATACACATATATGTAGGTGTGAAGAGATTTACAAGAAGGAATTGGCTGATACTGTCGTGGAGGTCGTGGAGTCTGAGACGTCCACAACACACGCTGGCAAGCCGGAGATGCAGGAGCACCGCGGGTATAGCCCCCTCAGAATCTGAGTCCAAAGGCAGGAGAAGACCGGTGTCCCAGCTTAGAGACAGTCATACAGGGAGACAGGGTTATTTCTTGCCAAGCCCTTTTCCGTTCTGGCCTTCAGTGGATTGGATGAGACCCTCTCATTTTGGGAGACGGTCTGCTTTATTTGGTCTATTGATTCAAATATTAATCTCATCTGGAAACAGCCTCACAGACACACCCAGAATAATGTTTGACCAAATATTTGGGCATCTCATGGTCCAGTGAAGTTGATATAAAATCAGCCTTCACACCAAACCAGGAATTTCCCTCATACGCTTTCAAAATTCTGCTTTGGCTATTGGGTATGGAGAGAAGAAGTCACTGACTGCAGTTCAGGGAGTGTCCTCTTTTTGATGTGGCACCTTCTAGAAGAAAGCCCAGTCCGGGGTTATACCGAGTGGCAGGAACATGGTGTTGGGGCTTTGAGGAGGAGACACACATCTCCAAATTAGTTTTCACTGTCTTTTCTCAGTGTCTTTACCTCACTCAGGCCATATGTTTGGTCTTCACAACACACAGAAGCTCCCTAAAATTTGGGCCTCTGCCTGCTGGCAGATGATCTCCTGCTTCGGAGTAGGGTACAATTCCTTTTTTTTTCTTAGACTTTGTTAGTAGATTTTTCCAGGAAGCAGCTGAGCTTGGTATCTTCATTTCTAAGCTATCATTAAGAGAGGGGCATCATGATGGATTGGAAAGAATACTGGCCTGGGCGTTGGGACTGTAGATGGGGGTTCCTGATTTATACAAACTGTCATCAGTATCACCATTTCTTAGGTGTGAGGAATGAAGATCCTGCCAGGTATAGTAGCTTATATGTCTATGAATAAGAGTTTTCTTTCTTTTTTAATGGGTACAGTAGCACTGATTAAAAAATTGGAACATGCTCTTTGCAAGCATGCATAAATTTAGTCTAATCCCAAACAGATGGGTTTCCTTCCCCCCTTCCTTCCTTCTTCCTTCCATTCATTTTCTTTGCTTAGTGTGATGCTAATTATTTGAATTTTCTGGGATTCAGTTTCTTTATCTATAAAGTGAAAGAATTGCATATTGTTGCAGGCCTATCCCACAAGCTAAATGTGACATTAGGTCATTTCTTTATGTATGAAATGGGGAAAATCCTATTTGCTCCCTTATGTCACCATTAAATAATGAGGTATTGTACCTGGAAGCATTTTGAAAAGAATGTTTTTCAAAGTGGTATGAACATGGTGATATGAACAGGGGTTTTCATTCAGCTTACCTCTCCTTTATTCCTTATGTAGCTGGAGTCATTCTGCAACAGATTTGAGACCACGGCCACCCCCTCCTTTATGTTCTCCGGCGTGAGTGAAACACTTCCATAAGTGCACACACCATGGTGTTAAAAACTCCGAAATGCTTATTCCTGGCATGATGTATAATTTATTTCAAGTCACATCTGATACAGTAAAATTCTCAGATGGGCTTGTAATTTGGATGTTTTTTAAAAAAACATTTGTTCTAGGACTTGATTATTCTGCCTTATTCCTTTCAGATAATACAAAGTCTTCAGGGGGCACGTACTATATACCTAGTGATGCAGGATGTACAAAAAAGCCTATGATGCAGGCTGAACACCCCAAAGCTTATAGCTTTGTGTATGGGAAATATTTATTAGACAGATATTGTAGAAAACAATGTGAGATAACATAAAATGTGTCATTTGAGCACACTTAGGAAATACATTGAATGTAGTCAAGACCACAGTGAATAAAGACAAATACAATGCTTGAAATATTTTGATTGTTTTTGTTATCTGCAATGAAACCCAGTAGCATGGTTGGAAATAAGTGTAATCCTCATGACTAAACCTGTGTCACTTAATGAAAAGTGTTCTAAGATTTGAGGTCAAATAGATTATTTTATGCTCTGGCAATTGAGCAGAATTCTGCCATACTGGTTTGGGGTATAACTTCCTAGTACAGCTTTTTGTTTTTCCTTGAGTTTCTGATTGTTTCCCCTGCCTCATACACCGAAGAAACATGTTTCTTCAACCTCGTACTAAGATATTCCAGCTTCTTAATTGTACTGTGGGTATTCTAATTTGTACTGACTTCTTTCTAAGCCTTCTTCCCTGTTGATATCTCTATTTATTCTACCCCTGGGTTAGTGCCACACCTCTTTTTTGGGTTGATTTTCATTTTTCTGTGGTGTATCCTTGAGGATTCTTTTTCAGAAGGGAATATCCTGCCTTATTCTTGTGTCCTGATATAAATGTTAATAGATCCCTTTTGACTCTCAAATAGTGTTGGCTTGGATGATGATATGGTCACCCAGTGCTTGAGTGATGCCTTTAAATTTGTTTTTCATTCTTGCCATGACTAAAATGTGGTTTGCACTCACATTAGCTTTATGGTTCATCTGCACTTAAAAATCTCTGGTCAAACCAACTTCTCAGATCATAAAGGTATTAAACTAGAATTAAATTTTAGAAAGAAAACAAAAAGGCTCACAAATACATGGAGACTTAACAACATTCTCCTAATTAATCAATGGGTCAATGATCAAATCAAAACAGAAATCAGAGTATATGGAGACAAATGACAACAACACCACAAAGCCACAACTTCTGTGGGACGCAGCAAAGGAAGTTCTAAGAGGAAAGTATATTGCAATCCAGGCCTATGTAAAGAAAGAAGAACATTCCCAAATGAATAGTCTAAAGACACAATTACTGAAATTGGAAAAGAAGAACAAATGAGACCCAAAGTCACAAGAAGGAGAGACATAATAAAGATCAGAGAAGAAATAAATAAAACTGAGAAGAACAAAACAATAGAAAAAATCAATGAAACCAAGAGCTGGTTCTTCGAAAAAATAAACAAAATAGATAAACCCCTAGCCAGAGTCATTAAGAGAAAAAGAGAATCTACACACATAAACAGAATCAGAAATGAGAAAGGAAAAATCACAACGGATCCCACAGAAATACAAAGAATTATAAGAGAATACTATAAGAAGCTATATGCTAGCAAGCTGGAAACCCTAGAAGAAATGGACAACTTCTTAGAAAAATACAACCTTCCAAAACTGACCAAACAAGAAACAGAAAAACTAAACAGACCAATCACCAGCAACGAAATTGAAGCGGTAATCAAAAAACTACCCAAGAACAAAACCCCTGGACCAGATGGATACACCTCTGAATTCTACCAGACATATAGAGAAGAAATAACACCCATTCTCCTTAAAGTTTTCCAAAAAATAGAAGAGGAGGGAATACTTCCAAACTCATTCTATGAAGCCAGCATCACTCTAATACCAAAACCTGGGCAAAGACCTCACCAAAAAAGAAAACTATAGACCAATATCCCTGATGAACGTGGATGCAAAAACACTCAACAAAATATTAGCAAACCGAATTCAAAAATACATCAAGAGGATCATACACCATGATCAAGTGGGATTCATCCCAGGGATGCAAGGATGGTACAACATTCGAAAATCCATCAACATCATCCACCACATCAACAAAAGAAGAACAAAAACCACATGATCATCTCCATAGATGCTGAAAAAGCATTTGACAAAATTCAGCATCCATTCCTGATTAAAACTCTCAACAAAATGGGTATAGACGGCAAGTACCTCAACATCATAAAGGCTATATATGACAAACCCACAGCTAACATCATACTTAACGGCGAGACGCTGAAAGCTTTTCATCTAAGATCGGGAACAAGACAGGGATGCCCACTCTCTCCACTGTTATTCAACATAGTACTGGAGGTCCTAGCCACAGCAATCAGACAAAACAAAGACGTACAAGGCATCCAGATTGGTAAAGAAGAAGTCAAATTGTCACTATTTGCAGATGACATGATATTGTACAAAAAAACCCTAAAGACTCCACTCCAAAACTACTAGAACTAATATCTGAATTCAGCAAAGTTGCAGGATACAAAATTAACACACAGAAATCTGTTGCTTTCCTATACACTAATGATGAACTAACAGAAAGAGAAATCAGAAAAACAATTCCATTCACAATTGCATCAAAAAGAATAAAATACCTAGGAATAAACCTAATGAAGGAAGTGAAAGACCTGTACTCTGAAAATTATAAGACACTCCTAAAAGAAATTAAAGAAGACACTAACAAATGGAAACTCATCCCATGCTCTTGGCTAGGAAGACTAAACATTGTCAAAATGGCTATACTACCTAAAGCAATATACAGATTCAATGCAATCCCTATCAAAATACCAACAGCTTTCTTCAATGAACTGGAACAAATAATTCTTAAATTCATATGCACTGCAAAAGACCCCAAATAGCCAAAACAATCCTGAAAAGGAGGAATAAAACAGGGGAAATTATGCTCCCTGACTTCAAGCTCTACTACAAAGCCACAGTAATCAAGACAATTTGGTACTGGCACAAAAACAGACCCACAGACCAGTGGAATAGAATAGAAAAATCCAAACATTAACCCAAACATATACAGTCAATTAATATTTGATAAGGGAGACTTGGATATACATTGGGGAGATGACAGCCTCTTCAGCAGCTGGTGTTGGAAAAACTGGACAGCTACATGTAAGAGAATGAAACTGGACTACTGTCTAACCCCATACACAAAGGTAAACTCAAGGTGGATCAAAGACCTGAATGTAAGTCATGAAACCATAAAACTCTTAGAAAAAAATATAGGCAAAAATCTCTTGGACATAAACATGAGCAACTTCTTCATGAACATATCTCCCCGGGCAAGGGAAACAAAAGCAAAAATGAACAAGTGGGACTATATCAAGCTGAAAAGCTTCTGTACAGCAAAGGACACCATCAGTAGAACAAAAAGACATCCTACAGTATGGGAGAATATATTCATAAATGACGTATCCGATAAGGGGTTGACATCCAAAATATATAAAGAACTCATGCACCTCAACAAACAAAAAGCAAATAGTCCAATTAAGAAATGGGCAGAGGACATGAATAGACACTTCTCCAAAGAAGAAATTCAGATGGCCAACAGGCACATGAAAAGATGCTCCACATCACTAATCATCAGAGAAATGCAGATTAAAACCACAATGAGATATCACCTCACACCAGTGAGGATGGCCAACATCCAAAACACAAACAACAACAACTGTTGGCAAGGATGTGGAGAAAAGGGAACCCTCCTACACTGCTGGTGGGAATGCAAATTAGTTCAACCATTGTGGAAAGCAGTATGGAGGTTCCTCAAAATACTCAAAATAGAAATACCATTTGACCCAGGAATTCCACTCCTAGGAATTTACCCTAAGAATGCAGCAGCCCAATTTGAAAAGACAGATGCACCCCTATGTTTATCGCAGCACTATTTACAATAGCCAAGAAATGGAAGCAACCTAAGTGTCCATCAGTAGATGAATGGATAAAGAAGAGGTGGTACATATACACAATGGAATATTATTCAGCCATAAGAAGAAAACAAATCCTACCATTTGCAACAACATGGATGGAGCTAGAGGGTATTATGCTCAGTGAAATAAGCCAAGCCGAAAAAGACAAGTATCAAATGATTTCACTCATATGTGGAGTATAAGAACAAAGAAAAAAACTGAAGGAACAAAACAGCAGCAGACTCACAGAACCCAAGAATGGACTAATAGTTACCAAAGGGAAAGGGACTGGGGAGGATGGGTGGGAAGGGAGGGACAAGGGGGAAAAGGGGGCATTACGATTAGCAGATGTAAGGTTAGGGGGGCACGGGGAGGGCTGTACAACTCAGAGAAGACAAGTAATGACTCTATAGCATCTCACTACGCTGAAGGACAGTGACTGTAATGGGGTTGGTGAGGGTACCTGATGAAGGGGGTAGTTTAATCACCATAATATTGCACATGTACTTGTAGATTAATGATACCAAAATAAACTTAAAAAAAATCTCTGGTCAAAATCTTTCCTTTGGATCTTTGGAGTACTTAGATTATTTGGTGGTTTTGCATCATCTGCTATTTTTTGATCATATGTGTCCTCCCTCCCACTCACGGACTGATGAGGCTAGGGAAAGGAGGTATCTAGCATGGGACACCCATGGCTTCATTCAAATTAGTGATAAACAACCCTTTAAAGAGCCCTGATGTCTTATAACCAGATTTACACAAAATCAGCAATAGTGTGTGGGGGCTTAAATACTCTTCAGAGCAATTTGCCATTGACACTTATTATCTGAATACCTTTAATATAAAACTCAACCCCCCAAAAAGTAGTTTTCACTACTTTTTTATTTAAAAATTTAAAAATAGCCTTTAAAAACATCATCGTATCAACAAATATTTGTGGAGTATTTGCTATGTGCCGGGCATTTCTCTGAGTCTGTAATGGTAAACAGTGCTCTGAAAGAAAGGTTCATGATACTATCAAAGATTACACTAGGGACAGTTAACTTGGAGAGGTCACAGAGGCAGAAGTGGATGAGCTGAGATCTCAAAGAAGCACAGGGCCAATCAGGTGAAGAGGAGAGGCGAGAGTGTTCTGGGGCATGAGGGGAGCGAGGTATCTGAAAGGGGCAGAGGGAAGGACAGTGTGGCTGGAGCACAGGGTTTGTGGACTGGAAGCTTGTGAGAGATGAAGCTAGACAGGAAGGCATGGATAGGACCAAGCAGGGCCTTAAGGTTCCAGGAGGAGTTGTTCTTTATCCTAAGAGCAAAGGGACGTTTTGCTCCCTTTTATTCTAAAAGCCATGGGAAGGTTTAAAGTAGGAGAGTCATAATTAAATTTACATTAAAAAAATCACTTTGAACACCGTGTGTTGGAAGGAGAAAAGAATGGATGCTAGGAGACCAGATTATTACCATAGCTAAAGATGACGGCTTGGATGGTGGCAGTGGAGGTGAGTGAGGAGAAGCCAGCCAAGAAATATTGAACAGGTGCAGCTGACTGTATTGATTGTATTATTGGCTCCTCGCTATGATTCTTCATTCCTCCTTAAACTCCCTGTTTTAAGCCTTTACAGTGTCCTTTCTCTGTGGTTGGGATGTTCATTCTTCACCTCCTAACTTTTGGTTTGGTCTTGTGATTTACTTTGACCAATAGGACAGTGGCCAGTTCTAAGGTTAGTTAGCAAGAGGCATTGTGTGTCTGTCCATTGTCTTGTGCCTCTGCAGTGGCCATGAGAAAAACATGCCCAGGGTAGCCCACTGGTCCTGGGAGGAGAATGAGAGACAAGCCAGGTATAACCACTCTCAACCAAGCCCAGCCTGCATCAGCCCAGCCCAGCCAGGAACCACCTGGATATCAGCCAACCTTCAGCTGCCTTGTATATTTACAAGAATAAATGATTGCTGCTAACAGTGGTAGAGATTTGAGTGGTTTGTTCTCCAACATTTCTGTAGCAAAATGAACTAATATAGCAGGTGAGATCAACAGAACTTGATAGATAGGATGTAGCAAATTTGTGGGAACATACTAAAGTGTTAAGTGAGACTGACCTATATATTTCAAGGTCATTAGCTTTAGATGTGCTCAGGGCTATACTTAGGGGTGTCCGTTTGGTGCTTTCCTGCCACTCAGCTCTTTTTACAATTAGTGGCTTTAGACTCATGGTCCAAAAGAATTAATCTTCTACTCTTTTTCCTTTTCACTCTTTTTCTAGCCGCCTAATCAGATTCCAGCAGTGTTGGAGCTGAGAGGTCCTCAGGTCCCTCAACGGGAGCCTTCAAGCCTTAACATAGTGTATTCTTGTTAGAATTGAAGTCAATTTCTGCTCTTGCTGTGAAGATGGGGTGTCACTGAAAGGGAGGATAAATGTGGGGCCAGGGATTTTCTTGGTCTTGACTGATTATTTAAAATATATTAGTGCTGATAAAATATTTAGCTTTTAAAGAACAAATTTAATATAGGGAATTGTGTTTTATTAATTGCAGTTGCAAAGAGATTGGTGTGAGTTGTGCTAAAGTTCACTGTTGTGATTTTGCAAAGTATAGTAATTACTGTACTATTTTATTGAATTATTAATATCTACTATGCCTGCAGGAGCATAAGCTTCTGCAGTCAAATTCATTTCTAGACTGCCTTTTCCCCCTCTGGTTTTGTTTTGTGTTTTCTTTTCTTTCTTGTGCACTTATGAATTTTTTAAGAAATGGAGTTTGGGGGGTGGGGCCGAGTTGATTATATTTTGTGAAACACCGTTGTCACACCCTATAACTGGATGCAGGTAGGTGGCAGAGAAAACCTGTAGTTCCTTGACAATCTGCCTTGGCCAAGCCTTTTTTCAGTAGCAGACTGAGGGATGCTGAAAGAATCATGTCTGGGGAAAAAAGGACTCATTGGTCAGTGTGCCTTTTCAGGAGCTGAGATGAGAGAAGACTGTGTGGAGGTCACGTGAGGGTCATGTGTGCATGCCACTAAACAGAGCTGATCTTCCTGTGGATGGGGTTGGCAGGTGTTTGAGTGTGTGTGCTGCACTAGCCTCCTTTATTGTTTCAGTAACTATAACTTAGTGTCTAATATGTGCTCAGATGAGGTCATTCTAGGTGATGATGATGGCGATGGTGATAGTTAAGTTGTGTGAATGGGCTCATGGCTGTAGTAGGACTCTAGATCTAAGCATACACGTAGGAGTATCCCTTTTGGTTGTGATTAAGCAGAAATGGGAAGACCAGCCTTTGTATCGCCACTTACCAGCTTTATGAAATGGCTCAAGTCAGTCAATAACTAAGACTCAAGTTTCCTTATCTATTTAGTCATTACAAGGATCAAAATGAAGTCATATATTTGAAAGGGTGTTATAAACTATACATTTCTAGACATTTTTATGGGCATATCATTGCTGTTTAATTGTAAGAGAAGTTGCTTATACTTGTGGTGTGTTTTTGAGGGGCAGTAGGAAAGATACTCTGCTCTATTATTTTTTTTGCCAGAAACTTCCCAATTCAAGAGTTATTCTTTTGAGTTAGACATTGTCCTCTCCAAGATCTTCTTAAAATATAAATAATGCAGAGACAATATTTTAGAGCTGGAAGGAACACATGATGATCTAACCATATCCTTTCCCAGATAATGGAAAGTGTGACCAAGTATGTTGTGGAGTGCCCAGAGTTATTGGGATAGCAGAAGCGCCCACACCAGTGGCCATTTCCCCGGCTCCCTGTCCAGGGCTATTTCTGCAACACCCTGATGTTCTTTGGGTTTCCTTTAAGTTCTCAATCCAGTGTAAGCTTTTTCTCTGGGAAGGGAGTGTGTAATGAATACGTCAGATGGTTTGTAGCAGACATGGAGGGTGAGGTGGCAGAGTAGTGCTTGGGACAGATGCTCTCACTTTGAATCCTAGCTCCTCCGCAGACTACCTCTGCCCCCTTGGCAAGCTACTTTTCTGAAACCCAGTGCTCTCCTTTATAAAACTAGGATTATAATCCTTATTTCACATGGCTGTTGTGAGGGTTTAGGGAACTTGAAATGCTTGACAAGGTGCCTGCCCTGTGGTATTAGATACTCAAAAATGAATAGGAAATAATCATTAGGTGATCAGAGGTCCTAAAGATTGGTTTTGTCTACCTCACAGTGGGTCTGCCTCCTGAGGGCCATTTTTCCCATTGTGGGGGTGTGTGTTCTAAGGGGACGGAGAGCTAGCTGTACCTGCCAACACTACCATTTCCCTTCCCTAGGATTGGGGGAGGAGGGGCTTGTGAGATGTGCTTCCGCAGAGGAAAGCCTGAAAGGCGGGAGACAATCCTGTAATAATAGAGGGATGAGCCCAGATTTACCATGGCCTTCCCTTTCTCTTTAATCTCAGATGATGGCAGATCCAGCCCCATTTAAATTTCCCTAAAGCTGGTTGGCATGGCAAGAGGTGAGGATGAGCATCTTAAAAGAACAGTAGGTGACTCTGGAGAGGACAGCTTGCATCTATATACACGTAATTCCATGTTTTATGGGGCTTCTCTTGTTTTAAGTTACCTAAAGTGGTTTTCTGAAAATAGGTGCCAGTTTTTTTATAACTGAGAGTTTATCTTGCTTCTAACAAGTCCATTCTGAACCCTTGTGAGTTGGGTAGGACCCCTTGTTTCTTGGGACTTTATAGCAAGTGCAGCAAGGCCACCTGTGAGTTAACACTTGGGTAGAGGATGGAATTTACAGGGACAATGGAAATCGGACATGCCCAGAGCCTGTCAGCTTTGAGGCCTGGGGGCTGGAACAGTATTCATCTAAAGTAAAATACAAACAGAAAGGGATGCAGGAAAGAGCACTTATTTCCCCTTCTTGGCTCCTCCCCTCCCCTCTGCCCAGCATGCTCCACTTTCTGGGCTCACCTGCTCTCAGAAAATGTTCTTCTATGAGTCCTTCACTTCTTCAATTCATTTTCCAAAGGCCTTTGAATTTTACTTGTTTCACCCCCCCAGCTTTATTGAGGTATAATCAAGAAATAAAAGTGTGTATATTTAAGGCTTCCAGTGTGATATTTTGATATATGTATACAGTGTGAAATGATTCCCATGATCAAGCTAATTAACATACCCAGCATTTTCATAGCTACAGTTTTTTTGGTGTTGAGAAGATTTAAGATGTACCTTATTAGAAAATTTCAAGTATAGAGTACAGCATTATCAACCGTAGTCACCATGCTATACATTAAAACTCCAGAACTTACTCATCCTGCATGACTGAAACCTTGTACCCTTTGGCCAACATCTCCCCTTTCTCCCACCTCCCAGCCCTTGGCAATCACCATTCTATTCTCCGCTCTTCTGAGTTTGACTCTTGGAGATTCCACATGAGGGAGATCATGCAGTATTTGCCTTTCGTGCCTGCCTTATTTTACTTAGTGTAATGCCCTCCAGGTTCATCCATGTGTTGCAAATGACAAGACTTCATTCTTTTTAAAGGCTGCATAATAATCTATCGTGTATATATACCACACTTTCTTTATCTTTTCATCTTTTGATGAACCCTGAAGTTGGTTCCATCTCTCAGATGTGAATAATGCTGGAATAAATGTAAGAGTATAGATATCTCTGAGATGCTGACTTCATTTCCTTTGGGTATATACCCACGAGTGGAATTGCTGGATCCTATGGTACTTCTATTTTTAAGTTTTTGAGGCCCCTCCCTACTGTTTTCCCTAGTGGCTGTACCATTTTATATTCCCAGCAACAGTGTTGCAAGGGTTTTCTTTTCTCACATTCTCAACAGCACTTGTTATTTCTTGTCTTTTTGAGTATAGCCATTCTAGCAGGTGTGAGGTGATAATCTCAGTACAGTTTTGATTTGCATTTCCCTAATGATTAGTGATGCTGAACATTTTTCCATATACCCGTTGGCCATTTGTATGTCTTTTTTTGATACAGGCATTTTAAATTTGATTTCCTAATGATGAATGAAAATCTTCCACCTGTACTGGGGATGTTTGGAAAGGCATTTTAAGGGTAGGGACTTCTGAATTCGTAGCCTATACTATTTTGTCTAACTTTTCCACCGTCAGGGCTGGCATCAGGGAGAGGGAGGACAGCACCATTCTTGGCCAGAGATGTGTGTTTCCTTTTGACACATACTTGAGCCTTGAAAAACTCCCATGAGGTGAGAGCAAAGTGCACTCTGACCGAAGGCTGGATTCTCTCTCTGTTGGTCAAATGCATCTAATAGTGGATTCTCTTCAGTTAAGGAGCCAGAGAATTGGGGAAAGCTCTACTTTCTTCTCTTTTCCCTTTAAATTTTATTTATTTATTTAAAAAACATATAACATTTGCTGTTTGAACCCTTTTTAAGTGACTTGCATTGCATTCACACTTCTGTGCAACCATCACCTCTGTTTCCAAAACTTACTTTTTGCCCGAATAGAAACTGTGTAACTTCTAAACAATGACTTCCCATTGCTGTGTTCCTCAAACAGCGGAATTCTCTTCTTCAGTGTCTGAGCAAATATGGGTACTTCCAGTTCATTCCTTGCGTCTGCCTTCTCTTACCCTATCCCTGACTCCCTCACCCCAGGTCTTCCTCCCTCCCATCACAGGGGCCTAAGGACTTAGGGATGATTCAGGGCTGAGAAATGGGCAGGTGACATTTCTATTCCTGCCTCAAGTTCCATGTTCTTTGATTATAAAGAGAATCACAGTCCTAGTACCCAGAGATTTGTGTCTTCCCTCCAACCCCCAATTTGTTTTCTTCAAATATAGGTGGGTTATTCCAGATCATTGACACGCTGGCCACCTGTGTCCAGTGCAGTTTTGAAATTGTGACTTTGTCTCAGCTAAGCCTATTTATAGGAGACTTGCTTATATATAGTTGAGATCTGAAACAGTCACACTCCATAATTGAGTTGTTACCTTCTATATTCATTGTTGTCATTATCATTAACAGTTGTGAATGTTGGTGAGCTATGCAGTTATGATTTGGATATCTGTCTATCTACCTACCTACCTATCTGTCTGTCTGTCTCAATCATCCCGCAGTACTTTAGAACACATTGCTAATTGTGCATCAGTGTTGTGAAAGATGATGAACAAAGAGCAGTTGAGACTTGAACTGGGTCTTCTGACAACTTGAATCTAAGACAAATATATGTAGACAGAAGGATAGAAATAGTAAACCAATACCAGAAGTGAAAGTAAAACCTTTGGGAATGGGATCTAACATTTACTGGGAGCCTAATAGGTGCTAGGTGCCAGTCTTAGGTGCTTTACGTATGCATCTTATTCCCCCTTCCTGCAGCCTATGAGTGAGGTTCTTATTATCCCAGACCCTTACTGATGAGGAGAGGTTACATAGACTGCCAACATCACACAGCTGATAAGTAGCAGAGTAGATAATGAAGTGCAAGAACATGCCTCTTAAAGATGGAAGGTCAATGAGTCTACTATATAATTGACATAGAAATTGGGGCATTTCTTTTTGAGTTTGTGAGTGGGAATAGGCTGAGAGAACCAGAGCAGATATGTGGGTAGTGGTGAAGAGGTCAGCTTTTATTTCATTGTAGAATGACATAATTTTATAAAAATAATGGACAGCATTAAGTGTGTTCTTACTGTGTACCAGATTCTTTGCATTCAGCATCTTATGAAATGCTCACCTCCTTGAAGTGTTTACTGTTAAGAGCTTCAGTATAAAGATGAGGAAATGGAGGGGTTAAATACCTGGCCCAGGTCATGCAGCTGGTGAGTGTCTGTGCCACAAGTCCCATGTGGGCCCGTCTGACTTGAGGGCTCCTTACACACCGAGCTGCAGGGCCTCGTGAGGTTCATTTCTCCACCTTGGACCCGCAAGGAGAGCGTGGGCCCAGGAGTATGAGGGTCAGCTACGGACCCCGCTAGGGCTAAGATGCATTTTCCCCTTCTGGCCTTTTCCAGTTAGACAATCTGGTTCTTTTCTAGAAGTCTTTAGTAGCATTTATACTTAGGTTTTGGTGTTATTCATCGTTGTAAGAGCCTGATGAATAAAGACTCGGAGGTGAGAAGTAACAGGTGGTTTGGGAACCAGTAGGCCAGAGGGTGGTGGCATTGCACATCCTGCTGGAGTCACTGGCTTTATTTTTGTTGGCAGTGGGGGACCCTGAGTAATTTTGAGCAAGGGAAAAATATAATTATCAATGACATCTATTGTTCTCAAAACACCACAAAATCCATTCTCCCTACTTGGTGGGAGGGAAAACAGAGGCTTGAGCGATGCAGTGGCTTGCCTGGTGGCTCCCAGGGAATTGTTACGGGCAGCCAAAGCAGAGGTGCACTCTGCTGTCTGTCCTTCCCAGACCCCTTTCCCTCGGCTGCCTGCCCACCGGCAGTGCCTTTGCCTGCTCCTCTCTCCACCAGGAGCTCTGCACAGGAGTGGCCCTCTGCATCATTAGAGCAGACGGTGGGGTTCTGCTGTAATTAAAGGAAGCCAACAGGAGGAAGCAAAGCAGAGCAAGGGAAAAAAGCAACCACCAACAAAACATCTAATTTCCCACACAAACTCCCTAACAACTGCTGTCTACTGGCTTTCATGGGAACCTGCTTACTTTAAATAAGGAGAAGGGGAAACCCCGCAGGATGGTGTGGGAAAGCAGGCTGTTAAGTTAGTTACCTTCAGGCTACCAGAGTAGGATTTACTTTTTTTTTTTTGACCTCCCTACCCTGCAGGGCAAAACTGATCAAATATTAGAGTTGGAAAGACCTTGGAGTTCATTTAGTTTAACTTTTCTCCCAAGGCAGGGTTCCCTTCAACACCTGTCTCTTCCCCCCACCCCCACCCCCATCCCGACCCCAACCTGAAAGCATTTTTGATACATTGTTACCTGGCTCCCACCTTCCCTAGTTCCCTAAATTTGCTGTACCAAGGTTTGGGTAGGCATAGGGAGACATTTTAGCTAGCAAAAACTGGCCACCCAAGCCTGTTGTCATTTACGGCTGACTCCGGAAATGTCTAATTAATTCATTTATCCAATTAGCCCCTTGCTCTCTGAAATGCTTCTTCTTGGTTGCTGAGCAACTAGGATAGACTTTCAGTACATGCATGCTGCTGGTGAATGCGCCAGTCGTTTCCCCTCCCTCCGGCACCCCACACTTCTTTCTCCTTTTATTTTTCTGATGCACAGTAATGAAGAGCATCTCCTCCAATCTCCAGCCTTCCTACCTTCCCCAGGCCTCTCGATGTGCTTACTGCCTGCCTTCACACATTTCTAGAGGTAGTTTTTATGCCAGGCATTTGTCAGGGACAAGGAGAGTGACAATGCACAGGTACACAGAGACACGTTTGCTAAGTAATGGAATCAAGCCTGCCTAGGCAAGACGCGGGAAGAGCTTTGCTGGTGCAGGGAGCCTGGCCACGGGTAGGCTCAGAGGGGTCTGCGAAGGGGGCAGACTCCCTGTGGCTTGTGTGCGTATTGACAAGGGCAGCTGGACTAGGCAGTGGTTCCATTTGTCCTTATAGACTGCCCTTCAGGAGGAATTGTCAGCCACCCCCCGTGTGGAGGGCACTGTGAGCAATAAATAGGAAGAGGGATTTTAAGGGTGACTGGAAAGGACAGTATCAGCCCAGGAGGGTAGCAGAGTGCCTTGAGGAGTCATCCTTGAAATGTAGCTATGCACACATTTCAGGACAGGGAATTGCACACTGTTTCAGTTGAGGCAGAATGTTAGAACTGGACTTGGAGCTCAGATGTTCACCCTCCTCTATTTTTATAGATGAGGACACTGGGACACTAGGAGGATAAACAGTTTGCTCACTGTCTCATCACCAGAGGCTGGGTCTCCAGCATTCTAGCCTTCTCATTCGATCACACTACTCCTCTTCGATCTCATTAAGGGAACCTTGTCCACAAAGTTAGTCACTTGAGCCACCAGAACTTACTTCTGAAAATCAGCTTGTGTTTTGGAAGACTTGAAGTTGGCAATGAAAGTTTGCAGAGCACAGGATCTTTGCTTCTATCCTGCCATTCACCTTGGCACATGTCTGTTGCAGATACTAGGGCATGTGCTCCAGCCCAGTATTTAATATGAATAAGGAATGGTCTCTGCCCTCAAAGAGTCCCCACTGTAGTGGAGCAGACAGTAAAGGAGGGAGGGTTTCCTTCTTGGAAGGAAACACATGGAGAGGAGGATCTGAGCCCAGGTCAAAGGGCCCAGATCTTATGGGTAAAGGGGTTGTGAAGATGGGATGGGAATTAGGAACATTCTTGGCCAAGAGGCAACAAGGGCCAAGGTCATCAGGAGGCATGAGTTTGTCACATTTTTGAGGACTGGAGAGTGGCCTAAGAATGGAGCCTTCAGGCCATTTGGCTTTTCCCTGATATATGGTGGATGGCTGGTACTGCCCATACTGAATCTGGAAAACATTGCTCTCCCGAATAATTTAAAAAAAAGTTATCTTATCTCTATGTATATGTGGGCATGGAAAGGCGTAGGTCAGGTTTCCTGAATGGAAATGCCTTCCCTTTGAAGTTTGTTCATAATAATGATGAAGAGCATAAAAGTACGTGTGTACACATATTAAGCTATTGCTGTGAACCAGATTCGCCAGGAGCAGAGCATTCAGAAAATCCAACTGCCTAGAGAAAGAGGGACTGTGCATTCATTGTCTAAAGCACTGGCTCCCAGATCCTCCTGTGGGACCAAGGGACACTTTTTATTGAGAAGGACCTGTTCTCTGGCACTCACAACTGTGGTAGTCACTCAACCTGTAATTTCAAGGGCTAGACAGAGAAGGAGCTGGTGGGACAGAGATCACCCTGATTGGGCCTTTCTAGTTCAACATATGCTTCTGTGCCTGCAAGCATTGCCCATCAGGGTCAAGTTCTTCCTCCAGCTGTCCAGCCAAATTCTCCTGGTGTTGGGCACTCCTTTTCCAAGGCTGGGCTTGCTTTTAGAGGACACAGAGATGGCAGACAACATTCTGGGATTCTCCTTGGTATAAAACCTCCTCTGGGAATTTTCTTAAGGTGGTTTGAGTTCCTCTAGGAAGTAAGCTGGGGATGGCTGCAGTTTTTCTGGTAAGACTTGTTACTACAAAATGCATGTTGGGCCGAAAATCACAATGGTTTTTTTTTGGAGCAGAGGTACATGGCAATCTAAGGCTTTGGTACAGAAGAGTTCTTGGCTTTTTATTCAATAAATATTTGATGGGCCTTCGTGGAGGCAGCCACTGCCTGCTTGGGTCTTCCTAGACCAGAAGGTGAAGTCTCTGGTAGTCACTGCCTCTCTTTCATTTCCGTGATTTCCTTTGGCAAAAAATGACTCTTGTCTTGATGAAGTCTGTTAAATCTTCTTTTCCAAATGGGGCTGCTAATGCGTGGAAGGGATTGAAACTTTTCCTCTGGTCATCCCTCGCCATCCCTTGGGTGATTCAGATTCCCATTTTCTGGGATGTGCCCACAGGATCTGTCTCCCACCGCCCCCCCCCCCCCTTATATAAGGAGGCAGGGTGCATCTGGTGCCAGATTTCATTCAACCTTGTAACAATCCCCCCTTTATGACATCACTGCTCATCACCATGGAAACATTCCCAAGTCACAGAGACTGGATTGTGGCATCATAGTCTCAGGCAGGAGGAGAGGAGAGGATTGAGACTGCCTTGAGCGATGAAATTCCAATCAAATACCATGCCATGGCAGGAATGTGGGATTTTTCTGTTTGGATCCTTGAATGGAGAGTCGAACTGAATAAACCTCCTCTGGGGTAAGGAGGATGTGCTCTTACAGAGTATGGCCTCTGGCCTCTGTGTTCTTGCTCAGTATTAGGGAAAACTGAATAATTTTACTGAGAGCTATCCTGTGTTTTAAATGCATTTCTCATTTGGTCCTTACAAAATCTCCATGAACTGTTGGATCAGAGAGGTTAAATAACCTGCCTAAGGTTACATAGCTAGAAAAGGCAGAGCTGAGACTTGGCGGCAGAAGATGTAGTCTGTACTTACATACAGCTTACAGTTGTGTGCATGCGCGTGTTTGTGTGTGTGTTGGAGACGATTATTAAGTCAATAAAATATAGTAAAAATTTTGGTAGATAAGGGGAGTTGGGACACGGCTCTGCATCTAGTAGGCGTGTGCTCACTTACAGGAGGCACTGTGCTCGTTCTGACCTGCCTGAGCTCCCCTGCTGAGCCGCACAACAGTCACCTTCTACCCTGGCTGCTTTTCCTTCGCCCATGTCCCCATCTCTCTGAACCCCCGACTTTTCCATGTGTCTGTTCCCTTCTCCTGAAATAGTCCTGCTGGCTCTCCTCCCTTGATCCTGTTTCTTCCTACCAATCCCCTATTTTCTCTTTCTCCAGACTATAAATTCCTCAAGAAAGAGAAGACATTGTCTTCTGATATAAGAGTTTTTGATTTGCCCAAGGATCAGGCTAGAAGATCTGCTGCAGAAATAAATGAGCAGTGGCCCTTTTTACAGGGAAAAAAAAAGGGCTAGATTAAAGTATTAGATTATATTAAATTATATAGATTAAAAAATACTCTCATGGACTTGTCACATTTTGGCCAATAAATGAATGAATAAGTAACATGAACATCGAAAGGGAAAACTCCCCAGTGAAATGGTCAGTCACGTTTATAGTTCAACAGTGTGTTTGCTGTTGTTCTTCACATGGTATATGCTGATTGTGTTTATGTGTGTGTTCATGTGATCTAGCCACATTTTCTTTTACTAAAATTGGTCCTAGTCCTTAGGTTGGTGTCAGTTAGCTGGGTGTGTCCCAGAAGTCTAAGAGCTGTGGGTGCTTAGCCATGAACATTTCTGGATGCTGCTACCCTAGTGCCCTACCTGGGCAGTAGATAGGTGTAAGGAAGCCAACTGCTTTCCACTTGTGCCACCTTGCTGAGCTTTCTGGAGTATTCGCTGCTTGAGTTCTAAACACTTTCACTGCATTCCAAGGACTTAGAGTAGTTGGGTTTCTCTTTGGTCTCCAAGTCCAGGCTGCCCATCTCAGCTGAACACTTACTGGTTGGAGCTTTGCTATTACACTTTACTGTGACAGCTGTGTGTGTGCGTGTGTGTGTGTGTACACATGCACATACAGATTTTAATTAGTAAACCATATTGAATGCATTTACAATCCAAGCTTGTTCTTTCTAAAATTTGGAGTATCTCAATGTGACTGCGAAAGGGGATCTTTACTTATTTTATCAGAACCATTTATGGCTGGCACATACAAAACTACAAAGTGGTGTTTATTTTAAATAATGCATGAAGAGTCATACAATGGATTAGTTAAGATCACAGGCTTGGGAATGAGATAGATGTGGGTTGGAATCCTACTTGGGCCTCTTACTACCTAAATGACCTTGGTCAGTTTACTTACATTCCCTACATGTAAATATCTTCATTTACAAAATGGGCATGTATCTTAGTACCTACCACTTGGCATTGACATTCAGATTCAGTGAGATATGCCTGTAAAGTCTTATCATGATGTTTATCTTGTTAGCATTCACTATAATTAAGTGGGTTAAATGTACCATTTGTGTTTTTCCCCAATAACTTGTTCAGTAAACACTTTTTGAACTCAGTGCAAAAGTTCAACTATAACCTAGATCACATCTAGATGTTCTCAAATTTTGAATTCGAAGGGTGAGGATAATTTTTATTATTCATCATTTATAGGCTCTGTAGGTGAAGGGGGCCCTAGGAAGTAGGTAACTCCTGGCATAGAACTACTGACTTCTGAGAACTAGAAATATTTTCCCGAGTGTGATCCTGGCTTTAGGGCTGTAAGAGCATATCGAACAGTATCGTCTTCTGCTTCTGAGAGTCCTTGCCTTCCCAGGGTACTGTGAGAGGGACATTCAAGCATGTGCATGTGTGAGCTGACACGTATACACTGGCCAGATGAGAGAGACTAGCCAGGACTGTCTCTCAAAGTAGCTTTCTGGCCTTCAGGAATTTAGGTCGTCTCTCCATATTTTCAGACTTAGAAGGGGCTACTAGATTCACGCCACCCCCAATTTTATTGATGTGTTATATATGTGCACTTGACTGCACAGATTTTAATTGTTCATCACAATGAATGATTTAACACGATTCCACTGATGGTACCTCACTACTTAAATGCCTAATGAGACCAATATGTAGAACAGTGATACCACTCAGAAAGTTCCTTCATCCCTCCTCCACATCAATAGCCTCTTTCCCTGGATGTAATCCATATTTTGATTTCTGTCAAGTTTTGCCTGGTTTTGAAATTTACATAAGTGGAATAATATAATGTGATAGGCAGCTTCTGAGACGGCTCCCCATGACCTCTGCCTCCTGAAATTCATGCCCATGTGTAATATCCTCCCCATGGGTGTGGATGGGCCCCTGTACCCTGCTTCTAATGAATAGGGTGTGGCAAAAGTGATGGGATATGTCTTGCAAATGAGTTTCAGCCCCAGGCAACTTCGCTATAGATTCACTGTGACCAAAGAAATTTACAGCAAAGGGTTCTTGGGGTGAAAAGGTTATACCCAACTTTATTTCGAGGTGGCAGGTCAGTCCCTTGGTGCTGCCACCACTCCAGCCTCTGCTCCGCTCTCCTACAGCCTTGCAGCCCCGCCACCCAGTCTCCGGCAGAGCCCTGGGCGGAACTCCGTACATTAACACAATAATGTCTTATTGCCTAAGGTGTGGAAGGGGTAGCATAGCAACAGGCCAGTTACATTTAAGTTCAGTGAGGATCCTGGCCATAGGAACCCCACTTTACCCACACTCCACCCCTCCAGGAATCTCGCCTTACAATCTACACGCTTTTCATCTTCTGCAATGGTCCCTGTGCGAGAAAGCTGGAGCACTGTAACCAGATTCCACAACAGCAGCAGAGGATAACAACAACTCAGAGATAATAAAAATTAAGATACAGGTAACAAAAATTATAATAATCCTCAAGCCAGAGGAGGTTCTTAATAACAAAGACTTTAGGGGCAATAAGACACATGTTTTAATGCCACCAACATAGGCAAATCTTGTCCATCAGGTAGGATGCATGCAAGAGAGTGGTCCTGTGATAGGACTGTAGCAGGAAGGGGGTCTCTTCCAGGTCTAGTATACCATACTTTTATTCCTCTCCCCGTGGGGGTTACCAAAGGGTCTATATATAGTGCTACTGGAGGTGCATGCACTGGCCATAATGATAAAACAAAACTCCCTGGTAAGATGCTCCTACCTTCTGGCCGTTCAGGATATACTACTATGACCTTTGGTGGCCACTCTGCTGTTATTCCAGGAATACACAGGACGCCAGCTTCCAGGCCTTGTCCCCAAGGGGCCAGGAGAGCCAGCCATCATTAGTCCATGTGTCAAAAGGTCCAAGGCCATGTCCACTCAATGAAGTCTCCGGGATTCAGTGCAGTTGGTGCTGGCAGCAAGATGTTATTCTGGTGGCCGAACCTCGGCTTCAGTGATTCTTCCTTGGTTTGCAATTGCAGTTGTATAGGGGAGGCAGCCATATGTGTTAACATGTCTATGGGGCTTAGGGCTCCCTTTTGGGGTCTCTCATTCAAACGTCATAGCACGGTCCATAAGCGGACTGACCATCCCCGCAGACTATTGGTATCTGACTTTAGTCCGCATTTTAACAAGCCATTGTGCCTCTCTATCATGCCTGCTGCGGTAGGATTGTATGGGACATGAAATTTCCACTTGATTCCCAGCTGTCCCACCCATTCTTGCAGTGTACGTCCAGTAAAATGGGTGCCCTGATCACTCTCAATTACCTGTGGTCGGCCATAGGCAGCAAAGAGACGCTCAAGGCCTCTTTTGGTCATCTGCTGGTTTGCACAATGGGTAGGAAAAGCAACCAAAAGTCCAGTAGCTGTGTCCACACAGATCATTGCATACCGATATCCTTCTGACACAGGTAGAGGCCCAATATAGTCTATCTGCCACCTGACGAGGGGTATAGGCCCCTTAGCTATTGTCCCATGTTGCTGTGGAACTTGGTGTAAGTCCCTCTTGGAGCACACGACACACTCCTGCTGGGCTCTATTAACTTCTTCGAAGGTCAAAGGCAAGCCCCACGGATGGGCTATAGCCCACGTTGTCTTTTGCCCTGCATGCAGCAAACGCTGATGTAGCCATTGGGCTACATCAGAGGCAGGCTTGCCTTCTAACCAACGTATCTGGGCCAATTTATCTGCTTTATCATGTCCTGGTGATGCCAGTGGCAAATGACCTGTCACATGGTATACTGTAATCATTTTAGTCTGACCACAGGCCCATAAGTCTTGCCACAATTCTTGCCCCCAAAGGGGTCGGTGACCAACCAGCCAGTTGGCATGGTACCAGGTTGGTAGCCACAGGGTCAAGCCCCGATAGACAGCCCAGCTGTCAGTGCAGACAACTATAGAGGAGGGCTCCTGGCTGATCACAAGCCACACGGCCCGCAACTCTGCCCACTGGCTGCTCTTCCCCTCTCTATCCTCCATCCATATTGTCTCAGTCTTAGGATGGAAAGCTATGGCCCTCCATTTTGGGGGCTTCCCATGGCTGGAGCCATCTGTGTACCATGCATCTTCAGGTATAGGGGCTCTTCCCTCCCAATAGGGACTCTCTGCTACTTCTGGTTCAAAAGCAAGTTCTTCCTGCTTTTCACTAGTATATGTCACCGGCCCCAACACACGTTGGAGTTCTTCACTCAAGGGGCTACTAGAAAGGGCACTATGCTGCTGTAGGTAAGCACCCCACTTGGCTAGTGTGGGTGTTTGTGCCACGTCACTCCTTGGCTTTTGGGTTCAGTTTCATATCCACCCCAAAATGGGATAGGTGGTTATTACCTTTATCAGGGCCATTCCAGTGATGGGTTCTGTAGCCAGCAAGGCGTAATACACGGCAGCCAGTTGTTTTTCTATCAAAGTGTATTGTACCTCTGCCCCTTTCTGGAGTTGTGACCAGAATCCAACGAGTTGGCGAGTTCATTCAAGCCGCTGCCAGAGACCCCAGCCATAACCGTCTTCAGTCACATGAATGTCCAGCTCACAGGGCCTTGATGGGTCTATCACACTCATGGCCTGCACAGCTTTGACTGCCCGTTTTGCTGTAGTAAAGGCTGACACACATGTCTCATCCCAGTCCCACCTGACGCCCTTTCGTATCAACCGGTATAGGGCTTCAGAATTTTTGCCAAGTGCGGGATAAACACTCTCCAGTAGCCTAGAAGTCCCAGAAACTCCTGTAGCAATGCTACAGTTGTGGGGGTAGGAACGGCCTGGACTTTATCTATAACTGCTTCTGGTATCACTTTGGTCTTACCCGACCAGACGACCCCCAAGAATTTGACATACAAACCAGGTCCCTGAACCTTGGTGCTGTTCACAAGGCCATCCTTTCTCCTGTAAATGTTGCAGCAGTCTAGGTGCTACACCTTCTAGATCTGAAAGAGAATCAGATGTGAGCATGACATCATCAGTATAATGGTACAGCCGCACCATTGGTGGTTTCTCCCAAGTAGCCAAGTCCTGGACTACAAGTCCGTGACAGATGGTGGGACTGTGGAGGTATCCCTGTGGGAGGACAGTGAAAGTCCATTGCTGTCCTTCCCACATGAAGGCAAACTGTTCCTGACTTTCCTGCCTAATGTCAATGGAAAAGAAGGCATTAGCAAGATCTACCACATAATGATATGTTCCTAGTTCATGGCTGAGGGTATCCATCAAGCCTGCAATAGGGGGGACAGCAGCTTTCATAGGGGGTATGACCTTATTCAGTTCTCTGTAATCCACAGTTATACGCCAGGAGCCATCTGGCTTTTTTACTGGCCACACTGGAGAATTGAATGGACTGTGAGTGGGCTTTATAATACCCACCTTTTCCAGCTCCTGGAGAGTTTCTCCAATCTCTTTATGCCCCCCAGGCAGTTTCTACTGTTTGGTATTAGTCACCCGCTGAGGCACAGGCAAAGCTATGGACGGGTGCCGAGCATGTCCCCTCAGAACTGCCTTCACCACATGTACTCTCAGTCTGAACTCACTTGCAGTGGTCCGCAACCATAGACCCTGCAGGACATCGATCCCCAAAATATACTCAAGGATAGGAGATATATACACGGTATACTCTTTTGGGGGTAGATGCCCTATTCCCAAAGGGATTTGGGCTTTTTTTACTCTGATAGCCTTCCCCCTGTATCCATCTATGATAGTGGGGGGTCCTGGGGAACTGCTCAAGGTTACCATGAATCAGTGAACATTCAGCCCCAGTGTCCACCAGAGCCAGGACATGTTGTATGTTCACTGGGGACCAATGGATAGCTATTTCAACATGTGACCTCCGGTCCCCCCCTGGTCCCTCAGGGCAGATACCTTGACCTTCCCCTCAGTCAAACCATGTTCCCCAATCGTCTTCCTGTGTGGGCTCAAGTGAGGTTGGCTTGCTTTCCAGCAGGAAGTCTTGCAAACACACAGGCTGGACTCGTGGCCCTGTCTCTGACCTCTGCCTCTTTGGTCTTAATGGCTGGAACTGCTGCTCTGGTTTCAGCTGTTGCCATAGCTCTAGTAAGATCCTATTTGCCTTCCCATCTAATTTCTTTCCATCTGCTCCTGCCCGTATTAAATCAACCCACATCTGGGTCCTCGTAACCTTCATGGGGCCCTGTAAATTTTTCTTGTGAGCAACAGGTCTTACTTCTTTCTGAATTCTCGTGGCTTCAGCCTCTCCTCAGTCTGCTACTGTACGTGTCACCTCGCTTACGGGATGCCCTAAGTGAGGGGAAAGAATGGCCACTAGAGACCCAAAGAGGGATGTAGGAGCCATTTGAAGTACAATATTCCTCATCCCAGTAGTGAAAATCTCTCCATCTGGGCCATAATTCTCTGGACTATAGATGACATTTCTCATGCCTACCTCTCATAGCACCTGTTGGAGTTCAGCATATGTCTGCCATCTAACAGGAGAGGATAGTAGATCACCCGGATTGGGCCACACAGCACGAAGTGCAGCCATAAGCCAATCGAGAAGGGTGTGACTCCCTGAGGTCTGATGTGCATTTTGTAATCGCTGCCTCAAGGCAGGCTGCACTGTCAGGGAAAACAGCTTTCCCATCTCTGACCCCGACAGAACAATTCCATCCACCCCTAAGTCTCACAGACGCAGGAGCCAAGCTGATATTGACTACGAGGGCTTCTGCCTAAACCGTGAGCCCAAATCCACCAGCTCAGCCTGAGTATAGGGACGGACCATAGAGTGCTCCACGACCTGGGGAGGGGGCTGCTCCTCTCCTTGGGGAACCTTCAGCTGCTGGGTTTTTATTTTCTTTACCGCCACTGGGTGTGCTTTCAATACAGGAGGCACCAGTGCCTCTGGCATCACCCCTTCATCTTTCTCCATCTCCTCCATTTCTGGGGCTGATGGCATCTTTCTCTCCCCTCCCCTGAGTGCCTCCTCTGCTACAACCTTTACCTTTTCTAGCGTACCTTGCAGCAATGCTACCTCAGGCTTCAGAAGGTCTCTTACCTTCAGCTCAATGCTTCCCAGCTGACGTTCTCGGACCACCTCCGCCTGTGCTTCCCTCAGGAGTTTGTCTTTTTCCTTGATGGCCTCTTCCTCCTTCAGAACACCTGGCAGCCCTGCCGTCTCGTCTCCAATGGCTCCTTGCTGCCGGCGCTCTCATGCCGCCTCTCGCATCAGAGCCATCTCCTTCCTCAGGGAATCCACAGAAGTTTGCAGCTCACGTTCTCATGCCGCCACTTCCTGGGTTTCTTCTGTAGACCTTTTTAATACTGTGAGAAGCAGCCAACCCACAGGCCCTGCTGCCTCACGGGCACTCTGCTTCTCAAAGATCTACTTACTATACGAAGGGCCAGCTCTACAGCCTCAAGTGTCACCTCCACTTGCCTCCAGTCCTGGGGTGGGGCCCAGTCCTCTAGAAGGCAAGCCATCTCAGACCACATACCCATTGGGGGGACAATCCACTGTCTCCCCATTCACAGGGGCAACCGGCTGAAGCACCCCTCCCATAAGGACAGCTTGTCTTTTTCCTTGGTCAACAATGAATCCTGCCGACCAAGCCAATTGTCTTGCAAATGAGTTTCAGCCCCAGGCAAGTTCGCTATAGATTCACTGTGACCAAAGAAATTTACAGCAAAGGGTTCTTGGGATGAAAAGGTTATACCCAACTTTATTTCGAGGTGGCAGGTCAGTCCCTCGGCGCTGCCCCCACTCCAGCCTCTGCTCCGCTCTCCTACAGCCTTGCAGCCCCGCCACCCAGTCTCCAGTAGAGCACTGGGCAGAACTCTTTACATTAACACAATAATGGCTTACTGCCTAAAGGTGTAGAAGCAGTAGCATAGCAACAGGCCAGTTACATTTGAGTTCAGTGAGGATCCTGGCCGTAGGAACCCCACTTTACCCACAGATATCACTTCCAAGATTAGGTGACAGAAGATTTGCATTTGCCTGCGCCCTGGCCCTCCTCTCTTGTTCTGATGAAGCCCACTGCGACGACTCTGGGAGCTGCCCCCTGGGCATCCGCCGAAGGACTGAGGCCCTCAGCACAACAGCTGTAGGAGGGAGCCTGGGAGCAAATCTGCACCCCCCCCTCCGGAACCTTGAGAGCCCAGCAGTCTGGCTCACACCTTGATCAGAGCTTTGTGAGCAACCCTGAGCTGGAGGATTCAGCTAAACTGCCCCTGGATTCCTGACTCACGGAAACACTGAGACAAGAAAGTCTGTTGCTTTAAGTCACTGTGACTCCGAGGGAAAAATTCCAGGGCAAAATACCTTTGATGCACATGTAATTGTAGATTAAGGATACCAAAAGAAAAAAAAGAAAAAAAAAGAAAAAAAAGAAAAGAAAAAAAAAACCTTTGAAACTGAGATCAGTCAAAGGGAGCAGTAAAGTGGGAGAAAGGTGTTTAATCCTTTCGAGCAGTCATCCACTTCTGCTCTCCCAAGTCTCTGGTGTCCCAGCTGCAGAAGAAGGAACCCCACCCAACCTCTCTGGTCCAGATGTGCCCTCCCTCGCCTTTTTAATTACCAATTGATATGGAGATGATACTTCTCTCCACCTCTTAGAAACACCTATTGATATGGAGATGAACTAAGGCCAGGCAGGAGATTCTGGAAATACTGCAATTTTACCCACAGCCACTAAATTTTGGTGTAATTCATTACACAATAATAGGTAACCAATATGTATAGTATGTTCTGTTTTGTGTCTGGCTTGTTTCACTTCATCTATGTCTGAGATCTATCCCAGTTGATGTATATAGCTTCAGTTTGTTCTTTTTTATTTCTGAATGGTATTTCAGTGTAAGAATATTTATCCATTCTATAAATGATGGACATTTGGGTTATTTTCATGTTTTGGCTGTATGAACATTCTTGTACATGCTGTTTTTTGGTGGACATATGAATTCATTTTTTCTTGAGTATATATACCCAGGTGTAGACTAACTGGACCATAGAGTAGCCTGTAGTAGATGCTACCAAAGTTTTCTAAAGAGGCTATACCAATTGCATTCCCTTTGATGTATGCAGTTTCTATTTGGGTTACTTCCTTGCCAAGGCCTGATATTTTAAAGTGTTAAAAAAAATTTTTTTTAGCCATTCTGGTGTGTGTGTGTGTGGTGGTGTATCCCGTGATTTTGGTTTGATGACTGATGGATTTTGAACATTTTTCTATATGCTTAATGGTCATTTGGATATTCTCGTAAGTGAAACACCTGTTCAAATATTGTGTCCTTTTTTTCTTAAATTGTCTATTTAAAAAAATGGATTTGTGATTTTTATATTCTGGATTTAAATTCTTTGCCAGATATATTTATTGTAGATATCTTTGTTCAGTCTATGGCTTGCTGCTTTGTTATTCTATTATTAATGGTGCATTTTTATAAAGAGGTGCTCTTAATTTGATGTAGTACAGCTTGTCAATTTGTTCTTTAAAGTTACAAAATCTTTGCCTGTTCCTGTGCTGGGAAATATCCTCCTCTGTTTTCTTCTAGAAGTTTTATTGTTTTAACTTTCACTTTTACACCTATGATCCATGAGGAATATTTTTTAATGTGCTGAGCATCCCATATGAGGAAGGGGGTCAAATTAATTTCCTTTTCTCATGTAGAACTCCAAGTGACTTGTACCATTTATTGAAAGAGTATTTTTGTTGAAAATTAGCATCTTTACTTGTATATGTCAGTTTGTGAATTCTCTATTTGGTTTCACTAGGCTTTTTTCTATCTGAACACATTGTCTTAATACTAGTTTTATAATCCATTTTATTATTTGGTATAAGTTCACCAACTTTTTGTCTTTCATGATTGTCTTGGCTCTTGGCCCTTTGCGTTCCCATTTACATTTGCAGCATCAACTTGCCAATTTCCACAAAAAAAAGAAAACCAGCTAGAATTTTTGGTGAGGATTACATTACATCTATTGGTCAGTTTGGGAAAAATTGATATTATTTGGCCTCTTTGATTTCTTTCAGCAGTATTCTAGAGTTTTCAGTGGAGAGATCTTGGAAATCTTCCAGTAGATTTATTTCCAGGATTTTGATGTTTCTTGATGCTGTTTTAAGTGGAAATTAAAAAAATTCGTTTTCTTGTTGTTTGTTGCTGGTAATATCTTTAGATTCTTTTGGATTTTCTTTGCATACCATCATATCATCTGTGAGTGATGAATGGGGTCTTTTCTTTCTTTTTTTCTTTATACCTTTTATTGCATTTTTTTGTCTTATTGCACAGGTTATGTCCTCCCCACAGCGTTGAATAGAGGCACTGACACAGGTTATGTCCTCCCCCACAGCGTTGAATAGAGGCACTGATTTGATGGTAGATATCTCTCTCTTGTTCCTGAGTTCAGGCGAAAGCCTTCAGGATCTCAGGATGAATCATCATGTTTGCTATAGGTGGTTGTAGATACTTTTTAAACAGTTAGGGATAAAAGTGTCTTTTTCAAGTCTAATATTTGATGACTGCCTCTGATTGTATGGAAAAAGTAAAAGCTAGTATGTATAAGTGAGTAATGATAATAACAGAACTAAGAATATGAGAGGCAAGAGAGAGAAGAAGATGATGAAGAAGTATGCTACAAAGGAGAGTAAAAGGAGAATCTCATGGATGCCTCCTATGCTCAGGCTCTGGGAGGTTGTGATCAGTAAGTCATATGGCCAGTGAAGGCTGGAGGCTGGGTAAGAACCTAGGCCTTCTGGGAACCAGGGACTTATTCTTTCTTTTGCACCCAGAGGGAGAGTAAACGAAAAGGGAGATCTATAAGGAAGGGAGCAGCTATTCCAGAGTCCTCCTATGGGCCTGAGGCATTTTGTCTTTCCTGTGTCTCTCCATACCTGTTTTTCTTTCCATCTCTTTTTCAATCTCTAGCTCAGTCATGATCTTAATCTTGGACTCCAGCCCAATCTCATTCTCTCTCCAGTGGATAACCGTGGTGTGCCTTCTTTCCCCTTCCTTCTAGATCATATGAGACTCCTATGCTCTGGGCTACCTCTTATTTTAATTCAGCCTTTGAAATGCCCTTGATGTCAGTTGACACAGGTCCCTCAGATCACAATGAGATTAATGGACATGGCTGGCGCCTCCTTGGGGTCTCTGTCTCGGCTCTCTGCAAATAATGGTCATCCAGTAGTCGTGCATACACCTGGAGTAGGAGGGATGAGTGAGCTTCAGGCTGGAGCGAAGGCTGCAACACCCCTCCTCACCCCAGACAAGCCCAGCCAAGTTCATCTCCTGTGGCTGAGGCCTCTGTCTCAGACCCAACTGGGAGTGTTCAAACCGCGACGCTGCACCTGAGCTTTCTGCAGCTGGCCCAGGTCTCCTGTGTGTTTTTCTTTTTCTTTTGCAAAGTCTTCCCTGAGGCCATTGTTTGGTTTTCTAGTCCTGACTAAATTAGGATGGTTCCATTTAAGGTGAAAACAATATAAAACAACCACAAAAAAAAAGCACCAAGGAAGAAACAGAATAGAAAAGGGTTTTTTACTCTATCAAAGATGAATGCAAATGTGTTTTGCAGTGTTCTAATATATTCGAGATGCTCCCCTAACATTAGCCTGTCTGTCACAGCCTGCCTGGGAACTTGGTGCATTTGTTACATGGCAGAAAATTTTGTTGAGGGAGAGGCTGAGGTTTGGGTTGAGAAGGTCCCTGGCTGAGGGCTCCTGAGCCTTCATCTTCATTACTAAAGCTTTGAACCCTGGTTGATCCCCGGACTAGCCAGCAGAAGGGTTGACTCATAGAGTGAAGTTTGCTGGGAATGAAGCCATTATTCTGTTGTTCTGTACAGGAATAACCTTTATCCCACCTAAGGCTGTGGCCAGTGTTTTCACAGTGGCCAGTTGTCTCTGAGTATGACCTTCTGGAAAAAGTGTAGATGATTCAGCACCATCCATTTCCCATTCCTGGAAGCAAAAATAAAAACAACCTCATTCATTGTGTGTTTATGTGTGTATGCTTTCCAAAGAGGACCACTGGTATTGCGTTCATCTCTCAGATTTTCTAATTTTTTCCTCTCATGCAACTTTTTAAAGTAAGAGGGATAGTACATGACCAGGCATTTGTTTAAAGCAGTGGCCACTCTTACTTCCTAGGAACATTCTAGTAGTGATAGATTGATATCAATGGTAGACACACATGTGCATGGTCCTAAAACAGAAAAATGTGAGAATGCCAAATTCAGTTTCTTAACTGGGCATAGAGCCCTTGAGTGTTCTTTAAAAGTAAACAAGGAGAGACTACAAATTTTCAGGTCTCCCTACATTCTGCCCCCAGCTCATTGAGTTCATTATGGTGATGGGATGCTGACAGTGGCAGAAGACTTTGGTAATAGTAAGTCAAAGGGAGGTGACTCCTGTTACCTGGGGTTGGGACTAGCCTAATGCACACGAGTGACTTCCAGAGGCAGAGTGCAGAGCTGCAAAGGCAGATTACAAATGAGTTCACACATGTAAAGCATTTGCACTGGTGGCACATAGTTAAGTCTTCCATCAGTAGTAAGGAAAATGATTATTATTGCTGAAAAAAGGTGACAGTTAAAAGCAATCTGGGGCTGGTAGCCAAGTCCATAGAGTCAGGCCTTGTGGGGAGGAACACCATTTAGGATGAAGGAACACGTTCAGTGCTGGAGAAGGAGCGAGACCAGTGTGACTGCATTTTAACCTGCCTGTGTTTTACCCTACTGCTGAGTTTACCTCAGTGGGCTGAGTTCAGGAGTTGCTGCTCCCACAGCTAGCCTCCTCAAGGCAGGGACCACATCTGTCCCAGCAGTCCTTGGCCCGTACATAGCATGTGCTCAAAATACATTGATGCAAGAATGGATGACGTGGTCAGAATGACTCAGCAGCAAGCTATGGTAGCCCCTGAAGTGAGCACTGTCTGACATGACAGCATCATGGCCACTGGGAGGTCCACTCTGCTCTCCCCAACTAGTAGAACTCTAGTTTGTCTGGGGGCCCTGAGACAAACAAGAGCATTATGAGGAGAGAGACCAGGGGAAAGACAGTGGGACCTGTTGTGAAATAAACTGTTAAAGAGTTAGGTTTGTTTAGCCTGGAGAAGAAAAGACCTGTGCATGGGGCTGTAAGTATTTGAAGGGCTTCAGAGCAGAAGCAGGCTAAGAATTGTTCTTTATAGCCTTCAGGGTAAAGACATCGGGTAGTGCAGGAAGGCTGACTCCTTGCTCCTTAAGGGGCGCTTTGCCCGGGAGGAGTGGTTGGCCATCTTGCCGCATTTTTCAGGCTTTCCAGGCGACTGCTCTGGGCTGTGTGGAAGACTTTGGAATCTACCTTATATTAAAGAACAGAATTCAGCTCAGTAAATTTGAAGATCCAGTTGGCATTATTAAGCGATTCGTGAACCAGGCAGCATCCCACCTAGCAAGTAGAGAGATGCTCTGAGGAGTTGTACAAAGGGAAGGTTTTTATAGGCAGGAGGCTGGAACAAGGAATTTATTAGCAAAAGGTAAGAAAGGATTGTTTCAGTTCAGGGCCTCTTCTTTTTGGGGGGAAAGCAGGGACTTTATCACGCAGGGTACTTCACTAGTGTTGATCACGACATTTCAGATCGCCTGTTAAAGGTCACACTCCTGGGACAGCGTCAAATTAACGGAGTCTTGGTCTGCTGTCCTGGGGAGGGCGGTAAATGACTCCATTTTGGGTTTGTATCTTTTTCTTAACACTTCAAGTTTCCTCCTAAAGAAGAAATTAAATGAGAAAATAACTGGGTTCTCTTACTTGTGGAGAGAGAAGTAGGGAGAAAAAACCAATTGTGGTTGGTGAGAACCTTGTCTCTCTACAGAGGGAATTAAAGGGACCCATCACTTACTGGGCACTGACTGTGTATCAGGAGTATAGCCATGTGCCTTTTTATGTGACTCATTTGTCTTGGAACACCTTAAGGTGACTGATAGTAGGTGACACCTAGGGTAAGTTGGCCAAGGCTCACATTTTCCTTTCCTAACATCTGCAACCCTGTGCCATCAATTACATTCTTTTTTATATAAGGTCCACTTTCTCCTCGTCTAAGTAAGTGATTTGCATGTAGACAGACCTGCTTCAAATGGTTCTGGAACTTTCTTCAGGGTCTTGGTTGGCCCTGTAAGCATGGGTTTTCGCTTTGTCAGCCAATAATTTTCCTCTCTTGCAGAGTCCTTGCTGAAGGCCCTCTATTCCAGTGACCCATTTTTCTCCTTTCTCCTTGGTGGAGAGTTCCAGGAAGGCTTTTGTTGACCTTCTTTTAATTGCTAATAATTATTCAATTTTATATAGCCCAGAGTGATAAATATTCATGACTAGCACAGTGAACCAGAATCCAACACTTTAAGCTATTGTGTTTTGTTAATTAAACTGAAACATGGAATTAAATGCAATAAAAGGAAAATAGGGAGAGCATATATATGTATCTATTTCAATCTTACCGAGGGACTGTGTGGGAGGCAGATGGGAAGCTTTGACCTGGATATTGTGATGTTCTAAAGTTTCTAAAGGAGACAACAAAAACATCTGGAGCTGGCCGGATTCCTTTGCTCACACACTTTTTCATCAATTCCCTCAGCATACAGTTTACTCATTGCTACCAAGAGCCCTCATGGCATCTCTCAGTGACACAAATAAACTAGAACAGAGACCTCAAGGAGCTCATGGCCTAGTCTTGGAAGAGACAAGCGCACCGATCCACCATGCCAGAGGGAGTGTCGGTGATGCGCAAAATCAGCACTCCCGGAGCAGCGGCGGGCACCTGCCGGGGGCGGTACACGAAGTGGCACAGAGATGGGGATTCCCATCGGGACTTAACAGTTCGCTGGTCCTGCCTTCGCTGCTCTTCTTCAGCCCAGTGGCTTTCAGCTTTGGGTGGCTCCCGGAGGGGGCTGGGCCACCTACCATCCGCTAGAGAGGCTATGCAGGGTGTGGATGCAGAAGCTAAACTGCTTGAGTTTGCATCCCAGCTCTGGCCCTTACCGTGGGTGCATCTGACTTGGGTAACCATTTAACCTCCTTGTGCCTCAGTTTTCTTATCTGTAATATGGGGATAATCACAGAACCTTCCTCCCAGGGTTTTTGTAAGGGCTGCTCTAGTTGGTGCATGTGAGGTGCCCAGAATGGTGCCTAGCACCCAGAATGTGCTGAACTGTTGACATGTCAGCTCCTGCTGCCATTTGCTCCGTGGCCTTGGTCCATAAATTCTGGGGCTTCTTTACTGCGGTAGACTTCTAGGTTCTCTAGAGTGCTCTTGTGAGGTTTAGCTCCATGAGGAGGCAGGCGGACCGCAGGTGAGCCATACTTGAGAGTTCTGAAATGCTCCTGGGAGGCCCCCTCAAGATCCAGGAGAGACGGCAAAGGCAGAAGCTTAATAAACACCTCCCAGGAAGCCAGCCCCTGGTGGAGCGGGAGACCTGCGGAGAGCAGCGGGGCAACACAGAGGGAAAATAGCCAACTTCCCTGTGAAATCCCCCCTCAGACCCCCTCTCCTCCCTGGGAGGAAGACTTGCTCACGCATGGGTGTGGCCTGCAGCCTTGGGTGGGCTGTGTTTCCCTGCTTTAAAGTGGGAAAAGTGAGTTATTTATTTGTAGCACACGCACGGGAGATGCTCATGAACCAGCATGGGGATTTTCCCCAAGTAAACAGACTTGCTTTCTAGAGGGTGTTTCTTTTTACAGCCGGAGAGAGAAAGGGGCCCTGGAAAGCTCACCATCGCCAGAGGCTCCCAGCGCCTTGGAGTGCCTTCTGGCTCCAGGAGGCTCATCCCTGTGCCCCTGACTGCAGAGCGGTCTGGCGAGAGAGCCCCAGATTGCAGCCCTCCCACTGAACTCCACCAAGCTTGCCTTTTTGCATCAATTCATGCCACAGCTGTTTTAAGTAAGAGATGGATGGGGTGCCAAATTGAAGAGGTTGTGGGCATGAGGAAAAGGCCCTGTGCTCTCCGCTCAGTGGGATGACCTATTGCAGTTGATTTTGCTTTAGGGCCTTGGTTTAAAGTCTAGCCTAGGGTGGCTTTTAACAACTCACGAGCTCTCTCTGATTCTAGTTTTCTTGTCCATCGTGTGCAGATTGATCAGAGTCCAAGTCACGATCCTTACTGTGACCTCAAGGCCCCATGACTGGTCTTTGTCACTGCCCGTACCTTACCTCCTGCTCTCCTCTCCCCTGTCCACTAGGTCCAGCCACACTGGCCTCTCTGTTCCCCAGCATACGAGCAGCCCTGCTTCCACAGGGCCTTTGCACTGACTAATCCCTCTCTCTGAATGCTCTGCCCCTAGCTGCCTGCATGGTTCATTCTTTCACCTCCTTCTGGTTTTTACTTAAAATGACCTTTGTAGTGAGGCCTGCCCTTGCCACCCAGTCTAAAATTGTGTGCTGTGCTCACATTCACCTTCCCTCCTTGCTCTTAATTTTCCTCCCAGTAACTATCTTGTACATTTATATTTTACTGATTTACCTTATTTATTGTTTGTCCACCCCAGGAATGCCATCTCCAGGAAGACAGAATTTGTCTGTTTTGTTTCCAGCCCTCACATGCTGCAACGGGGGGGAATGTGATAGAGGTGGGGACACTTAGCAGAGCAAGATGGCAGCAACCTTTCTGGCTCTCCTTTATCTCTCGAGCTGTGAAAAGAAATGGCCTTTCTAGAAAGAAGTTTGTTTACTTGAAAAAAAAATCCTCCTGCTGGTTCTATTTGGTGCCTAATAAATAGCTGCTGAATGAAGGAATGCAAGGCTAGGTCTGGCCCCGCATGGCTCAGCCAACTCCGCGTACCAGTGCTGTGAACTTGGGCCACTTCCTTAGCCTTGCTGACTTTGGTTTCCTTTGCTGTAAAAAGGGGATGGTGCTTGCCGACTGTGTAGGGTTGTTGTTGTGATACGTCCATGCATGTCTGAATGCCTGGATCTTCTTAGTGCTAAAGCACATTAGCTATTATTTCTTAAAGTACTTTCAGCTCTAACATTTGAATTCCAGGCCCAGGGACACCCCGTCCATGGAACTGTCAAATTTCAAGAAATAGCTCCTCTAGACATGGATATGGTTAATGCACCCTCCCTGTTATGCTGACTTGAGGTGGGTGGGGCCTGACAGATTGCATGAGTCTTTGGAGAATGGACATCTGGGCAGAAGAGAAGTATTCTAAAATGCTGCCTGGATTAGGACACTCGTCTGCCCTGGGTTTAGTACTGGAAGGGAGGATGGGATGGGGGGAACCTGGCTCTGGGCCCTGGAGCAAGCCAGGAACAGCCCCCTGCTTCCTGCTTCTGAGTCTTGCTTTGTCCTCGTTCAGGATCTTACCTACTCAGATCTTTCCTCGCATCACTACCAGTTTGGGGGGGTCGCTGGCTTTCCCTCAGTGTTCTAGGGACTCTCCTTACCAGGACACGTAAGCATGCTTCAGCTTAGACAGAACCCTGAACATCTCAGGAGGTACAGTCACCCTCGCTGTGCTGCATGTCCCACAACTGAACTTGAAAATCAAGGTGACATTGGGGCTGGGTTGTACCGAGTCCAGGAAGCTGAAGAAAACTTGGAAAAAGAAAGGCTTTTGTATTTGGGCACAGTGCTCGCAATAGGAAGTTTGACTATGAAACGGTGTTTGCTCCTTGGTCTTAGAGAAAGGATATACTTCTTTGGGTCAGAATGCCCAAGACTGTCAGTGCCTTTGATTCAGAAAAAGCAGATGCTTGGAAAGGAGTCTCAGGTGCCTGACCTGTGCTGGTTCCTCATGCTCGTTCATTTTTGGAGAGGTATTTCTATCTGGTGGATGAGTGAAGCTTCAGGGAGGATTTTTGCCCTCAGCATGAAGCCCTGAGCAAGTGAGGCTGAAAATGGGAGAGAAAGGTAGTTTTACTCTTTGCCTTGGTGCCGTTGTGATGGCTCATTGGACACAAGCTGTGGGTAGTTTTTGTCACCAGCTGGTTTTTATCACCTGACTCTTGTCCCAGCCAAACAGCAACCTGGGAGAGGGATGGGGAAGTCAGTTATGTAGGACTAGTAATCATGGGGTGGATCAGCCCTAGGATTCAGAAGTGGCTGGCTGAGCAACACCAAGGCTGGCAGGATGTGGTGTGGGCCTCTCCTTAGTGTGCTTGGGCTGCCGTAACAAATGCCATAGACTGGTGACTTAAACAACAGGAATTTCTCTTGCACAGTTCTGGCGACTAGAAATCCAGGACCGAGGTGCCTGCAGGGTTGCTGTCTGGCAAGGGCCCTCTTCCCCGGTCGCCTCTTGCTGTGTCCTCCTCACATGGTCTTCCCTTGGTGTGTGAGGCTGGAGAGAGGGGAGAGCAAGCTCTCTGGTGTCTCTTCTTATCAGGACCCTAATCCCATCACCAAGGCCATCATGGCCTCCTCTAAACCTACTCGCCCCCGAAGGCCCCACCTCTGGATACCATCACACTGAGTGTTAGGGCTTCAGCATAGGAATTTTGGGGGGATACAGTTAATTTCATAACAGGATCCCTCTACATTTATGAAAAGTCTCCTCTTGTCCAGCCCACCAGATAGTCTGTTTACTCCTTCAGCACAAGTTTCATGAGTGCCTTCCCCAAGCCCTTGTGCTGCGGGTACGCGACGGCCTCAGAGAGCCTGCAGCACTCTCCAGTAGGAGTTGATAGAAGGTTCTATAGGAACAGAGAACAGATGCTATCGACTCCACCACAGGAATTCCTGGAAGAGGTGACACTGGAGCTGGGTCTTGAAGCTCTAGGAGTCAAGGTCAGCATGATCCTAGAGTGGTTTACGGCTGGCTCTGGTGCCAGACACCCTGATCCTGCCACTCTCCAAGGGGATGACCCTGGGCAAGTGAATGACTGTGAGCCTCAGATTCCTCAGCTACCGGGAATCATGGTACCTACCTCACAGAGCGGCTGTGAGGTTAAAGGAGGTGACATGCACAGAGTGTGCCTGGCCCCTGTCAGTAAATGGAGCCATTATCATCTCCTAAGCATTACAGCATTATCCTTTCTTGCTCCTGTCTTGAGCTGGCTACGTGGTTGCGTTTGCAATAGCACCACACAGAGTACATTAAGGCCATTCATTCACTCACTGATTTCACTCCTCCCTTTGTTTAACATTCATTGAGCACCCACATGTTCAAAGCACAGGGGCAGCCGCTGGGACACAGAAAGGAATCAGACTGAGTCCTGGCCCTCGCACACTGGCCACGGCGCAGCAGTGTGGCACAGTGATTCCTCGCCAGACTCTGGTGCTGGTCAGCTCCACTCCACCACTGACCACCTGTGGGACCTCTGGACAGCTTCGAAGCTGCTCTGCAATTCAGGTGGCTCATCTGTAAAATGGGGATGAAGGTGATACATGATTTATGAGGTTTTTGTGTAGATTAAATGAGCCATTACATGGAAATATGCAGTGTCAGGCATTCATTTAGAAAGTACCCAATAAACCTTAAGATGGATTAATAGTTGGGAGATGGACAGTACATGGATAATGGACATGTAATAAGAAGCCCCGAAAGAGGACCATACTAGGCATTGGGAGCATGGAGGAGGCATAGCCAGTGTCTGAAGGGCAGAGAGAAGGGACACTACACTCAGTGTCCCAGGATGGATTCACTGGTCACCCCTAGGGTTACCTGTAACACCAGGACACCTTGGTCCTGGGCTCCAAGGGAATCTTCTTTGTGGGCAGAAGCTTCCAGGGCCATCCACCAGTGCCTATCTGCAGTGAGATCATGGGCCCATGGGCCTGCGATCAGCCCCCCCTGCCCCGCCAGGAGTGAGAGGCAGCGGCTGTAAGGGTCACCTGCCTGCAGCACCTCAGCACACCCAGACCTTTGGGACATCCTTCCCTCTGTGTGATCTGCAGCTCCAAAGCTGTGCAGCCCAACAGTGCTTCCCCCAGTTTGCTGAGATTCCTTGCCTGCTGGCTGTAGCCTTGGCCCACCTTCCCCACCTCTGGGCCCTTACAAAAACTCATATGTACCTGGAAATAGGGCATGACTCTATGAAGTGTTTTTCAATAGGGGGCACACTGGCTTTTGTGGCAGGGAAAGCATTTTTTCTGGTCCCTACTGCCATATGCAGTGCAGGACTTGGCAACCCTGCTTCAACCCAGGCCACCACTGGTATACTGGTATTGTCTCCTCCTCCTTCCACATTTCCTCTGGGGGGGAGCCCTAGATCCTGGGCTGAGGTGGGTTTTTGCTTCTCCTCTCTGCTGACTTTCCTTTCCCCTTTGGGGTTGGTGGACCCCCCCCTCCTGTTGACCCTACTGACTTTTTGTCTGATCCTTTTTGCCTGGTGGCAGGGAGGTCCTACCTGTGTCAGGGAAGTGAATGCAAAGGGGAGGGAAATAGGAAAGAGCAGGCAGGCAGCAGCACAGGTCATCTTCTGAGGGGCCTCTGGTTCTGTTTTCTCTTGCAGACCCTGCTTGTTGCTTCTTTGTTGTGAGAGGAGGTCTGGGAGGAGGGCACCGCCAGCGCTGGGAGTGGGGCTTTGAGCAGGGGTCTGGCTTTCCTCAAGGCAAACAGGGGCTCTGAAGGAGTGCTCTCTGGGTCTCAGTTTTGGGGCGTGCAGTGTTGGGGGTGGGGGGAAACAGGAGCAGTGGTGGCCAGCTGGGGGCTGGAGTGGGAAAGCAGGAAATGAAGGCAGCTGCCGACTGCCGCTGACTCCTGCTGCAGGTGCTTCGGCCTTTCCAACCCTGCACCAGCTTCCGGGATAAATACAGTGACACATAGCAGGTCTTCATGAGCTCCAGAACCCACACACTCAATAAGTTGCAGAGATGATAAGTTGGGGTCCTCACAGGGCTATCTCTGCCCAGGTATAACAAGCCTGAATGGTTCAGGAACCTTGCCAAGGATCCAGACAAATTAAAAGTGCCACACAGCTCTTCCTTCCCCGCTGTGTTTTCCTGCCTTGCTTCCCCCCTCCCTACTATTCCTTTCCTAGCTATTCTGTTCCCATCTCTTCTTCCTTTCTCCTTGTGCTTAATACTCTTCACTGTACATGCTGGAAAAGACTCAGGCTCCTGGGAAGAGCCCCATGTAGTCAGTGGTCTCTCTCAGAATCGCAAACCCATCCCTCTCAGGTTCTCCATCCATCCATCCATCCATCCATCCATCCATCCATCCATCCATCCATCCCAGCCCTGCCTAAAATCCTCCCTCCACCAAGATGGCCTTTCATTCCCAAGTGAACAGTAAGCTCCCTCAATCAGGGCACATGATTCAGACTTTTCAAAAACCATTTAATCAGTCTGGCCTGGGGAATGATGTACTGCCTCAGACCCTTAGGGGCTCTCTGGGTCCCTAACCTCTTCCTGCTGCCTTCAGGTAGGGAGTGTCTGGGAAAATGGAAAACCCTTTTCCCAGTAGCAAATACTCACCAGCGACTGAGTTTCCTTTTATGGTGAATGTCTTTATTCGCTGAGACATGCTAAGTTCAAATGTCTGGGAGAGGTCACTCCAAACACAAGTACACAAACTAATGTGTAGTTAACTGATGGCAAGTTCTCCTTTGAGTATGGCTGTGCATGAGGGCAGGGGCCAAGGAGATCCCTGGAGTGTGGGTGGGAGGGAATCACACTGAAGTAAGGTGTGGGAGGAGAAGCCCTTAAGGATTTGCCTGGGCCAGTGGTTACAATCTGAAAGATAATAATTTGAGCATTAGAACTCTTTGGGTCACTGATGTCTCCGGATCCACCCTGTGTATGTGTGGTGGGAGCTTAGGGCCAGAGGTCACAGGCTCTGCAGTCTGACCCTGGTGGCTCCAGTCTCAGCTCCACTTCCTGGCTGTAGGCTTTCAGACAGGTTCTAAGCCTCAGCTTCTTCATTTGTACAGTGGGAATAATAATACTGATCTCATCAGGTTGTCATGAGGATTTGATGAAATAAGGCTGTGCTTTCCTTTCAAAGCACCTGGTATATAACAGCTCGCAACATTACTTCTCACCATCATCATCATCTGAAACTTTGGGAGAGGAATTTGGAGCAAAAGGAAGAAGGATTTGCGTACCTGAACCATCCGTTGTAGCACCGCCAGATTTAGCAAATAAAAATAGAAATCAATATATTTATTATCTATCTGAAATTCAAACTTAACTGGGTGTCCTGTATTTTATCTGGGAGCACTAATGAACCAAGCGTCTCAGAAGCTGGTTCTAGATCTCTTGCCCATCTTGGTCCCAACGAGGACAGCCACAGAAGTGATCAGGAGGAAGGTAACGTGGGGCCAGCCCCGCACCCTGGCTGACCACCTGCCCAGTGGCCTGTGGAGGCTGAGGCAGGAGGGGTGATTGGGAGAGGGGGGCTGCCTGGGCAGAGGCTGTGTGTGTACGGGAGGGTTTGGGGGCAGAACTCAGCCATGGTAGAGAGCTGCATGCTTGGTGGATGCAGAGGGATTGTGAATCAGAGTGCATAGACTCCAGTGCCTGCCAGAAGGCCATGCACAGAAAGAGTTCCCAGTGGCAGCAACACAGAGGGGGAATCACTTCTGTTTTCTTCTTGAAAGAAACAGCAAGTGGAGCTCAGAGCTTTCCTACCCTGGGGAGTGTGTGGGGCAGCCTTAACTCATTTCCTTTGCTCCTACTTGTCCTTTTTCTTGTCTCTTTTTTTCTCTTTCCCTCCATCCCCTTCTCTCTGCTCTCTGTTTCTCCCTCTTTCTGAAGTTCCCCCACCCTCCAGCCTTTCTGAAAGAGCTGGCGAGGGTGGGATTGTGACGTCCCTAGGTTCCACACCCATGTGCTCCGCTCTGCACGTGCTGACTCCTGGAACCTCCCCAGTGATGCTGGCCCTTAGCAGCATGGCCCAAGGCCCCAGCAACAAGGAAACACCCAAGGGCAGGTTCTGGGTGACCTGTGGGGCATGGTGGGCAAGCATGCCAGGGAAGTGGGGACATGCCATACAGAGAGGGCTGTCAGATTTGATTATAGCTGGCAGTGTCCTGTTATCCAGTTAACATTCTATTGTTCCCCCTATTCAGGGGACTCAAATGGTGGTTGCCCGTTTTTCTCGGCTTGGTATACAAGGCCTTTCACGATCTGCCCCTTTGGTTGGCTTCACTTTCCATCACTCCTCTCCTCCCACCTGAAGCTGCAGGTAAATGAAACTGTGGCTCTAAGGAAGCTCTATGCCCTTCTAGGCATTGGTACATTCAGTGTTTCTCCTGCCTTGTCAAGATCCACCCATCCTTCAAGGTTAGTGCAGACACCTCCTCCTCTGGGAAGCCCTCTGGACTAGCCTGCGCTGGACTTGGCCTTCAGGGCTCCTTCTCTTAAGGTCTGCTCCCTTTGTCCATGTTACTAATGAAGCCCCTGTTACTTACGCGATTTTGGTTGTTTGTTTGCATATCTGTCTCCTCATCCATGATGGAAATTGCTCGAATTATGTCTTTTAATCATTTCTGCCTTAAGGCTTTTGCATGTGCTTTTGGCTTTTCCTGGAACACCCTCATCCTCTCACTGTTTGTGAGACTGGCCCCATATCACTCCTCCGATCTCAGCTTGCATGTTACCTTGTCAGGCAGGCCTGCCCTGGCTGTCCTTACCCCTGGATAATCATTTTACTTATTACGACATCCTGTGTTTCTCATGATGGTTTATGACAACTTGCAATTTCATTTATTGCTCTTTTGTCAGTCTTCACCACTGGACAGCAATACCGGGCAAAGGCCCTGTTAGCCGTTCCCCACTGCATCCCCATCACCTCGCCCCGTACTGTTTGCTGAGGGGCTGGAGAGCGTGACATGCAAAGCAGAAATAGCAAAGGCCTGGACAAAAGGATTGTCAGACCGGGATTTCCTAGATGTGGTTAATGCAGAAGAAGGGATATGGGGATTGATTTCTCTGTAAACTGTGCCATTCCATCTCACCTGTGGCTATATTAGTTAAATTCAGAGCAAATACCTCCACTGTGTGGCATCCTCAATTTCTCTTCTTTTGCATGTTTTAGGTGTAATGTGTATTTCTTTGGAATTTGAGTTTTTTTTCTGAAAATATGTAGGATGTTTGATGATGAATGGCTGCAGTGCCTGGGTCAGCTCTGGGCTTTGACACACTGAGCGGATGGAGGAACTTTTATCCCTTGCCCACTGGTGGGAGATGCCCTTATAAATATTTCTGGCCTTCGTAGTTCTTGGTGGTGCAGCTCTTGTCTGCACCCTGGACTACTCCAGGCAGGAGAATCAGGAGTGGCTTTGAGGATTCAGTCCTCGGTAGCCAGTTTTCTGTTGCTTTGCTCCTCTGACTCACAAGTCCCACCCCAGGGCCCCACTAAGAGTGCATGCAGACTGGTCATTTGGAAAGGCCTGGGAAGGAGAGCTTATCCACTCAGAGCCACACACTTATCAGAGGAGGAGATCGAGGCTTGTGGAGAACAAAGGCGTTGCCCAACATCAGCAGGGTTGAGGCAGGACTAGAACCCAGGTCTTGTGTCACCTCATCTGGGGTGCTTTGCCCTCATGTAGACCCTGGTGTAATTCAGGATGCTAATTCAGAGGTGTGCACTGCAGTGCAGCAGGAAGCTTTGTATTAATTTTCACTGTACAACAGAGAACTCTTCTTTTTTTTCACATTTCTTCCTCCCTTCTGTTTAGCATCATGAGAACATTGAGTTGATGAAAGCAAGGTATTATATTCCAGGGAAGGGGGTGGGTAACAGGTGTTTCCCGATGATCCACAGTCCAAACAAGGATTGCTGATGCCTGGCTGTACCTCTTGGGACCTGGCGAGACTACAATGAGGGCTCCCCTCTGTTAGCAACTACCTGATGCTTCCTTTATGAAAGAGAGCACCTGTGTGTGTTCAGAGCACTTTGTTTTCAGGATACAGATTTTAAAAGGCTCCTTGTATGTAGTTAACCTTTTGAGGAATCCACTGGAAAACTCCTCTGCAGACTGCTTTGGTTCAGGTGTACGATTGCAGTCAGCTCCAACTACTGCATCCTTTAGGACAGTGTCCAGGGGAAGGGCTTGGCCAGCAGCCGTGGACAGCTTGCCCTGAAGGGCTCTTGCCCTCCTGACATGCAGTAAGGGATGGGAAGGAAGGACTCCATGGTAACTAGGATAGAGAGCCCTAGCTCCATGGTGTCATAGCAACCAACCAGAGGAAATCCATCTACATAGAGACAGGGAGATCCCAGACCTATCAGTCTCAGCTGGCCCACTGCATTAGTAAGCAGGCTGTGGCCTCCTATGTTGGGAGTGGTGGTGGGAGGAAAGCGAAAATGACTACGGTTGGGAGGCTTGGGAGAAGTTGTTTTGTGTGGGTTTAGAAAACTAAAAAAGAATTATTAAAAGAAACAGAAATAAAAAGAGTTCTGCTGGATGAGTACCAATAAAAGGGAAAAAAATCAGGCCTGGTTTATATCACATTCTCTAGGAGGAGTTTCCTGATTCATTCCTCTCCTCACATGGGCCCTTTAATTTTCCTGTTCCTTGTCTGGTCTGGAACATTTGACCCTGGCTTTGGGGCAGTGCTTGCTCCTAGTTTTCCTCCTCTCTTTCATAACATTGCTTTTGTGTGTCCCTTTTTCTCAAGACATGGAGCAGATGCTACCCTAACAAGCCCTGGATGCTCTGCCCTCCCCAGGTATGTCCACACTGTATGGCTGCTACTGTATCCATGGATGTCCATTTTGGATGATTCAATGGACTGCGGTATGTGTTGGATTTCTCTCTTATATGGGACCCCCACCCGCACCCGTACTCCAGACAGGCATCTGGTTTCTCACTCTGCAGTGTGGACTCATGTAGATATTTGTGAGTTGGTCAGGACTTGGTTTGGGGTCAGGTGAGGGGCACAGGATTTTGTTTGTGGCCAGGGTCTTTTAGCAACTTGTAAGTCCTTCTGAGATGGCACCATTCAACATGGCTCCAAGGAAGGACGTGAGCTTTCATTCTCCTTCCTCATCCTTGGTGGAAGGGCAGGGAGAATGGAGGATAGGGGAAGCCTTGGGGAGAACAGAGGAAAGAATGGATTGCAGCAGGGAGGTCTGTGCCTGTAGCAGCAGAGAAAGGAAACCTGAATATTGGACTTCTAGCCATAGGTCTGGATTACAGGTGCCTCAGTGGTCAAGGGCGGCTTTAGATGCAAAGTGTCTGTGACATTTGGGTATGAGGTGGATTGCCTTTTCTTTGCATACACAGTGAGCTCCTATGAGGTTAGGTAACCCCCTGGTACTTGCATGGGGATGGGCACCCATATTTGGATGACTCGTATTTGTTGAATGAGTCATCATTCTTGTTATTGTCAAGTTAATACTCAACCTGAGAAAATAGAACATCTCTTCATGGATTATCAAACCCCACTGACATTTATAGATCATACATTTTCAAGTGTAAAATAAGGATTTGCTGTCTACTGAATGGATATTTTGGACATTTGGGGGTAGGGGTTGGAAACTGGGGAAGTTCAAAAAAAGATCATGATAACCAAGACTGGTGATCTCGGCTGTAAAAAGAAGCATGTCTGTATCCTAGGGGGCCTCCAACTTTGGTTGAATCAGGCTCATCTGGAAATCTGTTTAAGTATGCAGCTTCTGGGGCCCCACCCCAAGGATTCTGATTCAGCAGTCCTGGGAAGCTGCATTTCACAAGCTACCCAGGTGATTTTGATAGAGGTCAATGGGGACACACTTAAAAACGCTGGTCTACCCCAGGGGTATTCCTCATACAGTGAGGCCTCTTTGAGTCACAGAAGTGTCAAGGCTGCTATTCTTAGGGGACTCACAAGTAGTTTCAACAGCAGTAAAACAGTTGCTGTGGGGTCGGCAGATCCAGGCAGGTGCATCCAAATGCACCAGTTCATCCTTTATCCTTAACTTGTGAAGCCAGGAGGCAAAGGCAGGTTGGCCGAGCTCCAGTGCACAGAGTGGGAAGTGACGCTACCCCTGCTGGGTGTGTGAGGTCTGCGCACAGGTGGTGATGGAGAACTGCTGTCATTTCACCGGGCCACACCACAGGAGCTGTGAAATGCAAGAGCGGAAAGAGAATTCTGGGGGAGGACTTGCTGTTTTAGGGGGTGTCTTTAAAAACAGGAATGCAAAACCATTTAAAGTACTGTCCAGAAAGTTTAGAAAACCCCCAGCCCATCTGTTACACTTCCGTTCATTCTGCTTTTCCTGCTGCAGTTGGTTATTGGGAAGGTGATGATTATGGTAACAGCCCTGACAGTAATAACAGAGCTAACATTTATTAACTGCTTACTCTGTGCATGCACAAAGCACTTTATGTCCATTACCTCATTTGATCTTCACATTGATTGCATGAGGTCTGTGCTTCACACACCGTTTAGCAATGGAGGAAACTGAGGCTTCAAGAAGAGCTTACTTGTGATTTATAGCTGGTGATTGATGTATCTGAGATTGGTGCCAGTCTTTAGGTTGGAAATGCTATGCAGGGAGGAAATTCTTTGATTCACCTTCCTTCTTTCCTCTCTCTTATTCTGTTCTTCCATGTGCCAAAATGTGCATTTCTTTCATCCAATTTATCCTATATAGCTTTTATTTTTGATAGTTTATTTTAGGACATGGAGAGTGGAAATGGAATAGAATAAATGTATTTTTAAAGCATCCATTTGAAACCAAATCTCTTTCAATAAGACACACAGTATAAGTAGGATAGTGTAGGTTTCTGTGCAAGGCACTTGATAGCTTAAGTGATTACAAGGGAAAAAGGCCTTGGTTATCTGTGTGCTTGTTAGCAAAGCCCCTCTTCTGTGTTTGTGACAGATGTCTTCTGCTTGATAGATTCCTTTTAACCTCACATCACATTCAAGAGTTTTCTTCTCTCCTTCCTCTTGGTGGGCAAATGGATATGCATATTAGCATGAAAGTCCAAATGTTATGGCTGAGTTGCAGAACCGGAAACTACCCTTCTCTGAGACAGATGCCTAAGTGGGTACTTGGTTCCAGGAGATAGCATGGCATTAGTGAAGGAGTCTGGGAAGTAGATGGTTGAACTCCTGCCTCTCAGCTTACCTTGGGCTAGTGAATTTCTCTCAGTTGCTGGGATCATGAATATTATCACAGTGAATGCTGCGTTGCCAAGATCCATCCCTTCAGGGTGAGCCTTCATCACCACCCCTTGCCCCCCAGCTTCCTGGCAGTGCTGGCAGCTGAGTTGTTCCCTGGAATTGCTGTCAGCCTAAGAGAGCTGCCTAGCCCAAGGTCATGTCCACTCCCTGGGGGAAGCCTGTGTGTCTGCTACTGGTATAGTGGCCTGGCCATCTTGACTCACAGCTGGGTAGCTCCAGAGAGCCTGTGGATAGACTTAGGCCTCTGTTGTGGCTGCATCATTGTTCCGCCTTCATGAGTGGGAGACTTCATCCCCTTCATCCACTCCTGTGGCCTTCACTTCCTTACAGGTGTTCATCTTGAGCCTCTCCCCCTTCCTCCATAAAAAACCCCTCTGCATGCAAATCTGTTTCAGCTACCTAACCAAGATACCTCTGCTTTGTGATAATTAAATGCAGTCATTGATAAAAGTGCCTAGTGTAGTGAAAAACAATAGGTCCTCTGTGAATATAGCTTTCATTTTATTAGTTTCACAATTTCATAAAATCTATGGCTATAAAATTTCATGCCACTTTTCTGTATTTTGGTAAAATATTGAATAAGCAGTCGTGATCAGGGTTCAATAAATTTCAGTGAAAATAGGAATTCTTTGGCGTTATGAAGGAAGCCCTCCTACTGATTCATGTCAAACTTCATTATAAGAAGTGGTGTGGGACATTCAGATCAGCTTCTTGCAATGGAATTTTATCGTGGTGATTAAAAAAAATTTTTTTTTACTAGGAATCATATGCTCTCTGAAGGTTTTTGCAAAGATATTTTCACCTTTAGGAAGAACTTAAACAAACTCAATCTTTTAGTGAGGAGTTGAGGAAAAGAAATGTTGTAAATCCAGTAGTGGGAAGAGGGAATGTACTAATCATTCACACCTGCTCTTTGAATCGTCCAAATGGATGTGCATGCATGTGTCTGTAAGAGTGTGTTTGTGGTTTCTTATTTGCTGGAGCATTCAGGGATTTAATTGATGGCTATCAGAGAGAGTGGTTAGCATACTAGAGGCTCCACTGAGGGAAGAGGGTCTAGCATATCATTTTGAAGTAGAGTCTTTTGTAGGTGATTATAACTGAAGTAGAAAAGGAATGGAAGGGAATGAAAGAAATGTACACACTACTGCAGCCTGTAACATAAACAGTGAAAGGCCCTTCTGCATCCCTGCCTCTCAGCACAAATCCCATTCCTCAGGGTACCCACCATCAGAAATTTGAAATGTGTCTCCTTCAGTTTGCCTCTGTACATGTGTGATCATTGCATATAGATTTATAATGATATATATGTATGTACATATATGCATGTGTGTGTATACATATATATTTTTTTAAGTAAATGAGATCCTATCATACTTTCTAATGTGTAACTTGCTTTTTTTCCCCTTACTGTGATTGGACTTCTTTCCAGATCTGTACATATCAATCTGTTTCATTCTTTTTTGATGTTTGTGCATGATACTCCATTGAATGACCGCACTAAGATTTTTTTAAGACTCATTGGTGTATATCCAGGTTGTTTCCATATTTTCAATATGGTATTATCCTTGTTCATACACCATTATGCCATTTAAACACATGACTCTCAACTTGCAGAGGGTTTGATGCACAATAGGGGCTGAATCAGTACTTGTTAAATCGAATTCAAGGTCAGGTGCAGCTTGATTAAAGATTAGAGGGCATAGCTGCCCTTAGTATACAACCAGGCACTGCTTTTTCAGGAGCAATTGACCATGATATATAGATTGGACGAGAAGAGTCTGGTGCACGGAAGTCTCTTTTGGTGAAAGTTTGTTTTGGCCTGATCGTCCAGGTCCTGGTCCTGCTGGCCATTCATTTTTGGTCACAGAGAAATTTTCCTGTATTGCTGACTTTGCCTGTATGCCAATGCTAGGATAAGTGGCATATTCTTCCTTTGTCGTTTTAGGGTGGGCTTTGATTCTAGCCCATTTGTGGATGATAACAGGGCTGTCACCCAAGCCAGTGAAAATGTTCATAGGAGTTTCAGGATTTACTCATGAGAGGGCTGTCCAAGGAGAGCCAGTGCATCAAACAGGTGCTAAGCCTCCAACATGTAGATGCCCAATGAAAATGATCCCCTGTGAATAGTTAATTTTCAGATGCATCCAGAACACACTCTGTGACATACGAGTTGATCTATACCCCCATTAATGTGCCTAAGTGAAGGGTCTAGTTTAATGATGCCATTCAGCATATCCATGGTCCTGCCTGTGGTGTAACTCCATCACCTAGGAGTCTAAGGAAGCACAGTACACCTCATGCTGCCTGCCCCCACTGTGCTTTATCAAAGGGCACTTTTTAAGTATTTTTGGGGGGATGTATGACCTAAAGTTCAGCAAAGGAGGTTTTCTGAGGGCCATTAATTGGAGCAACTCTTTCTAGGAAATCGTGGACCAAGCAAGCCCAGGATGCAGCACTCTTATTTTTCCAAAGCCCTCTCTTCTCTCCTTTGCACAACACTCTTGTGCAGCAGGCATACATTAGCAGGCTCGTTTTGCAGATATGGAACGTGAGGGTCCAATTTTACTGGCTGATGCACAGTCACACCGGATCCATGACAGGGCCAGGACCTAAGACCCAGGTTTCCTGTTTTGTACTTATTGAATGAACTCTTTGTGCAGATAACACCCCATGGGACATATAAAAGCTGTGCACACACAGACTTTGCGTGCTTACACACATCACTTTGAGCACAAAATGGATTCAATATGTGCAGATCCTGGGTGAGAATTTTTTGGGGGGGGTTTGACTTGCTTTTGATATTCAACAGACCTGTAGCTACCACCCCCATGGTTCAGCCTAATGCTGGCCATTCTCCTAGCACAGGTACGTATACACTCACGTGAGAATCAGTTCTCACAAATTAAGTATAAAGCCACTTAGGAAGAAAGAGGAGTGATTTCATTGTAAGGAAACGTAATCAGACCCCTCATTGAACCAAGAGCTATTGAATGCTTACCCTGGGTAACTCTGGCTTGGACACAGGGAAGGAAAGGAAGCTGTGCACAGACTTGTCACTACCCTGATGAGCTGGCAGTCTAGTTGATATGATGAGATGGCAATTAAATAACATAGTTGTCCATCATGAGCCAGGGAAGCCTTCCCCTCCCTAGGATTTTGGAGAGAGCAGGGTCACTGGGGTAGAGGAGTCAGGGAAGCAGTCTCTGTAGTCTCTCAACAGTAGGATCTTTGGGGCTGGGCAGCGCTTAGATGAAGGGAGTGGGAGAAAGAAGTGCTCTCTAGGACCCTGTGGGCTATAAGAGTCAGGATTAGGGAGGAAGTGTCAGGGAATAAGCAGAAGGGATCCATGATGTTGTTTCGGACCATGTTTGCTAGCTTCCCTGAGAGCTCACGGAGTGCCTGAATCTCTGACCCCTGGGACCCCTTTGCATGAAGAGGCCCGAGGGTGTAGGTTTGAAAGGATAAATGTATGGACCACCAAAATACCTTGCAGACTGAATACTTTGGGCTCTAGCTTTGGTGTCCATGACTACCTACCTGGTCATCACCCCATGTCATCACCATCTTCATTATCTCTAGTGGACATGTGTGCAGAGCTCTTGAAGGGAGGTTATAGGTGGTATAGGGAAGACTGGTCCTCAGGGAGCTTCCTCAAGAATATGGAACCAATCCTGAATATGGACTGCTGTTCTACCAAGTTTATGCCAAATAGCAACCAGGTACAAATGCAGAAAGGAGAGAGTTAACTTGGGCTAGGGTGTCTAGTATTGTTCAAAGATGAGATAGGACCTGATGGGCCTGTGAAGAGGAGCTGGGGTGGGGATGACTAGATACGTGAATGAGTAACCATTCTGGCCAAGAGACCTACCCACTCAAACGGACGGAAGCAGGAGTGGACCCTTGTTTGGGGAAGAAAGAACTGTTTTTTCTGGTGGGTAGGGTACTTGTAGGGTGTTGGATAGGAGGGCAAAGAAAGGCATTCTAATGTGAGGGTATTTAATATCAGTTTAAAGGCTCTAAGAATTTGAGTACAAACTATTATAAAGTCATAATCAGGAAAAATAGGTAAAACAGACAATCAGGAAGTCTTGACTGCCAGAAAATGATACGAGCTAATAGATGTTAAAAATATGCATGATTTTAAAAGAGGGATGATTTACTGTTACTCATTAGGGTAATTGCATTTGGATGCAATGTGAGCTTTATTCTAGAAGTAATATATTCCAAGATACTTAGACATTATTTTCTCACCCAGTTCTAAATGAAAATGAGTAAATATCCATTCAAGAGGCTGTTGACAAATTGCAAACAGAACATACCACAGAACAGAATGAAGTCAAAAGCACTGCCTGAGGTCGTGTTTCAGATGCATGAGTGTTTGGGCAGGTGTTGGGCTGTGATTTTCAGGGGTGGGTTGGCTTTCCCAAGCCATCCATATCCTATCCCTTGATCATTTTGCGGAGGTCAATGAGATGGCTTGAGATCTACATTCAGTATATTGGCCAAGAAGTTGTGTGGCAAGTGACAGAAACTAAACTCAAATTGGTTTAAGCTGAAATGTTTCACCAAACTAAAAAATTAACCAAACCTTAACTAAGAAGAGTGGTGTAGATGTAGTTCAGTCATGGCTGGATCTAGAGGTTCAGTGTGGTTAACAGTCTGTTTTTTTCTCTCTCCACATGCACCTCTGCTTTCCTCATTGTCAGCTTCGTTTTCCTGCAGGCACTCTCCATGTGGTGGGAAACATGGCAGTTTGGAGCTTGCATTGATCAAAGGAGACTCAATCTCTCTTTTCCTCCTGCTCCTCATCCTCCTTTTCCTTTCTTTATTTTCATCCCTGAAAAAATTACCCTGCTAGATTCATGTGTCCACCTCCCACTGGAACAATAACTGGTCAGCTTGAGGAGGCACAACTCTCTGATTGACAGCCTCATCAGAATAAAATGGAGTGGAGGAGCAGTTTCTAAATGGCAGGGGTGTGGACCAGACCAGACAGGGAGAGAGGGCCTAAGACACAGATCGAGGTGATACAAGCTGATGCTGGCTGTCAGAGTAGGGCTGTGTGATCCTATGGCTTTAGGTGCTCTCTGCTCCACACAGCCAGCCGCATGCCTGGGATAGCAGCAGGCACTTGGCCTGAGCCTGAACTGCAACAAAGGATGGGATATCAGAGACAGGGACCTCCTGGGTCTCCCAGCCAACCACAGCCCATGCTCTTGAAGGCTGGAGAAAGTGACTTCACACTTTGAATTTCCACCCCAAATTCCAGAAAAGTTACTCAGACTGATAGGAAGTGACAATCGCTTAGCCTTCAGAGGATGAAGATGTTGAGGTTCTTTTCCTAGAAGTTACCAGAATTTAACCCACAGAGAATTTCTCATCCTGCACTGCCATATGGTAATGAGTTTAGGTCGATTGCCCTTGAATCCCTGGCTTCTGTTCTATTGTGTTGTGTTTCATATTTCCTGAGTTCTACCTACCTGGAAAATAACCTGGACTTGGAGAACATATACATAGCAGTGTTTTGTATTTACCAGTGAGAGTGTCTTCAAAATCTCACAGCAAATGCTGTTTTATGCATCCTATCCAAATCACTGGTTTGGAGCCAGGGATAAAGGGTAGGATAGGGCTTTGATCTTCTCCATTTGGTGGATGTAAGAAAGTAAGACATAGGAAGGGTTAAGAGATTTGCAAGGGAGTATCAATGGCAAAACCTAAAGACAGAAAATGGTGCTCTTAATTTGAAATCAGTTTTCCTAACAATTGGTCTTCATCATTTCTGACTCCAGTATGCTATTTTCCTTCAAAAGACTAGCACCTTAAACATTCATTTTCACTGGAGAGTCCACTGAAATCCATTGGTGAGCCCAAAGGATAATAGTCAAGAAATCATTTAATGAGATCTAGACCATTTTACAAAGCATGCTGAGTTTCCATTTATTGTAGCACTGCATTCAATATGCCCTTCTCTGATTTTTCTTTTAAAATAGAGTAAAAAACAGTTTGTTTTCTATAGCTTTTCCACTGATTACTAATCCTAAATGTGGTGGTAATGAAGGGAGTAGATCTCTGGTTCAAAAGTTCAGGCAAAAGCAGGTATTGAAAAGAGGCTTCTAAGCAAGTATCAAGTGCTGAGGTAATTGGGTTTGTGATTTTTTTTTTTTGGTATTTGGTAGAAAATTACCCAGAAGTGTTTCTGCAGCCTCCATCATGCTCCATTTCCTTTTCCTACAGAACTCAGAGGATTCAGTTTTAGGTTGTGTTCATAAGAGTTCCTTTTCCGATGTCTGGATTTCCATCTTCATAGATGTGGATCTCAGACTGGACTCGGGAGCCTGATTTTAGCTCTGCAGAAGCAAAGGAAAGCATCCTGTTCCAGTGCTGGCGTTTGGGTGTGTGGTCTTAGTGAAATGGCACCAGACAAATGTTGATGCGATCCTAGTGTCTGAGTAGCCCTGAGCAAACTATTTAACCTTAATGAGTTTATCCTCAACTGCATGAACATCTGTCTACCTTGCTCACCCCACAGGGCTGTTATGAGGATTATTCATACACTTGGTGTCTATTTATTGAGCACTTACTTTCTGCCATGGCTTTTGCTAGGCATTGGGGATACATTGGTGAACTTACCAACTTATCTCCAAGTGATCAAATTCATTAATGTTAAAGGAGAGAAAGCAAAATTGATTGATTATAGAGGTGTTTAGACCCTTTTTAAGGAAAGATCACAGCAAAGACCAAGGGAAATTTTGGTCTCTATTTAGAAGCTGAACTCTCAAGAAAGCCAGTGGGATGGTAGTTTATATAAAATGGTAAAGGTTGGGTATGGGGGCAGGGAGAGAATGAAAACAAAAAGTGTAAGAGTGGCCTGATGGAGCTGCTTTCTACCAGAGTTCACTTCTGAAAGAAATCAAAGAGATTTTCAACTCCCATCTGGGCTCCAAACCCAAGGAGATTACCATTGAAATCAGCTAGTGAGGGTAAAAATATGAGTATAGGAGGATTCATTTTGAAACACTGTCAGCAACCAACTGGAAAAATAATAGCAGCTACTGTGATTACTAGGAAAGTTCTTGGAGGGTGTAGAGGTGTACTAAGTACTCTAATCTATCTCCTATATCAGTAGCTTGTGGGTGGTTGGATAAGCATTTCAGTTTAGAAGGAAATAGCATCAAACAGGAGAGAAAATAACATGGTTATTTTCAACTCTGGGTCCTTTCAGCCAGTGTGGATTTGTTTTTGGTCAGATCTGATAGCCTATCCCAGTCTACAGTATTTTCTGAGAAATAACTTTGGACCCTGCACTGGGGTGGAGATTGGGGGTGGGGTAGAGATGAGGGTGGATACCAAAGCAGACAGATCTGGTTCCAGCCTTCTGCGGATTGGCTTCCTGGAGAGTGTTTGTGAAAAGGCTTTGTCAAGTTCAATGGATGACTTCTTCCTAGAGCAATGAGAAAGTGTACCCTGTGGGTGCAGGTCCTCCTATGGAGCTCAGCAAACACAAGGGAGCACATCATTGCGGAGGGAACCACTTCTGCCACCCTGTGTTTGGGGTACTGGCCATACCAATTCATTCGGAGAGCTGCAAGTTTACCATGAGCCCTTAGAGTTGCTGCTCTGTGTGTTTGGAATACCCTTTGCCTCTACTCTTCGTTGCTAGCTCTTTCTTTTTCTTTAGGACCCTACACACATGTTCCTTCCTGAAGGTTTTCCCTCTTCCCCTTTTCCACCTCCTCCACCACAAGCCTGATCCAGGGGCTCTTCCTTATCCACCTCCCTCCACTTCCCCCCTCCATGTGCCTCTGTTACAGCTCATGACTCACTGGATTGGTTGCTGGTAATTGAAAAATCGGTCTGGGATTTGGGGGAGTCAAAAAAGTAATACATAAATACTCTGAACATATGATTTTAACATAAAACTGAGAGATGGATGTTTATTTACCCATATTTTTATATAGGTAAGCTCTAGGTCTTTCCTTTGCATATTGGTGTGCTGGTGAGAATTCTAGGTCATCTTTCTTGTTTAAGTCATACCTATTCTATCATCTATAATTTCCAATTCCTGATTTTTTTTTTCTTGGAATACGAAGACACTGTGAAAGCAATTCAAAGATTCTGATTCTTCCCCATAGGCAGTATTTTATACTTTTCCTGTTCACACTAATTCAACTGCATTTTTCAGTGACTCACCTTTATTAAGTCTTTGCAAACATTCAAATAAGTTTTGTAGAAACATGGATATTTTTGGCACTCATTTTCTGTTGATTGACATACTATTTAATTAAATAATATAATTACAAACACAAGCATGACAAACCATACACAGTTTTGAGAACAAATGCAGTTAGTTCTTGGAGCACATGACTCAGCTGGTGGGAGAAGCAATGCTCAGGCATACGAGAGTGGTATAACGGGACTTAATTGGTAGGCGTTGTATGAGGTGGGCATAGGAAGTAGTGGAGAACATCAGCTAATCTGACCGGTTGGTTAAGCAAAGTTTAGTTAAGGGGGCCTGTACTTGATTGAGCTGGTCCAGTGCCTGTTCAGGTAGGTATTCAATGATTTGCTAAATGGATGTGTGAATGATCCAGTAAGTGAAGGAGAGAATTTTAGGGAGTATGACTTTCTCAGCACCACTGGTATTTGACCTCATACCTGGCCATCTCCTCTCTCTACAGGGGTCCTAGACCCAAATCAGAAGACTGAAACTTTCCCCCTGTCTTCGAAAGGAGACTGTGAAGAGCAGTCTCGTCAATGAGCAGGGCACCAGTTCCCAGATGAACCTGCCAGGTGGCTCCCCACACTCCTGCCCCACCTTCTAACACAGCCGCTGTCTTGCTGATGACAGAAGTACAAAAATGTCTCCTTTGCCCCCTGGGCACCCTTCCTGCCATTGCTTATTGCAGCCCTTTCTACTTCGGCTCTGAAATGTGTGAAATGTTCAGGGACTAGAGTTTCTAGAGAGAGACACCACTGAAGGAAGCCGTTTGTATTAAAATTTTTGTATGTGTAATCCCCTTTAATGAATCTAGTTCCCTTGCAGCATATGGAATGTCAGCTGGCAAGGAAAGTTGCATAAATATCAGGGCCCCATTTCTGATACCATCCCACTTCCCTGGGAGACTTTTACCTTACCTGTAAGGAGATACTAACAAGTTGCCTACATATATATGTGTGACACACACACACATATATATATACATTTTATCTCTATCTATATATATCTATATATTCATATCTATTTCTCTCTCTATATATGGATATGCATACATACATATAGGTGTGTGTGTGAATGTATAATATACCTCTATGCATAAAATGATTTTTTCCCCTAAGCATGAAACAGATCAGTATGAATACAGGGACGATTTCTGTGAATATAGAGTCAGGTCTTGGAAAACAGGGATTATGGAGAGACACAGAGATTAAAGCTTTGTGTGTGTGTGTGTGTGTGTGTGTAATAGTTAGATTAATGAGTTAATATAGAGAAGAGCAGAATCTGTTGGAGTCATGACAGCCACAGAGTACTCAGGGGCTTATCCATAAACAGGAGCAGTATGAAGTTGGATCTAAGGAGCAGAAAAATGTGGTGATGAAGTTGCTAAGAGCAAATACCCTAATTTCAGGTAGTTCTGGGTTCAAGTCCTGGCTCTGTTTTTTACTAGCTTTTTGTTTTGGTCTATAAAAAGGAAAATAATAGGGCTGCTTTCACAAAGCTGGTTGAGTGATTATATTTTTATATGGAAAGTAATTCACACAGTGTTTGCCACACAGTAAAACACTTACAGGTGGGATATTCTTATCCATATTACTTGCCTCTGGGGACAGGACAATTATGCCCTGCTATGGGGACACTTTTTTGGACTGCTTGGGATCAGGAGTCCTTCATTGAACCAGATTCTCTCTGATTAACATTGTGAGGTACAAAGTGTAGTTCTAGGCACTTAGGGGGTTGGGTAATCCAAGAAGCAGGTTTCAAGATCACCTTGATAAAGGTTTGCAATATAATAGGAAAGGGGCCTAATATTCACAGAGAAGGACAGAATGACATTCAAAGAAAATGTACGACTGAGTGTCACTGATGAGCTCCCATCCTGTGCAGGGGTCAAGATACCTTGGCAGTTTGTTTCCTTTGCTTTTAATCACTGAGATTCTCAACACTCAGGGGCTCAGAGCTGGCAAAGATGTATCTGCTTCATGTCTATTTCAGAAACCAGAATAGAATGCCTGTTGCTTCCCCTTCTCCTGCCCAGCCCAATGCAAGCGTGTTCTGCTTTATCCCTTATATGAGGAAGGATTCACCTATGACAGTCTTGAGGCCTAATGTCAGATACACTTGGGATGCAGTCCTTTTATTACCGAGAAGGCTGGGACTTCACACGTGAGAGGGCTTGAGATGAATGAGTTTCCATTGTATTTATAGAAACTTGGTGCAATATCTCCCAAGGTATAAATAGAACAATGGAGTGTTGACAAAGGGGCTGGTTTTCTGTAACTGTGGAAACCCTGCAATTATTCCTGGAACTATACTCATTGTTTATCTGCATCTGAATTTTAATAAACAGGGCTCTTGCTGCTTATTCATGAATTTTCAAATGGAAATATATCTCCCATTATTATCCCCTTCTTGTGAGTCAGGCCCCATCTTGCAAATTTGCAGCTGAGTAAATATACGGAACATTAGCAGCAATTAGATAATTGGTGCCCTGGATAAACCCACCCGCAGCTGTGAATGAATATGGACTGTGCCAGTGTCACCTGGCACTGTCTTCCTGACTGCACTGCAGGCTACCACAGCCTTGCAGTTTAACATAGACGTTTACCAGCCCGTGTCTTGGCCCTCCTTCATCCCAAGAGACCCAAGGTAGCAATGTGAGGGAGGTTCCTTATAGTTCACATGACTCATTAGGCTGGAGAATTTAGTAAGAAAGGGAGAATAAGTTTATTTATCCTTGCTTGACTGATTTCTAAATTGCTTATGATAGCTTGTTTGGTGCACAGAGCCAGTAAAAATTCATGCTTGGATTCTGGGCTGGGGAGAAAGAGAGCTGGGTTCTAACTTCTATTTTTCTATAAATTTCCCCTGGTCCCCCACCTGCTCAAAAAAAAAACTTGCTGGGTTTGGGCTGGCCATTTCTCTTTAACCCTATTATCAGTTTTTTGGCATCTGACATTGACTTGGGTTTCCTTTCAGCAGCCATATTTTAATCTCTCTTTCCTTGGGATTATATTTCTCAGAGGATGAACAGAATGGTCTTTCCAGCTTATTTTTTATTCCTGTCGCTCAGGCAGTCAGTAATCTTTTGAGGTATCTAAGTATTTTTTAAAATTCCTAATGACTCCAGGGGAACAGATTAACAGTGTAAAAGGGAAAGTGGCAAGAGGTCTTATCTATCCCATCATATCATTATGATGGAGGCTCATTGGAGTGCAGTGGGGTCCACCCCATCATCTTTCTCTGTCCCCCCTGTTTTACTTGTCTCCTCACTTCTGCTTTTGGTTGGAGAGCAGTTCTGTTTAGACCTCCAGTCTCTCACTCTTGTTTCCCAGGCTAGCACCCCTGGATGCTTTCCTAAGTCACTTCTTTCCCTTTTTATTGCATGGGCCTTCCTTGTGTTCAGAAGGAGGTAGATGGAGTGGGAGTCGGATGTATCAGGGAACTGGATATAGTGGGGAGATTTGTGTTGAGTGTTTGGGTCTATGAATGAATCACAGAATTCATTTACCCATTGGGGAGCTCACTGTGTTTCTGCATAGAATAGGAATGTCATTCTGGGTCTTGAACAGTAGGACTTGGAGGAAAGCTCCAGGAGAAGCAGCATTCCCTGGGATTTCTTGCCAATCCTACTCTGTGTTTTGATAGGTACCACCCTCCTTTATAAACTTGAGGTACATTATCTTTTTTGTTTATTATTGGCATTGTTTTTTAACATTGCTAATATTTAATGTCATTAATATAATAATAAAAATATATTTCCCTTATTGAGCACCTACTCTGCCTTTGTACAATTATACATGATTCCAGAAGTCCATGAGCTTATTATTATCCCTGTTTTACAGATGAGTAACTCAAGGCTCAGAGAAATTAGCAAATATCCCAAGGTCGCACAACTAGTAGGTGGCAGAGATAAAACCTAAACCCAGGCTTGTCTAGTTGCAACACCTGTATTCTCAAACATTTTGCTGAATGGCAGGACTCAAGTCATTTGGGGATACAATTGACATCTGAATTCATCTCTGAGAGTGAGATGTTAACCATATAGCCTACATTTTAGTTCCTTAAATCATTTGTGCATTCTGGAGAAGACATTAAAAACATACACTCATACAGCAACAGTTGTTATTGTTGGTTTTCTTTTCTTTTTTTTTTTCACCTTTGCTGAATTTTGCCTTCCAGCTAGAATCTGCTTCTCCCAATCCTCCCCTCTTGGTTCTCACTGGTGCCAGCACATCAGATGTATCTACCACCTGAAACTGGGCTGCAGGAGTAGAATTTATTTGCAGACATTTTAATTTCCCTGGTGATAAGCAAATTAATTTTGTTGTTGCAACTCTTTAACATTCTAATTGAGTGATGGAATGTCACTGAGTGTGTTTTCCAGTTGAAAGGCTGTCAAAAGTGTCAAAGTCTTACCATCTATCAGAAAGAACAGGGCTGGGACCAGGGTTTGCCATTTCTATTTGCTCTTCGGCCCAGCCCAGCCCAGCCCATCTTCCTGGGCTTGAGAAAACTCATTTGGGAGAAGGGTGCCAGAGAGCCTTTGCCAGAGAAAGACCTTGACTTCATTCATTCACTTATCAAGTATTTCTTGAGCACCTACTATGTATGTGTCAGGCACTGTTCTGGGCCCATTAGTGGACAATACAGGCAAGTCTCTCAGCTGTTCTCTTGGGGAGGAGGCAAACAATAAACTAATGAACGAATGTTATGCAAAATCCTATAAGCAAAGCCAAGCAAGGTGAGGGGTACAGAATGTTGGGGACGGTTGTTCCAGAGGGCACCTTCCTCAAGTAAGGAAGAGGCATTGCAGCTAGAGGGAACAGCAGACCCTCTACAGACCAAATTACCCCACCCCACTGGAGGCTGTAGGATGGTGGGACTGCTTTGGTTTTCAGTCCCCTTCAGTGATAATTTACTATTATTATTTTTTAAATTAAATATTAGCTATCATTATTGGGCACTTAAAATATGGTGGCACTGTTCTAAACACTACATGGACTAAATAATTTAATCCTCACAATAAGCCTAAAAACTAGGTTCTTTTATTGTCCAGTTTTATGACTGAGAAAACAGATGCACAGAGAGGTTGATAATTTGCCCAGGCTTGCACATTAGTTAAATGTCCTCTCCAGGTTTTGAACCGGGGCAGCCTGTGCGGGAACATCTGCAGCTCAGTGTGGCCAGGCATCGGGTAAGAGCTGTCAGCTAAGTGCTTCTCTCATCCTCCTATGAGAAAACAGGATCAGAGAGGTCAAGCCTCTTACTCAAGTTATATAGTTGGGTAGTTATACTGTCTCTCTGTGCAGAGGGCAGAATTTCACGTGGTCCTTCTGACCCAAAGGCTGTGTTTTGAGTGGCTCTGCTCAGCTGCCCCTCCTACAGCAGCCCAACTCAGGCCACACTCGCTCACTCTCTGGGGGCAGAGAGGACCAAGGCCGGCACCAGCCTTCGATAGTTGCCCAGTGCCCTGTGCGCCGCCTGACATTTCTTCAGGAACTAGTACCTAAGGTGAGGACCAGCCTCTGGGGACGATGGTGGAGGTGCCCTGGGTGGGTTTTGGGAAGCATCATGGCTGCTGAGCTCAGGGAGTTTCCTTTCACACTGGGCCTCCATGTTTGGCTCTGGGATCCTTGGAAGACAGTTCAGAGATGGTGCTATTTGAGCTAAGGTGGACCCAGAAAGGACATGAAGGGAAACAGGAGGGAGGTAGTAGCCACTCCAGCTTTCCCAGGCTTCCTGTGATGTGCTGATGGCGCAGTTCAAGTAGCCTAGTTCCCATTGGCTATAAGGTTTTTGTTCTCCCTGAAGTGCATCTCCAACACCTAAGTTCTTCCACTTTGCTTCTCTTGTAATTCCTGTGATATTACCAAATAAAACAATAGTAACACATGGATTTCAGTAGTACTTCCCACTTTACAAAGCCCTGTTCCTATGCTTCATCTTTTTGAAGCCAGGTGACAACCTGTGAAATACCATTTGCCCTTATTAAAGATGAGGAAGTGGAGGTTCAGAGAGGTTCTTGTCCTGCTGGATGCCACACAGTGAATAAGTAACTGTGTCAGAATCCAATCCTAGTTGCATGACTCTTCCCCACCCTGCCGACTGCCTCTCCAAATCATTTCCTAATTGGTATATTTAGCGACTCTCTGTCAAGCTGGCTTTGGTTGCCCTTGCAAAGACAAGCTTGAGTGAAATCAAATGATTTTGCTGCTGAATGAAAACATGTGCACGATGCTGTTTTCTAGGCCATCTTCGCATATGGTTCTCTTGGCTGAGGAAGCCACTCCAGGTTTGGGGAGGGCTGCAGAGGCTGAGGAGGGATAGGATGCCTTCTTTGTTACAGGTGAGCTGCAACTCCAGAGCCTGGTAGCACACTCTTCCTGCAGGATGGCTCTCGTCCTGCTGTTCCCAGCCCTGGGGCTCGCTTTCCCAGCCGTGGGACCTGCGTTCCCAGTGTCCTTGGCCCCTGAGTAACCTAAAAGATCACAAAGGCTCAAAACGATTCATTCATTCAACGAGAATAAACAAGTGACCACTGTGTGGTGGTGATATGGCGGTTAATAAAACAGCAAAACTCCTGACTTCATGGAGTTTACTTTCTTGTGGGTGATAGTCAATCATCAAAATACATTATACAGTGAGTTAGAAAGTGATAAATGCTAAGGAGAAAGGAAAGGTATAGGACATGCTATGGGTGAGTATCTAGGGACCAGTTAGTCACCTTTTCTCATCTTGGCCCCCTCCCAACACAACATGGTCATTGTCTCAATTGCACGCAGGGTAGTGGGGACAAGGAAGGAGACCCAGACCTCCTTAGCCTTCCCCAAACCCAAGGAAAAAATCCACTTTCACTTTTTGTCCTTTTCTTTGGGTTACTTCTCTATCTTTTCCTTAGCTTATAGCATCATGTTAGCTGTAGGTTTTTTGGGTAGATATTGTTTATCTAGTTGAGGAGATTCCCCTCTATTTCCAGTTTGCTGAGAGTTTTTAATCATGAGGGGGTGTGGGCAGTTGTCAGGTGCCTTTTCTGCATTGATTGATGTGGTCATGTGATTGTTTTTCTTCTTAAGTCTATTAATGTGATGACTTACATTGATTGCTTATCTCATGTCTCTGATGCCAAAGTCCACACTAAGTTTCTTATCAGGAAGAGAGAGGAGGAGAGAGAGAGAGAGAGAGGAAGAGAGGGAAGGAAGAGGGGTGGAAGTGAAAGAGGTAAGAGAGAGGAAGAGAATATGGGTGAGAATGAGAACTGAATGGAAACAAGAGACTTGCTCAAGACCGAGGAGAGCAAATGGTAGCCGTGTCCAGGAAGTCTTTTGGGACAAGAAGTCATCTTCATTCATCTAGGGCCTTGATATCTGGTCTCCAGAATGTTTTGGGAGGCTGGGGGTGGGTGGTTCTTTATTTCATCTGAGTCCCCAGCCCACTCCGTGATGGACCACTGTCAGCTTTATTTAGAGGGTTGTCTCCAATGCATTAGGTGTCAGTTGGCACTGCATTTGTGGCTAAGGAAGGGAGAAAGCATCAAAGGGCTTCTCTGCCACTGGAAGAGGAATCATTCTAATCCCCTTCCCCACCAAACAAGTGTGTTCTAGCCTTAAAAATGTCAGCACATGGTCAAACAAAAGGAAAGCACCATCTGTTTTGGCCCCCTCCAGGTTCCCATCCATTCTCCAGTCCCTTACCCAGAGCATCGTTTCTGCCTTTCCAGTCTCTCACAGCACCGCTTGGTTCCTGTTGTCTGTGATCTGGTCCCCTCCACCAGGTTTTTGAGGGTGCATTCCAAGTATCTTTCTCTTCCTACCTTTCCATTTCTGCCTTTGCTTGTGAGCATCTTCTCTCTGATGAGCACATTCAAAACATGGATAGTGACTGTTAGGGGCCCTCCAGGGCACCATCTGCAGGCTATGCTTCTGGAATCGTCATGCCATCAACTGAAAGCAATTTCATCAGGAAAAAAGGGCAGAGCTGGGCAGTGTGATGAAATTTAAGTCACAGAGCCTTGGGACATTGAATTTGGGGAAATGTTTGAGAGGTGTCTTTGAAGTACATTTAGAGTCTGCCATATCTGATCATGCCCTGACCCTCTCCCAGTGACATCTACTCTAGGAAAGAAATATAGAGCCCACTGAGGTAAGAGCATTTCAATAAGGGGCTCCTGCTTTGAGGAATTGGGTGTGTTAGGTGTGGCAATTTTAGCAAAGACTGTAACAGAAGGAAACTCAGAGGATTTCTGAGAGGTAGGTCAACATGATGGACAAAGTAGGCCAGAGGGACTGAGAGAAGTCCAGAAAAGTGGGACAAATGTCAGGAAAATGTCATTATGGAAACAGCTGTTTACATGCTATTAAAATGTTGGAAAAGCAGGAAATTCTGGTTTTACTCCATAAAAATCAAAGAGGGAAACCTTTTAGAACACTGCTGTCCAATAGAGATATAATGTGAGCCACACATGTAGTCTAAAATTAGCTAGGTTAGAAAAGTAAAAAAAGGTTTAATTAATTTTACTACTATATTTTATCAGACTATTATAATTTCAACATGTAATCAATGTAAGATATTAATGATTCTTTTAATATTGTATTTTCCATTATAGGTCTTTGAAATCTGGTGTGTATTTGACGTGTCAGTTCTGAGTAGCCACATTTCTAGGTTCGGTTGTTGCACATGGCTAATGGCTGGTGTATTAGACAGGGCAGGTCTGGAAGAACCACTCTCCATCTTTTAATTCTTCATTCTGTTGTTTGTTTATAATCATTCCCTGGTTTTGCTCGTTCTGTGTCTGTGAGTGTCTAGTGTATATGTGCTCACCTGTGGATTGGGTTAACTCAGCTCTTTAGGGTTTTGTCAGTGTAGAATGTAAGTAATTTGAGGATGGAACTACACCCTTTACTTCTGTATGCCTTGACTCAGGACCTGAGAGAATGGGGGAGGTGGTGGAGAATGGATGGCAGATGCAACACTGTGAAAGACGTGATTATGTATCACTGTCTGATCTTGGGCTGAATCACTTCACCTCTCTATTTCTCTGTTTCCCTCGCTATTGAATGTGGATGGTGGGGTTATTTTTACCTGCCTTTAAGATTGTTATGAGAGTAAAGGAACACTCGATTAGAGGGCATTTGGAAAGGTGAAAACATTCCATGTATGAACGCAGAGTGTTTTTATTATTTTGAGATGATTGGAATCTGCTGGATCCTCTCCTTGTGTTTGCATACAAGGCCTTGCTGGAAGCAAGAAACCATGAAATTATACTCATCAATATTGGAGGAATGTATTTGTACATGTGTTGGGCTGAGGGAAGCAAATGGAATTGGATCTTAAAGTTCTAGGACTAAGGAATCCTTGTCTGAAAACATCTCTCCCCAGCTTATGTCTAAGACGATGTCAGAAAGTGAATCAGGCAGGGGAGCTCTTTGCTCAGAAAGATCTTTAAAGTAAACAGATCTGGCAGCAAAAGCCATCAGAGGCAAATTAGCCTTCCTCAGTGGTCAGCGGCTCCTGCACTGTGTTGTTGTCCTGTACTTACGAGAGAGCCTCCTCCTCGGGAGCCTCAGAACCGTCCCGTCATGGCCTCTCCTGAGTGCCAGAGCCTGGCATTTCTTCATCGCTGAAAGGCACTTGCTTGCAAACAGTGTTTTACTTTGTTAGCGTGTTTTTGCTTGGAGTTAATACTGTGCTTATTCATCTGGACTCTTGCTTCAGGCCAACATGGTGGGGTGGTGGGTGGAGATGAGACCCGCGTGTGCAGTAGGAGTTGGTGAATCTGATGTAAACCTTAGGAGCGATATGAATCTTCTCCTCCATCAGCCTTTTTGCATTGTTTGCATGTGACTGTCGTTAGTGCCATCCCTATGCCACATCACTTTCCCCAGGGGACTCTCTCTTGGGCACCCCTCTGGACTCTCACCTTTATTTGGCTCTTCTCCTCTAGTCTGCCAGGTGGACTACTGCCAGATTATTATTCCAGAGTTGCTCCTCCCCTGAAATGTACAGTACTTCAGTTGCCACTTGGTTAAATCCATTCCCTCTGACAGGCCTTTGAGCCATCTGCAGTTTGGTTCCTATTTATGTTTCTCCAGGTGACTGCCTTCATTCTATGGCACAAGCTCTGCCTGCTTCCATCTTAATGCCTTTGCTTTTTCTCATCCAGAGAGCAGCACCTAGAGAGGGTGCCCAGTAGTCTCAGTTTGCCTGGGACTGGGCATTCCTGGGAGGCAGCACTCTCAGTGCTCAGACTAGCAGAATTCTGGGTAAACCAGGATGAGTTGGTCACTCTCCTCCCACACCATCTCCACCTGTTGAAATTCTGCCCATTTTCAGGGTTCTGCTTAATTCCCTGTTGGGTCTCTGAGCTCCAGCACATGTTGTCTGTACAGTTATATGGCATAGTCTGTTTCTAATGTCTTTTATCATAGGTGTTTGTGTGTACTTATTGTCTCTCCATGTAAGTGCAAATAATTCAAGGACAAGGTTCATGTCTTAATTCTTTCTATCCTTTGGAGCACCTGGTACAGGGCCTTACACATGGTAGGTGTTCAGATCTTATTTTATGTGTGAATGAATGGAGAATGAATTACACATCCTTGAAGTAAGAGTATATGTCATAACTCCATTGACTGGTTTATTAATTTTTATAGGTTACAAAATAATAAGTGTTCATTTTGTTTTTGCTGAGAATATGGAAAAATTAGAAAAACACATATATTGCTTGAAATCCACTATCCAGAAATGACTGCTATTAATATCTTTTTGTCTATCCCTGCAATATCTTTTCTCCCTCCTTCCATCTATCCAATCATCTATCTGTCTATTTCTGTATCAGAAAATGTTTGGCTCTTATGATACACATTATTTTGTAACCTATTATTTCCTTTAACTATATATCATGAACATTTTTCTCATGCAATAAATATTGTTATAATTCTTAAAGGAGATACATATATCCTTATATATCATATATTTATTTATACATATCATCTATTCATCTATCATTCCACTTGTGGCTATCCACCAAGATTTTTTGTTTTTTAATCATTCCCTTATTATTTAGGTTTGTTTCAGAAATTTTGCTCTTATGGCTCTTTTTGCCACCCATGAATATTTCCTGAAGATAAATTCTTAGAGGTAGAATTTCTGTTTCACAATGTTGAGTTATTTTAAAAGTCAAGGGGCAGCTTGAGTTTGCAGGTTACCCCTGATGGGGGAAGCAAGCCCATAGGTGAAACCTTGCTTAGATCTTTAGCTTTGGCCATGATCCTCCACTTCTAGTTTGTGCTATTCTAAGACTTGAATAGGTTTGAGGAGACTGAGTTCTCCTGCAGGGCTGAGAAAACCTAGGCAAGACTGAGAATTAACTCTGTTTGTGATAGACTGGATTCCAGGAGTCTCTGTGAGCCTGAGATGATAGTAGGGGGATGGCTGAAGCCAGGAAAGGGTTTGGGAACCAGATGGGCAGTCCTGGGGATCAGATTAGGTCAAATCCTTGAATTTGGAGCTATATTACACTAAACAGGAGAACCTTGATACTGCAATAAATCCTGCCTCAGGCAGGAAGTCTTTTATACCTGTCCTACCAGAAATTGAGAGCAGATTTCTGTGATGGGGCTCTCCCAGGGCCTGTAGGCTCAAAAAGCATCTCAGTATAAGCCCTGGAAAATCCTAGTGTCTGGTTGATCTTCCCTAGGCCCAGCTGTCTGAGTTTAGCAAATGACATTGAATTCTGCGCTCACTGGGAAGCTAGTCCTGCAGGTCACAAGCCTGGGGCGGATCAGGGCCAATAAGTGTGTATGACTAGCTCTGGTGACCCAGTTAGAAGAGGTCTTAAATGAGCTCAAGTTTCTCGATCTCAACAGTTATATCTCAGGTTAGATGTCAAACTTTGGTGTACTGTAAAATTGCTGGTAATATTTGAGGAAATCATTGCAGAACTGGAGTGTCCTAGAAGGTTGAAGACAGGCAGTTATTCCTGTTTTCAAAACAGTCTGTATGAGCTAGTTTATAGATTCATGAGCTGGTTTAAAATCCTTGGCAAGGTACTAAAAAAGGAATATTTGAAAGATGGTTTGTGTAACCTTTGAAAAACAAATAGAAATCACTGGGAATCATTCTGTACTAAGCAAGGAGCAAGTCTCGTTCAGCTAACCTCACTCCCTTTATGGTGACGTTGGTGTGTTTAATGTTGGCAAGGTGTTGGGGAAGCCTCTCAGGGTAACCTTGGGCTCAAGGCAGAGGACTTCGAGCTGGATCAGTTATTCATGGAATATGCTCAGAGTACTTTTTAATGAAGCATTCTTAAGTCAGAGATGAGTTTCTAGAGCTACAAGCCTCTATTCTTGATTGTGTATTGTTAACATTTCCTTTAATCAATGACAAGGAAAGAAATATGTAGGTGACATGAAGATGGGAGAGATAATGGATATGTTGGATAAAAAGGTTCAGATCCAAAATGATTAGTTCGGGCTTGACAAAATGAACTTAATTTATCAAAATGATGGTTAATAGGGTCACATGTTAGGTTTTATCCTTGCATTAAAAGAGTAGAACAACTGCAGAAGTGCAAGATGAGGAGGTTTGGAGTATGCATATTTCAGAAGATGTTAAGTGTCAAGTTCAGCACGTGTCAGGTACATGAATGGAGCTACAGAGCCTGTGATGAAGCTGGGAAAGTCTTCCTCGCTTACCACTGGCTCTACTACACCTAGAAGGAGGTCACTTGTTTTGGGCATAGCATTGTGAGAGAGAAAACAACAGGCAGACAGTGCCAGAGGGGAGAGGACATGGTTACTTTCAAACTGGCCAGTGACAAGGCTATATGTGCCTTCAAGAATATGCTGAATCTCTCTGAGCCTCAGTTTCCACATCAGTAAAATGGAGCAATAAGTAGTTACCTTATCAAGTTTTGTGAAGATTATATAATTTGTGAACATTGTTTAGGTCCTGGTTCAGATGTGGTGCTCAGCGAATCTTGGATTTCTTTCCTGTCCCTGTTAACAGGGAGTGAACAAGAGTCTAGGAGCTGAAATCCATGTCAGGTGAAGATTTGCAATCTGGAGAAGAGTAGACTTAGGCATGTGAGATCGATATGTACTATCTGCCAGATGTTGTTCTGAGTGATTTTCTTGGAATATTTCATTTGTCCTTCTGGATAGCACTGTGGAATAGGTATTATTTTGTTGGCATTTTACAGATCAGGTAAGTGAGGTTCAGTGCAGATGTGGGCTAGTCAGGGACAGAGCTGGGGTCAGAACCTGATCTTCCCTCCCTGTCTAAACTGCCATGTTGTATCTCTTGCATTCTAGAATACTGAAACTTGGCAGGGCATTAGGGGAAAGTGTTTCGTGGCAAATGAAGAGAACCATCTGGATTGGGCACCAGGAATGTCTGAGTCCAGGTCCAGCCACTGACCTGCTGGGTCATATCTCAGCGTACTTCCCACCTGCCTCCTACTTTTCTCCAGCGTGGTTTCCTCAGCTGGGCCCTTTGGCCATTTTGCAGGATGATTGCTAATATCCATCCCAGATTGAAAAAGGTGGTGAGTCCAGGCTTTCCATTCCATCCTGTGGATGACCTGGGGCCGAGAGGTCAAGGATGAGTTGTGTGCGGAGTGTTTTTGTCATGTTTGGAAGGGCAGGGACTGGATGGGGTGTGACTATGTGAGTGATGCCTTCCCAGGACAGGAGCTGTCTGGTTATCTGGTCTCCCCATGACCCTGGCTCCAGCTGAGCTGACTGCCTGCTGAGGAGGCCTGGAAGGGCCTTTTAGAAACACCATCACCCTCCATATGTTCACATCTGTGACGCATAGCTACTTCTCTGGGATGAAGCATAGCAAATGATCCATGGAAATATCATGGTGACCTTTTCAAAGGGGCAGAGGCAGAGATGTAAACTGGTATGTCTTCGTATGGTCTGTGCCTTCATTTATTGATCATGTTCCCTGAGAAAGAGTAGAATTTGGGGTCCGACTCTAAGTCCCATCCCTCCCTAGAGTCACTGCTCAGGATTCTTACAGAAAAGGCTGCCCAATGTCTGATACCAGGAGCCCCAGTTTCCCAGTCACCTTTGATCTACATTGCAGGCTCCAGGACTTGGCTCTTTCTATTTCTCCCACTGAGATGTGTCCCTATGCCCCATGTATTTTTCCAAGTACTTTCTAGACTGCCCCCACCGTGGCTCTGCCCAGGGGATTAAGTCCATTCAGATTTATTGAGTGATGAGTAACCGAGGGGCAGGGACACTGATCCCTATATCTAGAATGTACTTAGCATGCTGAAGATGCTCAGCAGGGACTGTTAGAAGAATGAATGAGAGCAAATGAAAGGGTGAACACCAGTGGGCGCCATTGAGCCCCTCAGCATTCCCTGGCTGTTTCATGTTGGTGAGTTATTGATGCTGCCTTCAAGCTATGAGCTCAGAAATCAGAGTCCTGAATTCAAATTTCAGCCTGGCCACTAACTTGGGCACATTCGTTAAATTCTCTAAACCTTGGTTTCTTCACTGCAGGGAGATATTTCATAGGTTGCTGGGAGTTTTAAATGAGATTATGGGTGTATATTCTTACTAGTCACAACTTCCCAAGAAACCCTAGCTAGTTTAGGGTATGTATCAAGAGGGCAGGGCACCACCATATATTACTGCTGTGGATCTGGTGTTTAATTGGCCCTCAAAATAAGCATCTTGAGTGCTTCTTAGATAAGGAACCCATAATATACAAAGAAAGAAAAAAGGACTCAGCAAAGGGGTCTGACACATTTTTAATAAAACACAACACTGTTTTGCTTTAACAGAATTGTGCTAGCTTGGAGGCTTAATAGCAGACATTATGGGTACAAAGATAGAAACAGAGAAACAGAAGGTCAGGGCCATTATTATGTTAGTGTTCTCTGTTGTCTCTGGACACGGTGTTCCTAAACCATGGTGCTTGTGCTTGAAAGACAAGTCACTCCAATCCGACACTGCTTTTGACGATCAGGATAGATGCTGGTGAGCGAGGAGCGCTGAGCATCAGGCTCTGCCCCAGTAAGTTAAAAATGCTCGATGCCAAGTGCCATTGCTGTCCCCCAAAGGGCATGGCAGGGGCAGTGGGGGGCAGTACCAAACGATTAGAAAGATGGACTCCAGTCTCCTTAACTTGCATCTACCTCTGCTTTTGTTTGCATGTAGCTGTTGCCACTGTTTGGAAGCCTTTATCTTGGGCTGACATGTGCATATGTAGAGCAGAGATTGCCTTGACACCTAGAGGGGCTGCTCAGCTGGGAGCTTTGTGTAGGCATTCTGAGCACAGCCTGGTGTACCTGGAATGACCGTGGGTATGGGGTGGGGTGACCACACCCCCTGCTGGCTGAGGCTGCAGGGGAGAGGAAGGTCCTCCTGCAGCTCATTCCTGGCTCTGGTGTCTGAAGGCTGAAGGGCTGAACAGCAAACAGAGGAAGAGGGGAGCTTCAGAACCAGAGTGGGGGCAAGTCAGGCCACAATCAGCCTGCAGCAAACAGGCTGATTAATCAGGGATGGATTCAATTTCCCTACAAGAACTACTGCAGATTGTCATGGGCATCTGCAAAAGAAAACTGTCCTTGAACTTGCAGAATGCTTTATGCTTCTGAAAATGCTCTGGAGTTCACGAACTTCTCTGATGCTCCCAGAAGCCTTGAGAGGTGGGGAGGGCTAACACTGCTCTTCCCTTAGCAGATATGCAGAGGGGTGAGGGACCCGCACAAGGCCACCCAACTAGACCCTAAAGAGCTGGATCACATGCCTACCCTAATTTCTGTAATTTGTCAGTCCATCCATCCATCCATCCTTCCATCCATCCATCCATCCATTCATTGTTCATTCATCAAATCATCAGGCATCTTTTTTTGTATCAGGCATTGAGTTAGGTTTAAGAAATATGGAGATTGGAGACTTGCCTCCATATATAATCCCAGTAGTTTATGAGTGTAAATAAAGCAGCTTTGAAGTGTGTCCCTTTCGGTTACTCTTGGGAAGCACCAAACTTTTGCTGTAAAGTCCAAAGCTTGCATATTTTATTTCCTGAATCCTTGTTTGGTGGTGGGGGAGAATGAGGGGAGCCCCCTTGTTGAGCAAGCTTGCAAACTTAGCCCCATTTGCATGGGACTGCTCTTTTTTCAGCATCCCCTCCAAACCAAAGGACTGGGACTCTGATAATGACATTGTATTCTTTAGATGGTGTCTGTTCTCAGACAGATTATAAGCTTCTTGAGGGTCCTGCTGTCCTGTTTGTCTTGGTAACCTACCCTCACACCCTTGCCACAATAGCAGGCACTGAGCCTATAATCTTTAGATTGAGCTGGTGGAGATATTACTATTTTTATGTTGTTAGTGTCTCTGTGCATCCATGTTCATGTGTGCATGTGTGTGTGAATATGTATGTGTTGGGTTGGTTGAATCTAAATGTGAAAAAAACTCTAGTTTCACGGTTTGTTTTCAGGGATTCTAGAAAACTCTCTCTCCTAGAAATAAGGCCCATTTCCTAGTCCAATTTGCAATGGTAATTTTTACCTTCTTTATTGTAAGGATTAACATCTGTAATCCTGTACACTTGAGTATGAATTAGTCAGTGGTCTTTTCCTTTAGCTCTAGGAGGAATTACAGTCATGAGAGGTGTTCTGGAACCCCTAGAGGTGAACAGGAGACAAAAGGGCAAAAGGCAGAGAAAGCTCAGGTATCAAATACAAAATTTTTCCTTTGTAATCCAGCTGAGAGCTGACCTTGGCCATATCTTCCCAAGTAGATTGAAAGATTTTAGGGGGCAGAGTATGTACTTCTTCCTAGGAAGCAATTTTAATCAGCCAGAGCACAGAAAACTGTTCCTGTGCTCACAGAAACAGGACCTCAGGGAGGGCTGTGGTAGAGTCTGTGGGTCACAGCCTCATATGCACATTGGCCTCAGTGACCATCACAGTGAGAATGAATCCTAAGAGGTCCACATGTGGGTAGAGGGGCTCGCCTCTGATATCTCACCCCATAGCTTCCGCTGATACTGCTCAGTACTCCTTGACAGGAGGGAACATACTCTACAGTAAAAAGTACACCTGCAGGCTTCAGATGGAACTAACCAGACCTGGGTTTCATCCCAGCTTGGGCACTTTATAGCTTTATGACCTTGACCACATGATTTAACCTGTCTGATCCCTAGAGATAAAAACAACCTAGCCTGTGTATGTGATGGGACTCTTAAATGAGAAGACATGTATGCAGGGCCTGTTATGACTAATTTATTAATACACCTGGCTAGTTAGGTTTCTCTTCCTTTAAAACAATTGTTTTGGGGGGGGCCTTAATAAAGGAATCTACCCTTTAAGATACTCAGTTTAGAAATTGTTTCCCCGGAGAGGGTGGAGTACAATTTTAAGAGTTGGTGAAGAACATCAAGAAAGAGAAAGGCTCTCCAAGGGGGCTCTGCCCCTGCCGCTCACCTTTCAAGTGCTTCTCCCGCCTGGTGAATGCCGGCAGTCGGGGGTGGGGGGGGTGGGGGGGGGGCCGGCTACGCCTGGAAGCTGTGCTGCTGCATTTATGCCAGCCATTCAGGGCTCTCAAAAGATTGGCTTAGGAAATAGTTTGAAAGTTATTACTTGGGATTCAGGAGACTCCAGGTGGCTTTTGAGAGCTGCCCCCAAATGCAGTGGAGATGCATCCTCAGCTGTTCACTTGCAGGACTTTCATTATTTTTCATGTTTATTTCTGGCTGGAGCCAGAGCTGGGGAGAGCTGGAGTATTCATGAGCTCACACTGTCTGTTTATTTATTTATTTTTTTACATTTTACCAATCCCTTTGTTTCACTGGGAGAGAAAGAAGCGTGCTCCCCAGTCCCCTTGCCCCACCGTAGGGTTCAGGGAAACTGGACTTTGTAATTGTAAATCACCTGTGAAAAAGACAAAGCCCTTGGCGCCCTTCCTGGCTAAAGCTTCAAGATGAGCAGTGATAGTGGAAATTAATGAAAGTTGCTGCTGAGCTCCGGGCCTGTTGGTGGCTGCCGAGATGAAAGGCAGCAAGCAGCTGAAGTTGGCTGTGGGATGAGCATTCCGATAAGGATTTCTGTTTGGGATACAGATATTGCACAAGCCATGGGCTCCAGCCAAGCCTCAGGTTTCTTGGAGCCAGTTCTGATTTGCTCACAAATAACCTGTTTTTCTTTCTTTCCAAATGTGATCTTCTTCCATCTAATCTGACCACCCTCTACCCCAAGAAAAAAAAAACACAGACCTCCAAACACCATACAGTCATAGCTTGAGGTGAAGTCAAATGTCTGCATCTCTCTCTTCTTTTTTCCTTTTTAACAGCAGAATGAGGCCTAGTTGAACTCATTTTCCCCTTCATCTCGGCTCATCCCCTTGGGCTGGTGTTAAACAGCTGTCATACTTGGGCTGCCCAGGAATCCACTTAGGAAGCAAACCAGCCAGCCTTTTTAATTGTCCTCCTGTGACTGGACTAAATTTGGCGTCCTAATTTTTGATGGCTGGAGTTCCTGGGCCTAGGACTATGCGTGTCATCACTGAACATGGCCAGTCATTTGCCCTCAGCCCAACTCTCTCACGAATTTGATTGGCTGGAGCTCAGATGGCCTAGTGCTTGGGGTCAGACTTCAAACATGGAAGGAGGTAAGGGAATAAGGCCACAGGGGTGGGGGTGATCTTGTTAAAAATAGAGCCATTTCTTGTTCATGCACAGGGAATGTTTTCTTCTCAATGTTCCAATGTCTTCCTGAAAGAAACACTTAAGTGGAAAGGACACACTCCGGGGCAACATGTGTGCGCCTAATAAGGGTATGTCATGGCACAAGTACATACATGCTTTTTGCATGTGAGAGCTGTGTCTCAGACACTTTGTGATTCTCTCAAGACTTAGGAATCTATTTTAAATTGATATCGATGAATTTAACATCCATGGTTTTGGATGTTATTGTCGGCATAGAGCTGTGACATGATAGTAATTTTTATGACCTTGATAATTTTGTGTTTTTTTCAATTAAATAGCAGTTATGTTCTCTATTTGGGGGAATGAGTCCTTCTGAAGTCTGTTTCCCTTGTTCTCTTCACAAGTGAACTTTTTCTTTTCCTTTCCAAATGTTTTGATCTCTGAGCCTTCCTTTGACTTTTTCAACTGGAAACTTGATTCAATTATTCATCGTCTTTCTTGCTTGTTGTTCAGGCTTTTTTTAATGTGATGACTTTTTTCTGTGTGCAAAACTCACCCACGTATCATGACATTTTGCACTGATCCCACCCAGGCACTGTGCAGCAACAGGCTATTGATTCATCTCAAAGCTGCAGTTCATAGATGCAGCCTCGTACACAAATATCTGGTGGTATCAGAAGAACTTGGGAATATATGAATCCGTAATTTTCTCCCACTTGTACTTTCTTTCTGGACAGTTAACATGTCTTCTTGAGGGGACTGAGGATGAATTGCAAATATTTGTAGCTTCCCTGTGATCCATCTTAATGGGCTCTGGGTTCTCACTGTCTCTTGGGGGGTCCCAGAACAGAAGAGTAGATGGACAGCTTTGAGACAGACACATTGAAACTCACAGAGTCATTGAAAATGAAAGTTTCCAGTCCAGGTAAGCTCTCACTCCTGTGCCATTTCTGCGGATTTTGATGGAGAACAGTCCGTGGTTCTGAACTGATAGCAAGTTCATGACTTCCCCTGAGACTCACAACCCAGAACACGTGATCTGACGGTACTGGGGAATGTGAGATATTCTTTAAAAACACCCTCAGCTACTGAGCTGACTCTCCTATTCTGCCTCCCAGGAGCAGCAGCTGGAAGGGGAGAATGGGAAAACGAAGACACATGCTGCAGAGATGAATGTCTCAGGGTTCTCTGGGGGAGGCGGACTCTGCTGGGCATTCACACATGGGACCCTGCAAGTCATGAGAAAATATGAGGAAGCCACAGGCCATGAATGGATGCAGACTCCCAAAGTTCCCGTGCAAGGAACTTCATCCAGCAGCACATGCTCACTACACACATGATCTCAGCTACCAGTTGCTGCAGGCCCATGCTGGCCTGGATCCTCTGTATCTGAGAGATGTCAAGACAGTGAGGACAAGTAAAAAGATCATTTTGATTCTCTTTCTCCAAATGCCTGAGACTGGTGAAGTGGATGCTGTGTTTGCAGAATGATCAATGGGAGTTTTCAAAATACTTCAGGCAAATGCATTGTATCTTTTCTGAGCATTTCCGCCATGGTCACACGGAAGTTCATCATCCCAGGGTGAATTCTCAGGCCTATGTTTATCCAGCTCTCTGATGAGGCTGACCAATTTAATTGCCAAGTGCCAGGTTTCACTGAATTTGCTTCTTCTAGGAGAACTGGAAGCACTCTGGGCACATGAGAAGCCTTTGATCAGTCTCTATCACCAGAGGCAAGGCACCTTTAGATAGCCGCTTTGTCCGTACCTCATAGAGTAGGGCTTTCAAAACTGTCCTGCAATGGGGACAGGTCAGTGCTTTCTGGAATTCAGCCACAGGTGCTCTGCAGTTGAGGCCTTTGCCTCAGGCATCTCACCCTGACAGCTCCTAGCGCATCTGAAGGGATCTGGAGTCACTGTGCCTTTTTATTGCGACAGGTGAGATCGCACTTTCCTGAGATCCCACCCCCATCCTGCCACCCCCATTTCTCTCCTTTGATTGCATTTCCATTAAAAAGCCAATCAAAATAAAACAAGGATTTCACCCACCTTTGTAGGACTCCAGGATTCCAGGATGGCAATTTGTAGGTTCTGTGTTTATTCAACTATCAAACAATATTCTACTTAGTCCCTCTTTTGGGTAGGGAGCATGTAAGGAGATCCAGCGTGTTGAGTGGTGAAGAGGAAAGACTTGGACCATGGAATGGTAGTATTACATTTGACAAGATGGAAAGTATTTCCTTTAATTTGTGCATAGAATTTCTTTCTTAGCATGATCAAGAAGTACAAAAAGATAGTATTTTAAATTTTGCAACACCTACTAACAAAGACCCTCTAGGCAATATTTTCATTATATAAAACTGAAACACTCAACATTAGTTATAACAAATTGCTTCAGAAAATTTCCCTGTACTATATAGTCCTAGAAATTTGGGGGACCCTTTCTCCTCCCTCATATATTACTGAGTGAAATAATCAATTCATAATTCTGTATGCCCGGAGAAAATGAAGGCTCCTCAACAGTAGGAAATTATTCAGATCAGATGATGATCAAAATACATTGAATACCTCTGACCCTCTGCTTTGTCTCACCTACTTCTTTTTACTGCTTACGGGCCACCTACCTACTCTGGGAAGTGTTATCTCATCTCCCAGATTAAGGGTTCCTTTGTTTCTGACAGCCTGGATCTTGTCCTTCACAGCACATAAAAAAAAATTGTATTAAATCTTCCTCTTGTTACTTGCTTAGTGTCTGTCTTCCAGGAACTTCCCTAATTGTGTGGACCCCTGTTCTCTTCTCAGGAACGGCTGCCTGCATCAGGGGCACACATAGAGCATCGCTCCATGAATGATCAATACATTAATGTGCATTGCACAGAGGTTTTGTAAAGGAAGGACACTTACTATTTATTTTCTTGTTTCTGTGTGTCTCAAGGCAAGGAAAATGGTTTGTATGAAGAAATAATGGGGTAGAGGGGTGAGGTTCTGGGATTTGAGGGTTTAATTTTCTTTCAGAATCTTGTCAACTGATTGGCCTCAAGTCAAAACAAAGTTTCCTTTTCCATTCACATGGTATTATTAGCTTCTTATCCTGAAGGTCTTGGCAAAAATTAAGTTAAATAAAGCTTTTCCTTTTTTAATCATTAGAAGGCAATGCATCACTATATACTCTCATAGCACACTTGGCCTCCATGGTCCTGGTGGGTATGTTTACCTCGGGATGCATACACAGACACCCAGAGCAGAGGCCTCTGGTGCGGAGCCGGCGTTTTGTCCTTGGTTCCACTCTTCCTTCCGGTTCTGCACATCATTCAGGATAGCAGATCCATGCCCATGAAGAGCTGTTCACTCACAATATAAATCATGTGATTCATACATACGACCTTGGGTGTAGACAGTGACAAAGAGCACACGTAGTGTAAGAATGTGGGAAGCCTGACGCTAGGGAGATGGAGTTGCCTCTCACCAACCCAGAATTTCCAGTGTTGGCCTCCTTTCCTGCCCTCTGTCCCTAATGGGAGGTAAGTGGAGCCCCAGTCATGTTACAGGAGGCCTCTTTATACAGACAAAGTCAGCTTCTGAGATTCCAAAAAGAAATGATTATCAACCAGGCAGAGTGAGGGCTGAGTAGAAGGGGAAGGGATGCCCCTTGACCACAATTTTTTTCTTTCTTACAAATTTTGGGACTCCATGAAGAGCATAGTTCTTAGTGATGGAAGTGTCTCTTTCACAGAGTGATGAAGAAACAGTAGGGGCAAGGATGAGGGCAGCCTGCACCTCTGGGGCTGACCTGGTGTTTGGGGTGCTCAGCGCACAGCGCCAGGCATGTTATTGGATATAAGGACAGGGAACAAAGTGGCTGGAGATGCTCATCAATTAACATTATTTCTGAAACCTAAGTGGATGCGGCAAGAACCTTTTTGGAGAACTTTAATAGATGAGAGTGTTGCATGGGGGGAAGAACCGCACATTTTATAAGAATGGAAAAAACACAAGGGACACTTGCATTGATAGTCATCTCAGTACCCACTGATTTCATCATGCATTTCTGTTTTGCAGGCTATGCAGCTTTACTGTGATAAACTTTCTCTTGTGTCCCACTTTGGTGCTGTATTTTCCTTCCTGATTTTCTAAGATTCCTCTTTTGATCATTTCCTTTGTATTTCAAGAGCTTTCTTTAATCATTCTTGTGGTGACAGATTTTCTTAGTTTTCTTTCATTTGCGAATGTTTTGATTTACCCTCTCATTCCTGGGGGATATTTTTGCAAGAGAGAATTCTGAGTTGATGGTTCTTTTCTTTCAGTACTTTAAACATGTGCCATTTCTTTCTGGTGTCCTTCATATCTGAGGAGAAATTTGCTGTCATTCAAAGTATTTTTTCCCCTATAAAAGTCTTATTTCTCTCCCACAGCTTTCTAGATTTACTTTCTTTGTCTTTAGTTTTCATAAGTTTGATTGTGATGTGTCCTGGCATGGGTTTCTTTGGGTTTATCCTGTTTGGAATTTGCTGAGCTTCTTGAATCTTTAGGTTTGTGTCTTTTGCCAAATTGGGGGAAATTTTTGTCATTATTTTTTGTAGTTAAAATGTTTTTTTTAATATTCAATAATCCTAAAGACAATTTTATAATCCCCCCCCCACATATCCAATAGTGGTACTTTGGTGCATTTCTTTTTGTTTTTCTCTAGCTTTATTTGGTATATGGAAACACACATGTAACTCTTGTACAGTTTTATAAACAATATTTACATTACCACAATCCAGGTGGTAAACATATCTATCACCTCCAAAAGTTTCTTTGTATCCCTTGTATGTGTGTGTTAAGAACAGTTAACATAAGATCTTTTCCTTTTTATAAATTTTTAGGTCATCTGTATTTTCTTGTGCTATGTTGTACAGCAGATCTCTGAAACTTGCTTCTCTTGTATAACTTTATACCCATTGAACAGCAACTTCCCATAACCCCCTTCCCTCATTTTACCATTCTAATGTCAACTTCTATATATTTGAATCTTATAGATGTCTCATATAAGAAGAATCACACAGCATTTGTCCTCCTTTGACTACTAATTTTGCTTAACATAATGTCTTCTAGGTCCATTCATCTATTACAAATTGTAGGACTTCCATCTTTATTAAAGCTGAATAATATTCTAACGTATGTATATAGCACATTTTCTTTATCCACCTGTCATTGGACATGTGGGTTTTCATATCTTGGCTATGTGAATAATGCTGTAATGGCTATGGGAGTGCAGATACCTCTTTGAGATCCTGACTTAAGTTTTTGAACATATACCCAGAAGGGGGGCTGATGGATCATAGAGTAATGTTATTCTATTTTTTTCAGGAACTTCCATACTGCTTTCTATAGTGGCTGTACCATTTTACATTTCTACCAACAGTGTTCAAGAGTTCCAATTTCTCTACAACCTCACCAACACTTGTTATCTTTTGATTTTTTATTTATTTTTTTATTCAGCATCCACCATATGCTAATAGCATGTTGGGAATACAGAAGTCTTCTTTATTCAAATGGTCTCTCCACTCAAGGGTCTCATAGTCCAGAGTTGGGGGGTTAAACTTAATGCTTGAATGGTACAGTAGAAGGTAAGGTGGAGATGTGCTGTGAGAGTGGTTCACCTTGTGGTAGGGGTTGACTAGATGGATTACCATGGTGGCAAGAGGGATCAGGAGCTGGGTGCCCTATAATTGTGCCCAAGAAGCTCTCTTCTATAAGTTGGTGTACTGAGGGCAGGCTCTCCAGACAGCCTGTGGATTTAATCCTTTTTCTAGGAAGGGGATGAATTTGTTCTGAGCCATCCACATGCTCTCCTAAGCCCCTTTGTGCGTGTGAGCATGATTCTGTGAGGTAGCCCACTGGGGCTGGGAAATACAGGAAATCTGCCTGGTCTGTACATGGATACTCGGAAGAGAGGCTTGGAACAGCGAAATGAAAAGCAACCCTTATTCAGGCATAAGTTTAAAGGCTAGGGCTCCATGAAAAAGATTTCAGAATGGCCTTCTCTAAACCTTTATTCATTAATAATGATGATGGTGAGGATGATAATTATGCTAATAATGTTATAAACTCTGATAATGATACTTCGACTTTACCCAGTTCATTGCCTCATTGGATTCTCACACCACCATGAGATGGGTATTATCATGTCCATATTGCAGTTGAAGAAGCCAACTCTTAAAAGCGTTTTGGGCTTGTGCACGATGGAAGGCAAGCGAGTGATAATGGAGCAATCCTCTAAAGCAGTCTCTTAAAAAAAAACCCAAATCAAAAAATTGAAAATGAATAGACTGTCAGAGATATTTTGCCTTCCCTCCCCTCCCCTGCCCTTGAGTTCCTGACCTATTCAGCCTGCTCAGGTGATATTTTACACCAGTGCTTCCTGTTGGATGAGATCTTTTAGTTTAGAATAGTAACTTTTCTAATGTAATAATGATGATTATAATAATGATAATGTTAATTATCATAATGGTATTTTTTATTAAAAGAAACCCATATGCCAAGGATAGTGCAGTGTTTGCTTTTTCTTGTATAAGCCTTACGACCATCCTAGGAGGAACATGTTAGCATCTCCACTGCTACAGATGGAGTTGAATGTTAGAGACCTTGAGTGATTCACCTAAAATAATATAGCTAATGAGAGGCAAAGGCAGGATTTGAAACACGTCCTTCTGATTTCCAAGCCTATGCTTTAGCCTCCAAATCCTATTGTATCCCACACTAATGTTCTCTTATCCTGGGTTTGCAGAATCTGGACTCTGCTCACACTCCCAGAATGTAGCATGAACACTGAGAACTGAACAGCAAGCAGAAATCTCCTTTTTGCAGTTTCCCTCTTGCCTTTTGCCTCTGCAGGCTGCTTGTTTAGTGTTGCATGCCTGGGCCCCATGTTAAGGCTGTGCTGCCCAAGATGTGGGTGGTGTATGAAAACCGAAGACCCACTGTTCACTTATGGATGTTAATCAATGGCAAATTAGAATTGAATTGATATATGCATATGACATGCACATTAATTCCAAATGTGTTTATTGTAATTAATGCTATTACAATGAATAGCAAAGGAATCAGGGAATGATTAGCTACACTTAGTATTTGTTACGGTTTGTTTAAAGAAGTTAAACATAAAATTAGTTGAGGTTTGAGGAGTGATGTTTCATTTCCACGGTGAACATGGCTGCAAGGCTTGGGTTTTTGTGAGCTGGGAGGCTTCAAGGGGGTTTCCCATGCAAGATTTTACAGAAAACTGAGTCAGTGAGACTATGATCCTTAATTAATGATGTGGTTTTCCTTTTTAATAACTTGCATCTCACAGTTGTCCCCTGTTGTCACATTACATTAAAAAGACTACCAAGAAAATGGAGGAGGTAGAAAAGTAGACTCTAAAACATGTAAAAGATCAGTATATACTTTTAAAAGACATGTGCTGCATTAGCTAAGGGGTGGACTATTCAGATTTCTGACTTCTATGTTCTGGCACCTTCATTTGAGCAATCCTTATTTAATCCTCAGAATGAGTGTGAGAACGTATTAAAATGAGAAGCCTGGGGCTCAGAGAAATTTCACTTGCTCAAAGTTACATAACTGCTGGGTGGAGAAGTAAGGATGTGACTCTAGGTCTGTGTGAATTCAAATCCATGCTTGCCCCACTGAATGGTGTGCTTCTCCCTAAATACCAGTCTTCCTCAGTTGGCACCCCTCATCTGGCTGGCCACCCCCTAACTGGGTGGACTTGGTCATACAGAAGACAGGAGAGAAGAGAGCAGTTGATTTAGGACAAACCCAACTGTACCAGTGGACCAGCCACTCAAACTGTTTGTCCTACTGTGACTTGTTTTCAAAGGATGGGCTTCTGCAGAGGGAATAGATTATATCGAGGAGTCCATTCAACAAACATTGGTTAAGCACATACATGTGCTGGGAATTCTTTGCAGCCGTAGTGAGACAGATGAGTAGCCCAGTGACATGTATAGTTTATATTACAGGTTGTTCTAGAGATTAAATGAGTTAATGCATGTAAAAGCCCTTTGAGCTGTAGAGAGAACACAGTAAGTATTCAGTCAGTGTTGGCTCTTAGGGTTGCCACAAAGTCTTGATTAATCTCACACAGATCTGTCTTTTGGTAAATTTTGGATTTTCTCTGATTTCATGTGGGTCTGACTCTAAAGGCTATAATCTCTTATGGATCTTGATGATACTTTTGATGACAGGATTCCATAATCAATGTCTATCCTGAATAACTTTACTGACTACCACTCAGTGTGTTCTAACAAAGAGTAAATGATTAGGTCTTGTTTTGGTTGTTTGGTTCAGCCAAAGAATGTGGAGCCATGGGAGGGCCAGGCTGCTGAAATCAGCAGTCTTTTACTTAGTGTATTCGTTCAATTTTTTTTTAATTAAGGCAACAGAAACCAGCTTGAATTCACTTTAAGAAAAGGAAATTTATTAGAAAGATATTCTAGTACTGTAGATATTTCAGGGAGCAATCAGGGTCCCCCAAAAAAGGTGGTTAGCAGGGAAAATCCAAGGCCTCGGGGGCAGGAATCTGTAGACTTTCCTTCCAGATCGCCACCAATAGTGTGATGAGGTTAACAGATCTCCTGGAGAAAGAATCCAGTTTTCCCAGATGTGGCCAGGTGTCTACCATTAAACCAATCTGCTGTGGCCAAAGGGGCAGCATCATGAAGCAAAACATGACTACAGGGAGGCCACCACTTTAGTGGGCCTGGCAATTCCCAGGGGAAGACCTGGGTATGCAGCATATTACTGCAGTTTTTGTGTAGCTTGGAGAATGGTGCATTTTCTTCTTGTTTTCTAACTTGGAGGAGCTCACTTCTCAGGCATGGTTATTGAGCCCTTGCTATATGCCTCACTCTGTGCAAAGTATGGTGTGTGTGTGTGCATGTATATGTGTGCCTAGTGGTCACAAAGAAGCATATTTCAGTGACTTTGTCCTTCTGGAGGTTATAGTATAAGGCCAGAACTAGACAGAGAGATGGCTTTATCAATTTAAACATGATTATGACTTCTGCATTAGCTGTTCTCTTAGCTAAGCTATTTATATCTACCTCATATTTCATTCTCCTTAAAAACTGGGGCATCTTTGGTTTCAAGATGGCGGCATGAGAGGTGACACAGAGAACTCCTCCCAAAACCACAAATAGTACATAAATATAGTTATTAAACACAACTAACCTTAAAACAGCAAGAAGAAAGAAGGCTGAAACAGACTGCATACACACCTCATGAACAGAGCAGACCTCACAAAACAGGGTAACGTAGGAAAGCCATAATCTGGTGGGACCCGAGCCCTTCCCCCACCCCAGCTCACTGGCGGGAGGAAGAAAAATGGAGCAGGGAGGGGGTGGAAGCCTGGGACTGCTGAACACCCAGCCTTGGAGATCTGCTTTGTGAGTGGAAGCCTATATTCTGTGGTGCTCTGGACATTGGGGAGCTCAGGCGGGCAGAGGGCCTGGGAGACTGACATTCTGGCCATTTGTGGAGGATGGGATCCACACCAGGCCGCTCTGTGTCAGAGGAAGGGCGGGCGGTCTGAGAGGCTTCCTAACAGTGAGAGGGCTGCTGGAGGGGCACGGTTTGCATGGAGCTTGCTGGACGGGAGAAGGGAGAGCTGGACAAGGTTGTCTGGGAGCTCTCTGTCCAGCTGGTTGGGAACTTTGAGGAGCTTCAGGTGCTCCATACCCCTGGCTGCATACTCAGCTCCGAGGCTCCCCACTGTGACACACAGCCTGCCGAGCCTTCCTACAGGCCTGCAGGTACCTGCTCTCAAACCGGCAGTCACTGCGCTGGCGTCAGGCCAGCCAGAGGGAGGCCCCGCCTACAACATCTAGAGATGCAAAGCACAGAGGTTTACACGTGTGTGCTTGGCCCACTGGCTCTGACACTGGAGACAGGCACCGCAGATGGGAATCAGGAAACAGATCTTTCCTCCCCCCAGGCACCAGCTCTGCTCCCCTATGAACCCCAACCTCATTCTAGGGGCTGAGCAGCTTTAGAGACTAGAGTTTCTGTGCACTAGTGGGCACCACACAGAAATATGAAACATCAGAAGAACATGGTTCAGACCAGAATCTCACAAACCCCAGAAAAAGGGCCAAATGAAACTCAACTAACCAATCTTCCTGAAAGAGAGTTCAAAATAAAAATTATAAACATGCTTATGGAGGTACAGAAAAATATTCAAGAACTCAGGAACGAATTTAAGTCAGAGATTCAATCATTAAGAAATTCAATATCTGAAATGAAACATACAATGGAGGGACTTAAAAGCAGATTACATGTAGTAGAAGAGACGGTAAGTGGAATAGAAATTAGAGAAGAGGAATACAAAGAAGCTGAGGCACAGAGAGAAAAAAGTCTCTAAGAATGAAAGAATATTGACAGAACTGAGTGACCAATCCCAACGGAATAATGTTCACATTATAGAGGTACCAAAGAAGAAGAGAGAGAAAAAGGGATAAAAAGTGTTATTGAGGAGGTAATTGCTGAAAACTTCCCCAATCTGGGGAAGGAGATAGTCTCTCAAGCCATGGAGGTGCACAGATCTCCCAACACAAGGGACCCAAGGACCACAACATCAAGACATATGGTAATTAAAATGGCAAAGATCAAGGATAAAGACAGACTTTTAAAAGCAGCCAGAGAGAGAAAAAAGATCACATACAAAGGAAAACCAATCAGACTATCATCAGACTTCTCAACAGAAACCTTACAGGCCAGAAGGGAGTGGCATGATATATTTAATGCAATGAAGCAGAAGGGCCTTGAACCAAGAATACTCTACCTGGCAAGGTTATCACCTAAATTTGAAGGAGGGATTAAACAATTTTCAGATAAGCAAAAGCTGACAGAATTTACCTCCTACAAACCACCTCTACAGTGCATTTTGGAGGGACTCCTATAGATGGAAGTATTCCTAAGATTAAATAGATGTCACCCAAGGGATAGACAAAGAGTACAGAATATGATTCATAACATACAAAGAATGGAGGAGGAAGAAAAAGGAGAAAAAAAAGAAGCTTTAGGTTGTGTTTGTAATAGCATACCAAGTGAGTTACATTAGACTGTTAGATATTAAGGGAATGGCCCTCGAACCTTTGGTAACCACGAATCTAAAGCCTGCAATGGCAGTAAGTACATACCTATCGATAATCACCCTAAATGTAAATAGTCTGAATGCACCAATCAAAAGACATAGAGTCACTGAATGGATAAAAAAACAAGACCCATCTATATGCTGCCTACAAGAGACTCACTTCAAACCCAAAGACATACACAGACTGAATAAAGATTTCCAAAAAGTAGAAGAGGAAGGAATACTCCCAAACTCATTCTATGAGACCAACATTACTCTAACACCAAAACAGGCAAAGACACCACAAAAAAAGAAAATTACAGACCAATATCCCTGATGAACATAGATGCAAAAATACTCAACAAAATATTAGCAAACTGATTTCAAAAATACATCAAAAAAAATCATCCATCATGATCCAAGTGGGATTCATCCCCGGGATGCAAGGATGGTACAACATTCGAAAATCCATCAACATCATCCACTACATCAACAAAAAGGAAAAAAAACCACATGATCCTGGGACACGCCTACATGAGTGAAAAGCACCTTTGAAAAAAAAAACTACATGACCATCTCCATAGATGCTGAAAAAGCATTCAACAAAATTCAACATCCATTCATGATAAAAACTCTCAACAAAATGGGTATAGAGGGCAAGTACCTCAACATAATAAAGGCCATATATGACAAACCCAAAGCCAACATTATACTTAACAGCGAGAAGCTGAAAGCTTTTCCTTTAAGATGGGGTACAAGACAAGGATGCCCACTCTCCCCACTTTTATTCAGCATAGTTCTGGAGGTCCTAGCCATGGCAATCAGATAAAACAAAGAAATAAAAAGTATCCAGATTGGTAAGGAAGAAGTCAAACTGTCCCTGTTTGCAGATGACATGATAGTGTACATAAAAAACCCTAAAGAATCCATTCCCAAACTACTAGATCTAATATCTGAATTCAGCAAAGTTGTGGGATACAAAATTAATACACAGAAATCTGTTGCATTCCTATACACGAACAGTGAACTAGCAGAAAGAGAAATCAGGAAAACAATTCCATTCACAATCGCATCCAAACGAATAAAATACCTAGGAATAAACCTAACCAAGGAAGTGAAAGACCTATACCCTGAAAACTACAAGGCACTCTTAAGAGAAATTAAAGAGGACACTAATAAATGGAAATTCATCACATGCTCTTGGCTAGGAAGAATTAATATTGCCAAAATGACCATCCTGCCTAAAGCAATCTACAGATTCAGTGCACTCCCTATCAAAATACCAACAGCATTCTTCAGTGAACTAGAGCAAATAGTTCTGAAATTCATATGGAACGACAAAAGACCCCGAATAGCCAAAGGTCTCCTGACAAGGAAGAATAAAGCAGGGGAAATTATGCTCCCTGACTTCAAGCTCTACTACAAAGCCACAGTAATCAAGACAATTTGATACTGGCACAAGAACAGACCCATAGACCAGTGGAACAGAATAGAGAGCCCAAATATAAACCCAAGCATAAATGGTCAATTAATATACGATAAAGGAGCCATGGATATACAATGGGGAAATGACGGCCTCTTCAGAAGCTGGTGTTGGCAAAACTGGACAGCTACATATAAGAGAATGAAACTGGATTACTGTCTAACCCCATACACAAAAATAAACTCAAAATGGATCAAAGACCTGAATGTAAGTCATGAAACCATAAAACTCTTAGAAAAAAACATAGGCAAAAATCTCTTGGATGTAAACATGAGCAAGTCCTTCATGAACATATCTCCCCGGGCAAGGGAAACAAAAGCAAAAATGAACAGGTGGGACTATATCAAACTAAAAAGCTTCTGTACAGCAAAGGACACCATCAGTAGAACAAAAAGACATCCTACAGTATGGGAGAATATATTCATAAATGACATATCCGATAATGGGTTGACATCCAAAATATACAAAGAGCTCATGCACCTCAACAAACAAAAAGCAAATTAGGTAATTAAAAAATGGGCAGAGGAGCTGAACAGACACTCCTCCAAAGAAGAAATTCAGATGGCCAACAGGCATATGAAAAGATGCTCCACATCGCTAATCATCAGAGAAATGCAAATTGAAACCACAATGAGATATCACCTCACACCAGTCAGGATGGCCAACATCCAAAAGACAAACAACAAATATTGGTGAGGATGTGTAGAAAGGGGAACCCTCCTACACTGCTGGTGGGAATGTAAATTAGTTCAACCATTGTGGAAAGCAGTATGTAAGTTCCTCAGAAAACTAAAAATTGAAATACCGTTTGACCCAGGAATTCCACTCCTAGGAATTTACCCTAAGAACGCAGCAGCTCAGTTTGAAAAAGACAGATGCACCCCTATGTTTTTCGCAGCACTATTTACAATAGCCAAGAAATGGAAGTAACCTAAGTGTCCATCAGTAGATGAATGGATAAAGAAGATGTGGTACATATACACAATGGAATATTATTCATTCATAAGAAGAAACCAAATTTTACCATTTGCAACAACATGGATGGAGCTAGAGGGTATTATGCTCAGTGAAATAAGCCAGGCGGAAAAAGACAAGTATCAAATGATTTCACTCATCTGTGGAGTATAAGAACAAAGGAAAAAGTAACGGAACAAAACAGCAGCAGACTCACAGAACCCAAGAATGGACTAACAGTTACCAAAGGGAAAGGGACTGGGGAGGGTGGGTGGGAAGGGAGGGATAAGGGGGGAAAAGGGGCATTATGATTAGCACACGTAATGCAGCGGTGGGGGACACGGAAAAGGCAGTATTTATAGAGAAGACAAGTAATGATTCTGTAGCATCTTACTACACTGAAGGGCAGTGACTGTAGTGGAGTATGTGCGGGGGACTTGTTAATAGGGGGTCTAGTAACCATAATGTTGTTCAAGTGATTGTACAGTAATGATACCAAAATAAAAAAAATAGATTTAATTTAAAAAATGGGGGCGTCTTTGCCCCAACTATTCAATATTAAGAGTGGATTTTAAGTGGGAGCATATAAAATACTGCAGAGTTTAGTCCATACTTATTGTATGTCAATAACTGTGCAGATTCATTTCCTCTTTCTCACTGAATCCTCTTAGCCCCCTAAGCAGCAGGCCCTACAGTTATCCATAGCTCACAAATGAGGGCGATATGGGGCCTTAGAAAGAGGAGGTAATGATTATGCACCTACTGTGAGCTGAACAAAGCACTTGAACTCAACTGTGTTAAATCCAAAGCCAGCACTCCTCACTACTGTATTATCCTAGCTTTTGCTTTTTTATAGGAATTAGTAAATTATTTTGCTTATCTTTCCACATATTTAGTATTTCTATTTTTTTCCTTTGATTTCCACGTGGAATAATTTTCATTTTTTAAAGACCATAATCTCATTGGTATTACCTAAGTGCGTACTGCCTAGTTATAGATGCTTTGCAAGTCAGTGGTATTGAATATTTTTCTTTGAAAATCAACAAATGATAAAAATTAAATTTTGAATTAATAATAAATTAATTGAATAATAAAAATCAAATAATAAAATAATTGTATAATAAAAATTAATTGAAATAATTAAATCACTAAATGACCCTATAATTTTATTTGGTCTTGATTGGTATTGGACACAATCTTTAAGCAATGTTTTTGAAAATATGTTAAAAGGCAAAGTGTGTGTAATATGAACTAGTGGATGGCATTGAACTAAAAGAATAGTTTGGATGGAAAAAATTTAGAATATTTTATAGCTTTCAAAAAAATCCCAAGGACAAGAATGACATTTTTGTAAATATTTGGGACAAGGGTATCCAGGCAGGTCTTTTAGAGTGATGGGTGACAGTTAGGAGGCAGACCACTTCAGTATCCACTTTAATTTTGTTTTCTGTGTGAAGGAAAGTGATCTTTGGTTTCAACAGTGTAGAGTGAACATGTGTATTTGAATGTGGATAAATGGGAAAAGCCACAAAGTGTATGAAGAGACTTACAGAATATCATATTAACCTAAATAAATTCAAGTCTTGTATCATAGAGGAGTTTTATGTCAGGGCTCTGAAATATGTTAGTAGGATACCACTGTTAAAGACTCTGAGGAACCTCAAGAATGAGATAGATGATGTCAGATGATGGATGTCAAAACCTTGGAGCACTGAGCTTGAAAATAACCTTAGGTGAGACTTTAGAAGAGGATATTAAGATAATGAGAAGGAGGTGATGATCACTGGGATGTTGTGAGGGTTTGCTGCAAAGCAATTCATGCTGACATGAATCTTGCTTCTTTTCTAAGGGTCACTAATCTGTTAGGAGAGAAGTAAAGAACACAAGCATAAAAGATCTCAGCAACATCTCTGAACAACTTCCGTGTGAAATCTTTGTGATCAGTATGGCTATGTATTTGTATACAAAGGAAACTGGCCAGATCAATACAGGTCAATCATTCTCAGCGGATACTGACCCATGGTTGGAAGCTCTCCTGGAGATGGTCTCACAGTAGCAGGCTATAGGGTGCTGTCCTTGGTCCTCCCTGCAGTCTGCATAAGAGATGCAGGCATCATTTCCCTCAGTTTGGAAAAGATTTTGATGGCAAATTCATCTGATGTACAAATAATACAAAGACAGGAGGGACAGTGAATACTAAGACAGAAAGAGGATATAAAATGATATTTATAGACCAGAGATCTGGGCCAAGTCTAACAGAACAAAATGTAGCAGGGATAAATGTAAAGTTCTACAAATCCCCAAATTAAACTGCACAAAATCAGATGAGCTTCCTCCTGCTTCAGAATATTAGTATCACGAGTGAAATATCATTAAACGGCTAGAGAAACGGTGAGCTCAAGTCTCACTATGACTCAGCTCTGATAAAACAAGCCAAGAATGTTCATGGGGTCTTGATCTATGTTAATAGGTATATGGTCTAGAGTGAGAATGGGGATGATTGCTTGTACTCTGTACTTTTTGGTTTGGAATATTGTGTTTGTAGTATTTTAGTTTGTAATAATTTTTCTGTCTTGGTGGATACAAAGGATATGGAAAATTGGAAGATGTAGTAGAGGGAGAACCTGAGGCCAACAAGACTTCATGTCATATGGGAGTGTTTGAAGAAACAGGGGATTATTAATAGGAAAAATGAAAGAGAAGGCAATGAAGAGACATGATAAAAGCTTCTAGTTATAGGAATGGTTGTCAAGTATAAAAGAGATTAAGATTACTTAATATGGCATCAAATTGCAGAACTGGTGCTAATCTGTGGCAGTCACAAGGAGACAGATTTGGGTTCAAAATAATGGATCCATTCTTATAGGAAAGCCTGGTCATGAAATAAGTTTTCTTGGGAGGTATTGGAATTTCTATTATGGGGTATTAATCCTAAACTGGAAGAACACATACTGTGCGTTTCAAGAGACCATCTTATAGATTACTGTTATATCCTGCAAAGGGCAGACTAAATATTTGAGTGATAGGTTCTCACCACCCTATAAGATATGCTAGCCTGTGATCGGGAGATTAGTTAGGAGGCTATTGCTGCTCTCCAGTTGAAACAAAACTTGGCAACTGGTTGGATATAAGGGTTAAGTACACTTGGAGTAGTTTAGGATATATCCATTGTTCCAAAGCCCTTGTAAAGCATAGTAAGTGAGTAAGATGTGGCTGTAGCTTGCTGTGTGGTCTGGGGCAGATCATTAAATGGCTGTGGTCTTCGGCTTCCTCAGCTGTAAAATGAGAGGTTAGGATCAGGACCCCTTTCATTTATGACATTCTGTGATGAAAACAATTATAATAACCCCATTTTATTTATACAGAAAGTGCATTTACACCTATGTGGCTGCCCATGTAAATACTATGATGTGACAAGGAGTGTGGAGGTGGCTCCTAACCAGATATATTCTTTCATATTCTTCTGGGTTGACTTTATACAGTGACTGGAATGTCACCGTTCAGGTTTTATTCAATTGAATTAAGTCTTTATCCTCTCTCTTAAAACATGTGGAAATGCTAATAGGAGGGCTGCATGTTAAACCACGGTTAGTAGTTTAATTCTAGCAGGGATTAGGCTTTTCGTTAGTTTCCTCTGAAAGCTTCAGCTGAACACAGAGTCTTAAGAAATGGCTGTTGCAAAGGACAGGAAAGATCATTTTGTAGCATGGGGAAGTGTTCGGATTGCAAAGTTGAGTAAGGTGCTATAGTTGACAACTTAGGGGAGTCCAGAATCCCCATTGAAGGCCAGCCTTATTTTAAAAAAAGGTGGAGGGATTTGAAGGACACATTTAAATCATTTCAGGTTTGCTCTGGGATGGGCCTGTTTTCTGGCTATATCACAGATTCATTTAACTTCCTTCTTCCCTTTCTTTGAGAAAAAAATCTCAAAGGTATTAGGGGTGTTCCATTGTGATTTTTGTTATAGCTGCTCAGTGATTGAACTATAATTTTCACCAGAACTTGATACCATAAATGGAATTAATTATTCTCCTCTAAATATTTCATGTTAAAAAGAGAAATAAAAAATCGTTGACTGGTCTGAGGCAGTATGTTGTAATAAATTTACTCTTGGGTTTCACAGATAGTTACTATGGACTTAAAATAGTTTAAATATTTTCCATATATCTTGAATGCCTGTAGATAGCTGTTTGTCCTGGCTATTTAACAACTCTGTAAAGAGTTTGCTGGTAGAATGCAGTGAGGGTTTTAAGGAAAAAACCCTTCATGGAAACAGGGACTTCAGCTTCAAAAATAATTTATTAAACTTGAGGAATTAACTTCTCAAGTAGGAGTATGTCCACTCTGTTGACCGACCTTCTTTTAATTAAATGCTGTACCTGCCTAGGTATCTTTTTAAGACTCTGTCATTGACTTTAGACAACCATGGGGAATCTTTCCAAATAAGATTTGCTTGGGTCTCCCCCACAGGAAAAAGGTTTAGGGCACCATCTAATATTTCAAATTAAGAGTGAGGAATCCATTTGATGGATGGGACTGGGGCCACCTTCACTGTTTGTTAAAGGTTAAGTGATATTTACCAGCAAATTTTCTTGCCAAGAAATATAAAAGGAAAAGTGATCTACATTCATGTAGAGTGATGGGCCAGGTTATGTCAAGAGGAGAACTTATGTGTTGAAGTCCTACATAAGTTTCCATTAGGGCTGGCTTCTGGAAGACACGCTGAATATAAAATGTGTGTGAAGAGCAAGAGCAGAAAGGATGCAAGTATTTGCAGATAGCAACACTTAACTTTAATCAAGAGCCCATTTCCTAATACTATATGAATGATTAACTTTAATAATAGAAGTATAATAAGGATCCTAATGAGTGATTTTGTTGATGGTTTTTCTCTCTGTTCCCTCAAAATGTGGCTTTAAAAAAATACTAACTTTTATTACTTTTAAAGGACTTTCTCATCAATGATCTTATTTTCTGGTATGACATTGTCCTCGGGTTTATGTTGTGGGACTATGATAATATTGAGGCAACATTATCATGGTACTTAAAAGAGATCAATGACCTAAAAAGGTAAAGGCTGACCTATAGCTACAGAATTCTGTGTGACATTATGGTGATGATATTTTCAGAAACTCCAAATACACTTTTTTTCCTAATTGAGCATTTATGTATATGAAATGATTAAATCATGCCTACATCCTGATATAGAGCCTTAACTTGATAGACCTGATATGACTGATAAAATTTGGACTGGGCCAGACAGTCTGGGATGTAAGAGTTCAAGGGCTCTTTTTGTGGGTAGATGCTGTTTACTGAAATTTTACCGTGTGCCAGGCATTGTACTATGTGTCTATATTATGTGCTAAAATCCCTACATCAGCTCTTTGAAGAAGCGGTTATACCCAGAGGTTAAGTAACTTGCCCCAGTTTGCAGTTAAGGGTAGAGCGGGGATTTCCACCTAGGCTTGCCTGACTTAACAACCTGCTTCTGTTTACATTATACGGTGTTTCCAGGTTGCTTACCAGTCTGTTGCCTGTGTTGCCTACATCAGAATCATCTGGGGCCTTTGTTAAACATCACACTGTCAGACCCCACCCAAAAGCTGTTGAGTTCAGAATCCCTCCAGCTTTTATTAGCCAGGTCTGTAGGTGTTTGGATATGTAGCCAGGTTTGGATCATGGGCTCCTCTGTGCATTATTGCCTGTCTTAGACTGTAGTCCTGCAGAGGAAAGGGCTTTCACTGTGCATTTATACCTATCAGAAGATGATAGAGACAAAGTCCAAAATGGTTGTGTTTGGCGGGGGGGGACTTTTCCCCTGACAGTTCTGGTTTTAGTTGCTGTACAGGGAGAATTCAAGAGAGACATTGAAAGATGGGTGAACTTGCCTGGGCTGGTGGTTGAGAACAATGTTTGGGCTTATGGCCTTGCCTGCTGTGCTAGGGCATGGAAATATATCCAGAAAATGATTCCCATCCAGCCTACTTATAGCTTGGGATATTCATAGAGAAATGAAAACTGATTGTGAAAATCAGTCCCTGCTGGGGCCCTACGAGTATGGGCCCTGACCTCTGTGCTTGTGTATCAGCATCTTATTTATTAGCATCAATAAAGATTTATTCCACTCATTAGAGGATGGCAATTTGAACCACAGAATTATACCACCGTTCCTGCCAGCTTATTTACTCATTTTCTTCTTTTCCCCAAGCACTAAAAAAATCCAGATGGAGTCAGGGCAGTTTGGAGTAGGATGCCAAAGAAAAAATTAAATTAGAAAAGGTGCTGTTGAAATAACCTGGCTGATCTTAGCAGAGATCTGTGGCTAATGCATTCCTGGTGAACTCATTCTGGTCGACTGAAGAGTAGTGTGTGTGTGTGTGTGTGTGTGTGTGTGTGTGTGTGTGTGTGTGTGTGTGTGTGTGTGTGTGTGTGTGTGTGTGTGTGTGTGTGTGTGTGTGTATGTGTGTGTGTGTGTGTATGTGTGTGTGTGTGTGTGTATGTGTGTGTGTGTGTGTGTGTGTAGTATGGAAGAGAAATGAGAGGATGGACTTATCTGGAATCATTGGCCAGTAATTGAAACCTGACTAATGATACGACACATGCATTCATTCAGTCATTCATGCATTCATTCTGTAAAGAGTTATACTGACTACCTGCTATGCATCTGAGACTTGTCCATGTGTGAATTTTCTAGAGAAGAGATCTTGGGATCCACTCTAACGAATTTAAATTTAGATCAATAATAAGGTTGCATGAGAGTTAGATAAGGACATAAGAACTGAAGAAGAAATATCATAAGAGACCAAATAAATGTTGTTGCAGAAAGCAAGTGATAAAGTAGTTAAGGAGAGCCTGGGTGAGAAGAATAGTCCTAGAGAATTTAGGATTCAACTTCAAACTTGAAATTCAAAGATGAGTTAGATTTTCATGGAAGTGAGGACATTTTGGGTGGAGAGAATGTGTGAGCAAAACCTAGAAGCAGAGGTATCCTTGGGGCTTTGGCAGATAGTAAAGCCAACCGTGCTGTGTTCATGCGGAACATGTTGGTGAGTTGAGAGAGAGAGATCGAGTTTCATTTAATAATCTAGAATGATACTACTTTGCCTTTTCTCTGTCATCACACTTGTCACAAGGAGTCGTAAACAATCTGTGATTCTGTCTGCCTTCTCCATTAGATTGAAACTCATCAAGAGCAAGGACTGTGCCTCTTACTTACTGCCATTGCTTATACAAAGCTGGTAAATAATGTTCAGCCCATTAGTGTATGGAGACTGAAGGGCGATATATCTGGATAAGGGTGAGGGACCAATCCTCTTCCCTGCCCTGTTGCCTGGTACAAGTAGGACACCAGTCAAAGTGCCCTGCCCTTCTATAAAGTTATTAGATTATTATGTGGCTCCTCCTCAGTGTGGCTAGAGGAAGTTGAGGTCACTCTGAGACCCATAATACTGTTTGTGGAGTTAGGTCATTAATAAACCACAGAGGGAAGGGTCCAATGATGGACAGGTATTTATTAAGGGTCTACTCCTATGTTAAATGCCAGGGGTGTATATAAAAGACTAGTATATAGAATAATATAGGAACTCTGTCTTTCAGAAACATAGAGCCTACTGGACGAATGAAATTCCCATATGTAACACAGACATACAAAAGAGTGTCTGGGTAAGCCACGTAAACTGCCTGGGCCTTGGTTTATTCTGCTCTGTAAGGTTGGACTGGGTTTCTTAGTAGGGTCGGGGTGGGGTAAGGTGGAACTTAGAAGGTAAAGATGGGGCTTGAATGGGGGAGGAGAGTGCATCTGAGCATGGAGAAAGCCGGAGTGAAGGGTTTAGAGGCCCGAGTGACCCTGCAGAGTGGAGGCTGCCTGTGGAATCAGCAGGGACCTCATGTGGGGCTGAGCCTCTGAGAGTGGTCAGGCTGATGCTTTTAAGACAAATGCCCAGGATCCTAAGGCCCTCTCTTTACAAGCTGCTGGCAGCACATGGGCTGGGATCCTGAGTATTTGTGCTCAGTGCTGGTGTTTTTGGGAACCTTCCTAACTTTCAGATTAGTGATTTCTGGGACTGCATGCTAAGAACTTGACCTCCTAACAGTTCCATCTGCTTTCAGGAACCCCTGAGATAGATGCTTTGCTTCTTCTGAAGCTGGAAGTTCTGTATCCATGTTCAAGATCAACCATTATCTTCAGACCCCTAACCCACTCCAGCACTGAACAGCTATTGTCCAATTTAAGTTTTTTTAGCCCAATTATAGCTCCCAAAAGTTTGCGCCTGCTCTGTCCAGGTGGATCTGCCAGAGGCCCCCTGACCCGAATGGTCTGTCCCCACATCATGTGGCAGCATAGCCCAATTACGAGTGACCAGGGCAGCAGCCCACTTAATTTTCTGCGGTTAACACCTAACCCTTGATTTTCTTGGCAAAGCAAAGGCATTGGCCTTTTGGCCTCTGCTGGTCTGGTCAGCAATTACCCAGTTATTAAAACTAAATAACTGCCATCAGCTTCTGGCCTCAGTGCATCCTGATGCTCACTGCAGGCTTATTTTTATCTCACTTGCCACGCTGTCCGATACAGGGCTGGAAATGCTTGTCCTTGGGACACCAGGGAGGTTCCACGGCAGAGCTGGCGGCTCCTGAGGCGACTGTCTGAGTCCGCTTTTGCTTTTAGAGATGGCACCATGTTTTTGACCTCCTTTGCATTTCACCTCCAGATGTGCTGCCTGTGTGTCTGTGTCCTGTTTGTTTGCCGGCTCCAGCTTATTGTCAGGGGAATAGGTTTTCCTTTTGCTTTTTCTTAGCTGGCTATCACTTTGTGGTAGTGGTTTGAAATTCAGTTTGGGGGGTGTGAATTTTCTCGCCCCTCTTTTTTTCTCTTTCCCTTTCTTTCTTTCGAGTTCTCATTTCTGAAGAGATTTCTCTTCTTAAAATCGGGCATTAAAGGGAGGCGTTTCCATTTTCTCTGGGAGCCGTCTCACTCACAGGTGCGCGCTTGATTCTGCCACTCGCAGGGTTTTATTTTTCTTCCTCTGCCTTGATGCTGATAGCGGTGCTCTGAAGTACAAAGGGAAACTTAAGATTATAGGTTGTCCTCCCTTTGATTGTATTCTTGGCCATAGCTTCTCAGTCCTTGCAGGAAGAACTCACATCAGGCTGGGACGTGGACACAGGAGAATTCTCAGCCCCAGAAATAATTGCTTCTCAGAGTAGATTGTTTGGGAGCCTCAAGGCTGAAGAATGAATTTAGACTAAGCTGCAGCCCTGATAGGTCCTGCTTGGGAAGAAAAGTTCTGAGATCTGTGTTTGAGGCAAAGAAAACTCTGGCAGGACCTGTGTGTGTATGGATTCAGAAGTCTAATTAGGCCCTTGGTGTGTTTGCACTGCTGTGTTATGCACAGTGGCTATGATATTATTCGATTTTAACTACCTCCAGAAGACATTGCTCTTTAACCCAGATTCATTCCTGTTTTTTTTTTTTTTTGAGGGAGGTTAACTACAAAGAGGGTTATCCTTATGGCTATGGACTCATTCATTTATTCCTTCCTTCATTCAGCTACTTTATAATGTTTCTCAGGGGGCTACCAGGTGTAAATATGCCACAGCTGAGGACCGATGGCACAGAGCATAATGGCAGGAAGAATCCAAAGGTCCCTTGTCTGGACTCTCATTCTGCATATGAGAAATTTAGTCTTCATTTTCTCATCTGTCCAGTCTCTCTCCAAGGTCCAGGCTCTGGGGTATCTTGTTTTCTGAATGCCCTGTGCCTCATCACTTCAAAATGACAGTTAAGAGGACCTTGTGGGGCTTTTAAGCTGATGAGGTGATCTAGCTGGTACTCTGAGGGTGGCAGTTCCTCTCTGAGTGTGAATGGAGTGCCCGTCTTGCTCCTGGGCTGCTTCTCAAAGCCAGGGAACCTGCTCTTTCTCTAGTTCCCCCTTCATAGCCTGACAAGGCTGATCTGCCTCCACAGTGCTTCCAGGCTAACCTCAGATACATTTTCTCCCTGCAGAAGCAGTTCTGCTAGGGAAACTGATATCAAATCTGTGGCTTTGTTTTGGGTTGAATTGTGTATCCCTAAAATTCATGTGTTGAAGTCCTAATCCACCAGTACTACAGACTGTGACCTTATGTGGAAAGAGGGTCACTGTAGATGTGATTAGCTGAGTTACTACTAGGGTGGGTCCTTAATCCAGTATGACTGGTGTCCTTGTTAGAGGGAAATCTGGACACACACACAGAGGGTGGTATGTGAAGGTAAAGGCAGAGGTCAGAGTGATGCATCTGTAAGTCTAGATTGCCAACGAGACACCAGAAGCTGAAGCATGGAGTGGATTCTCTCTCGTGGCCTGAGAAGGAACGCACCTTGTGCATGACTTGATCTTGGACTCTCCAGAGGTATGGTACAAAAATGTTCAGTTGTTTATGCCACCCAGTTTACAGTAGCCCTAACAAACTAATACAGGCTGCAAACATAAGTTTTTGAAGGTGCCCTCTTGGATTTACAGAAGGGACAAGAAGCACCTGAGGAGGGAGATGGCACTGGAGGGGCTTCTATATTCCGTACTGCCGTGACAACAGTGCAGGCGATTCTTGGACAATATATAAGTCATTAGGCGAAGAATTTTGTGTAGGAGTTATTTTATTATATGGTTTTGTGTGTTTATTATATGCAGCCTTTTATGTGGAGTACCTTTGGACTTCTCTTGCCCACATGCCAAAGTCGTGGGCTGAGATCCAGCTCGCATCTTACCTTCTTGAGATAGCTTTTTGCACTTGCAGGCTTGGGTAGGTGTTTTCTGCTCTCCTTTCCCATAATGTACCTCGTTGAATTCCAACCCTTTGTGCTGCTTTGATGATTCAAAAGGTGCTTCACAGCAGGCCTGGCACTGTCCTGGGGGTGGTGCTGGGCTGAGGGCTGACATAGAGGAGACCCTTGTGTGGAGGGAGCTTATGCAGATATGGGCCAAGTGGGTGATAAGCACGTGAGTAGACAGAACAATGACAGGTCATGGAAGGCTCTCTGAAGAAAAAATGAACAATATAGTATAGCAAGGTGAAGGCAGCTGGAGATGGGGAAGTCGTGAAGGGCTCTTGAAGAGGGTAATAGCTGAGCTGAAACCTCAGCCATTTAAAGATCTGCAGGAAGAGAGTCCTGGGGAGGAGAGCAAAGTGCAGAGGCTCAGAGGAGGAAACGGTCCTGGCATGTTCAGGTGGAGTGGGTGGAGAATGGTCACCTAGCAAGAGAGTGGGGATGCGCTTGAAGAGATGAGCAGGGGAGGGGATACCAAGCTTTGTTTTCCTGCCAGACTGAGCTTATGTGGAGAGGATTTGATAATCTTTGTCACCATAGCTCCTGGGATGCAGACAGGGCTTATTAACTTTCTCTTTACATACTACTGTAGTGATGTTGCTTGTTAAGTATTTCAATTCCCAGTAAATTTAGAGCAACGAATTGTAACTGGAAAGTAGGCAGGGGTGGAGAATCAACACTAGAGGCAAACACCACTATGTGAAGATGATATGATTGTGGACAGACTGGCAACAAGAAAGGAAATAGGTGGAGAGAAAAAATAGAACTAAACGTCCAGAAATCTCATCAATGTGAGGCCGTTAACTCAGAACGAGCAGCCCTAAGCATCCCAGTAAGCTGAGACATGTAGTCTAGCCTGGTAAAAATGCAGGCTGTTCACAATAAGGATTCTGAAGTACTACCAAAAAGGTTACATTTTGCTTCATGTATTTTGTCTAAGAAAACAGGGAAGTGAATAACATTCTAGAATAATTTCCATTTGAAATGGTTAAAATTTAAAAACAAATCTGGTGCTTAAGGATAAGCTTCATTTATCTGGAAAAGGTACGTTTATGGGATTCTATCTTTTTGAATGATGCCAAGTAAATGAAAATGTGATTGTTTAGCCCTGTGATCTTCAAAAGCCTTAGTACAAGTGGTAGATGATTTCCTGTGACCTCCCAATCAGAGCAAGGAATTATTATTTCTGTTTTTTACCTCCCTAAGAGCCAAGTAGAAAATGACGAGCAAACAATGACATTATTACAGTGGCACTTTAATGGGTGTTCAGGGAACTAAAAAGTCAGCAGAGGCACTGCATGAAATATTCATGGGTAATTTTTTTTCTCGCCTCTTCCCTCTTCAGACACAGGAGTGAAAAGCATTCAGGCCAAAAGTTCTGAATACAGGAAGTGTGTAAAAATGTCTCCCGCTGGCTACCTTTGAGCTTTTAGGGGAGTCGGGGATAGACCAAGCTCTTCCCCTTGAGTCAAAAATTTTTTTTTCCTCATCTGGGCATCGTGGTTTTCCAGTAAACTGAGATACCTCTGCTTCTTACAGGGTGTCCAGGATCCTGAATGGTTATTGACAGTTCCATCTTCCCTTGGTAATGACAGCAGGATTTTGGAGATGAAAATTTTCCTTTTAATGGCTTCTGGGAGAAGGTGGATGGGATCAATCAGACTGGTATCATCTAAGGGAGAAAATGGGGACTAATGGGCTGGTCCAGGGACTGCCTGCAAGCTGTGGACTTGGACAGAGTCAGGAGGTCCCTGGAAGTGCTCATAGGGTGGGGATGATTACACTACGACCTGCTTCTGTCTTAATAATGATCCTTACAGGAAGTGTGGCTGATATATGGTCCTACACTGCATGTATGCACTTTTCTATGGAAACCCATTGGACGAAATTCTAAACTTCTGAAGTCCAATTTTCAGAGAAATACTTTTCTTTTGAGCATGTTCAGTTCTCTTCACTGTGCCCAGAGGCACCTTGCCCTGTCCCACCTCCAAACAGGTACTCCCAGGCCTTTCCTGTATAAAGCCCTTCCATCCTTTCTGGCCTATCTCAGGCACCACCACCTCTGTGAAGTCCTCCATATCCACTCTGACCCAATGGAATCCTTTTTCTTTTCACCTTTCCTGGTACTTGTTGCCTGACCGCCTATTTTGTACCTATCACATTTCCTTCTATTCAGTGGTGTGCTGATAGATGTTTAATAACTGGTTCTCCAAGGGAACATGGGGGAGGCCTGATTTGTAACTCTTGCTGGTTTCTGCGGTGTAAATACTCATGCAGTGGCTTGTTTCAGGCTGACGACATGGTGTCACTGAATGCGGAGTTGGGAGAAGATGTGTGCCGTCAGCTGGTTCCAGCACACCACTGTGTGTGCTGCTCGGGACTCTTCTTGCATGGCTGTCTTACCTCCCCAACTCAACTCTAAGGCTCAGGGGTGCTCAACTCTGACTTCACATTAGAAACCCCTGGGAAAACTATGAAAAACGCTAGTGCCCAGGCTCTACCTCCAGAGATTCTGATTCACCTGGTCACTGGAGGGAATCAGGCATCAGTATTTTAAAAAGCTTCCCAAGGTGACTCAAATGTACAGCTGGAGTGAGAACCACTGTCTGGGGTGCAGATAGGGGTGTTTTTTGGTCAGTTCTTTTCAATGTGTGATCCCTGGAGACTCATCTTCCTAGGGCTTGTTAGAAATGCTAATTTGGGGACCACATTCCAGACCTATTAGATGAGAAACTTGGGGAGAAGGACTAGACCAGCAACCTGATGCATACTCAGTTTGAGAACCACTGTCTTACGTCTTCTGAATCCGTATTAGAACCAAGTCAGTGATGGGCACCCAGCTGTGCCCAATCAACACTTGCTGATTAAAATCTATCAAGGAGTCCATTTTCATGAAGCAAGCTATTTTTTCCTCTTTGTGAAAGGATTTAGTGCAGAGTACCCTAAAATAGAGATTTCTTTTTGCACACTGAATCATGTGGTTCACAAATACTCAAGGATCTAAGACTTAATGTTCATTCAGCTAAGCAGAAACAAACCTACAATATAAAACAAAGAACAGTGACATTCATTTATTTGTTCATTCCACAACTATGTATTAATGGCTTGGAACCTCATGCAAAGTGTGATGAAATTAATTCATTCATCTAATATGATTGATTGGCTGGGAACTCATTCTAGGCATGAATAATTTGTTATTAGTTCACCTTCCCCTATGTTGGCCAATCGGCATCAGGGCAGTATAAGCATGAACTGTTGTGCTTAATCTGTTACTTACCAGATGAGTGATCGTGTGGCAGACCCTTAACTTCTCTAGTCCTTAATTTGTCATAGTTATGAATATTTACATACAGTTTTCTGTTTAACCAACATGCGATATCTATCAAAAACTTACAAGCATCATAAATGATGATGAAAATAGACATATTCTCACTGAAGTCAGAGAAAAAATAAGGATGCCTTGTACTGTTTCTATTTTTCAACAGGTAGTAGAGCCAATGTTTCTCAAACTTAAATGTGTGTGTTAATCACTGGGGATCCTGTTAAAATGCAGATTCTGAGATGTCTGCGGTGGGGCCTGAGATTCTGCGTTTTTAGCCAGCTTCCGGGTGGTGGCAATACTGCTGGCTATAGACCATACATGAAGTAGCAGGGCTCTATGGGGTTTTGGCTGATGCAATAAAATAGGAAAAAGGAGGGGCATGTGAATTACAAAGGAAATATTTGCAAAAATGATTGCTTATTTAAAAAATTTTACAAACCTCTAAAACTAGTAAGAATTTTATGCCTTATACATTACAAGGTGCCTAGCTCCGTGGTGAGCTAGTTGTGAGAGTGAAGTGATGGTTATTTGTAAATTGTAAAGGATTCTGGAAGTTTAACTTAAGAAAGCAATGGATTACAGTTTCTCAAAGCATAGTTAATTGTCTAGCCCATTGATTTTTTTTTCACAGTCTTTAACAAAGATTCACCCAGTAACCTCTAAGAACATGTATTTTCACTTGTGTCTGTGTCCTAACAGTTTCCCTAAGTAGATTACACATCCTTTGAACACAGGGGACTTCTTAACTAACTTTTGGCAGCATGGTAGAAAGAAGGGGTGTCTTGCTAATAGTCAGCTCTGATTGACAGGGCTTCCTGGAGTCTAAATGCTGAGACTGCCTCCAAGCCTGAAGCCACGAGTGCTGTGATTGATTATTGATGTCTGCCTTTGACAGAGGATAGGAAAAGTGGTGAGCTGCTCTCTAGAGCCAGACTGACTTAGGTTTGAATCTCTGTGAAGAATCAGAGACCCTGCCACTGGGTCCCTTTCTAGACCTGTGTCAGCTCCCCAGCTTCACCTTTCTTTCCTTCTGGTCCCATGGGACCTTGTCTTCTCTCTTTACCTAAGCCGCACTTCCTTTGTGCCATGGGATTTCTGCATACATCTAAACAGAGAAGAGGGCAGTCTCCCCAGCTCTGCTCTTCCTCACAAACCCCATTCCTTATGGGCCCAACTTCTAATCTTTCTGTGGAAACACAAACACTAACATGAAGTATTTAAGAGGTTTATGGACCTTAAAGTCATGGGGCTAGTCTCTAGTTTCTAAATAGGTCAAAGGAATTTCTGAACCTCGTCTCCTCATCTGGGAAATTGGGGATAATGATTTTGACATCTCAGGGTTGCTGAGAGGTGAAGTGATAAAATATATATGAAAATCCCCAGCCCAGTGGCTGGTACATAGCAGACCTTCAGTCAGCGTCTGGTCCTTCCCCTGGTCCTCTGCACACGAGTGCAGTTTTTCCACATCGTTGATGTAGGGTGGGAGTTGTGACCTAACTTGGTGTAGAATCTAGATGACCTTCACACATGCTGTTGGATGACGAAAAACGAGAACAATTACTTTATTTAGTAAAAACTTTCAAGGCTCTTGCTCTGTGCCAGGAATAATTTGGAGTGCATCCTAAATATTAAATTATTTAATTTTTGTAATAATATTGTGAATTAGGTAGTATTTTACAGATGAGGAAACCGAGCCACTGAGAAATTAAATATATTGCCCAGTATCACATAGCTGGTGAGTGTCAGAGCTGGGTTCGCACCTAGGGAGTCAGGCTGTGGAGTTTGTGCTTCTAGCCACTCTGCCAGGCTGCCCCAATCTAGGCCTGGGGTGGGGGACATCCTGGTGTCCATGGCTCCTAACTTGACTTTTGGGGCTAGAGAAGGTAGAGATTTGCTTTGTTTCCTGAAGAAATCGCTATCCTCTGGAATTTCTGGAAGCAACATTTCTCCTTGACTTTCAGAAGAAATGACCCAGAAGTAGGTCAGGACGGGAGGAAAGGAGAGAGACTAAGTCTGGGACAGATTCACTGACACTGTAAAATCAGCCCAGAGAGGACCAAGAGGGTGAGGTCATGGTCCGACTGCTGGACTACCCATGAGGAAGCTGAGAAGGTGGGTTAGGAGAGCACTCGGGGGATGGATGCCTTTACCAGATGTGGGTGATATTTGCCTGCTTGGCCCTGTGCTGGAGCCTGTCCTGACTCCTGTGTTGAGCAGTGGGAGGAGCACTGTGGAAAGTGAATGAAGTGGTCTTCTTACGTACCTCTCTCCCACTGTGTTGCATTCACAGTGCTTGTTGGCTTGTCTGTGTCCCATGTGAGCCCTGTGGGAGGAGGTGGGGCTGTGTCTTCTTGTATGCCCTGGTATCTCAAGCACTGGCAGAGTGCTGGACATGTGGTTGGTAAACGAACCATGGATGAATGACTTACTAAAGGAAGGGGCCCTTCATACTGCTAACTGTTGTCTTCCAACATAGTAGCGGTTGTGCATTCACCTTTGCTTTGTCTTGCTGCTGCTGTAGGGACCATGAAAGAGACAGGATTTGGGAGAATCATAGGTAGAAGGAGGAGCAGATGCTACCCTCTGGACTCAAGAAGATGTGGGGCCACAGTACATGAAGAGCATAACTCTCCATGGTGACTTGAATTATTTGCCTGAAAATGACTATTTCCTCTCTATACCCTCCCCAAAGATGCATATTGGCCTTCTGTGACATGTTATTGCATTATTTTCTCCACAATGATTATGGGGTTTAATTTAACATAAATATTGCTCGTGCTGAGTATTATGGGTAAGACCCATTATTCCCTAGATAATGACTATCAGATTTCTAATGTTTCTGGGTTTAGAGGAAGGATGCAGAAAGTGGCCATTTTTTAGATTCTTATTCCTCCAGTTTTTTTGGTGAGTAGCTTCATGTCCTCATGTCCACCTTGCCCCTGATTAAAAATGTTTCTGACTCTCAAAAGCTTATTTTCCCAGCTTAGTGTAAATCCCCCAAGAGCTGATTCTGGGACTTGTTCTAATATGGCCCATAATTTACATGGAGAAAATACTTGTTGAGTTAGTGGTCAATGTTTGTGCACTTAATCTGTGTTGGAGCAGCTGAGAAAATGACCTTCCTAAGAGGGTGGCAAGGTCTGCTTTCTGAATCACTGAGTAAATGAGAAGCTCTAAGGAACCCTGGGATATCTAGCCTCCACACTTGATGAAGTTTCACCTTAAGATGCAGGTGGAACCTAGCTCCTAGGCCTACAGAAATACAATGTTTTTGTAATGCTGAGTCCAGAGGACTTGACTGTGGCAAGCTTTTAGGTTCTACTCTAAAAGTTAAATGTCTTTTAGAATTTCTCTTTAGAATTTTGACCCTCTCCTCTTTCCTTTTAATTTTTTTTTGTTATTTATGTCTATTAGAACTTGGCTGTAGTATAAATGATGGCAGTAGGTGGCACTCTGAATCATTTTACTGCAGGTATAGCGGCATCAAAGCTCATGGCATTCCAGGACAGGACAGATTCAGGGGACAAGAACCCAGGGACTTAACTGGATTAAGCAGAATTAGCACTTGAGTTAAATGTTTTCTGAAAAGAAACCTCTAAATATATTCTCCTTGATCTGGGTCAGAACTGGTAAAGCAGAGTTTCTCAAGGTGTGGTTAACAGGAGAACTGCCTTAGAACTACCTGCCTTATTTGTTATGATTATGGTTTCCTGAGCTCCAAAGCAGGTGCACAAAGTCAGAGTCTGTATGGAAGGCACCATGAATCCCCAGCTTTGTGAGCGCCCCAGGTGATTCTTCTGTGCGCTAAAGTTTGAGAATCATTTGGTGCACACATTTTCCTTTCTTCAGGGGAAGTAAGTAGGCACATCGGAGTAGAGTTCAGTTGTGAGGAGGTGGAGAACAGTTTTTGAGAAATCTGAGAGTTTATTATATTTTTAAAAACTGCCCTACTTTTTCTATTTGTACATTGCATTTTATAGTGCAAGGAATATTACAAGGTAAGTTGTGCTTGGGATGGGGCCAGGAAGAGCGGGCGGAAGAAAGGGAACCCAATACATAGGGAAGAAAAAAAATCACTTTGGCAATCTAATTTTTTGTTTTCCTCAACAGTGTGGTATCCATGGCCACCAAACAGAGCACCTATAATGAGCCAGCGAGTCATTTGGAGGAGATGGTGAAGTTTAGTTCTCTGGTAGAGCTTATTAGTCATTCAGTGCTTGTTGAGGTTCTGCTGATGGAGGATTTGCTATTCAGGAGCTTCACAAGTCACCCCTTGCTCCTTCCAACCCAATTTCTTATGTAAGAAGCATCTGCTTCTCTGCCTAATTGGAGGCCTTCCTCCTCCTGAATGACACTGGGGCGGCCTGACGTGGAAGCACGTTGTGACTGCACAGAGTGTGTGGACAAGTGTGTGAAGACTGGGGCATGGAAGGAGGTGCGGGGCCAAGGGCAGCTTGTGGGGTCCTCCTGCTTATGCAGATGGAATTCAAATGGCTTGAGCGACCAGCTCCACCCTTGAGCCCCCTCCTCAGTGTACTGACAGCAGGCTCCTCTTTGCTGTCTCCTTGCTGTTGTCTCCCCTCTCTCCCTACCCCCATCTTCCAAACCTCCCTGAGTGACAGAGAGTCACAGAACCAGCAAGTCACTTGCACTTAAGGAAGTCGATCTGTCACATTGTGTGCGAAACATGGCTTCACCAGGAACGAGGGAATCATGGTCTGTGGGCTGTTCGCAACTCTGCAGGGAAGTGCACAGATTTGGAGAAATGATACACCCCCAGAGAGCTCTAGATTGCTGCCTGTTGGGCCCCTGCCAGCGTATAGCCTGAGGGAAAGCCAGGGTGACACTAGTTCTCAGGGCCCAGCTCTGAAGGCCACCCTAGGTGGTGTGCCCACAGGGGTGCTTCTGACTGTTTCCATTTCTGAAAATAGTTTTAGAACATAAGTATCTGGTGGGATCTTTGGAGTGCTGCAGTGGACATTCCTGCCCCTTGGAGCGAGGCCAGTCATCATCCTTGGTGTATGTGCCAGGTGTGGTGAGATGCCTGCTAAGGAGCTGAGGGCCCTGGTGCAAGATTCAGCATCATGTGGAAGAGGTTGGCAGGCATTCCCAGAGTCTCATTCTGGTACTGAGAGGGAAGGGGCTCTTCAAGATGACTTGTTAGAGCTAAGGGATGTCCACCAGGTATTGGTGCCAAGCCTCCAGAGGCATGTTCAGCTGCTGAGATCTGAGCTGGGGCTGCCAGGTCAGCACTGACTTGGAGTCTGATGTCGGCTTCTGTCTGCTTCTGTCTGCATGTGTGATCTGGGGTAGTATTTGCCCAGCTGTGTATGTCAGCCCCTTGAAACAAAGGGTTTGAGTTGACAAGCCTTAAAGACCTGGTTTGAGCTTATGAGTTACAGGCTTTGGTCAGATGACTCTTCTTTTAGAGGCCATTTGGGACAATGATAATGGCAACAATAATGTAACCAATTGGGATAATAACTGTTATTTACAACTGCGATGAGCTTCTTGTCACCAGGCGTATTCAAGCAGCAAAGAATACTTTTGAGTGGCTCCAAGATCCCTTTATCCAAACCATCTGATTATTAAAAAATTAGATTCCTGGACCCTACCCCCCAGAAACTCTTAATTTGGCAGGCTTGGGATGGGACCTGGGAACATTGACCGAAAAATGGGTCTGGAACAATGTGCTCTTAGAGACAGGTCCAGGAAGTTTGGGAAACTTACACCCTTTGTCGGAAGTTCACACAGCACAGGAGCCAGATAAAGGTTCTGAGAAATCTGAAAGAGAAGCGATCTATTTGACTTTGATTAGCTCAGGGTTTCCACAGTTGAGTGTGGGACCTTCCTGGAGGGGACCTCCTGTTATGAGGCTACAGAAGCTGTTCCATGGAACTCTGTGGGGATGCTGCTTTTTGTGGGGTTTACTCTATTTCACCAGAAGATCTGTGACAGCACTACCGAATAGAAATACCATGTGAGCCCATATGAAATTAAAAATTTTCTAGTAACCACATTCAAAAAAGTAAAGACAGGTGGTGATTACGTTGAAAAAGAATTTTACTTAACTTGAGTATATTCATGATCTTGTTATTTTAACATGTAACCACTATAAAATTATTAATGTGATTTTGCATCCTTTTTTCTACTAAGCCTTTGAATCTGCATTTTATTCTTGCCGCCCATCTCAGCTGGGACTGGCAATGTGATCAAAGTGCTCGGCAGCACCGTGTGACTGGTGGTACCATGACGGGCAGGGCAGATCTATGAGATCTTTGCTACTTGCTGTGTGGCCCAAAGAGCATCAGCGTCAGTGTCACCTGGGAGCTCGATAGACCTGTAGGCTCTCAGGTGTCACACCCGATCTACTGAGTCGGGATTTGCATTTAGCACTATCTTGGGGGATTCAGTGCACCTTAAAGTTTAGAAGTTGTTTTAGGTGACCTCTCTTCCAATTCTAAGATTTCCTGTGCCTCAAATTCTGTATGGATGCAGTTAGCCGGTAAGTATTGCTGACATGAGAAATAGGGACCTCTTTGTGCAAAAGTAGATGTGGTTTGGCTCTTGGAATGGCTGTTTGGTCCCTGCCTCTGTCAAAGGTCCCTGGGATCCCTGGGCTGAGGCAAACATTACATTATAATGAATTGTTGCAATTTGAATCTTGGTGTTGTGGGAATGTCTTCAGGGGAGTACTAACCAGGGAAGGCTTCCCTGACAAGCAACCTTTAGGATAAGAAGTAAGAGGTATGGATCTTAGGTGTGGAATAGCATAGTTGTGAGCCCTGAGGAGTCCAGAAGGAGGTCCTGAGGCTGGAGAGGTGGCAGGAGTCAAATTCTACAAGGCCACGGAGGCATGGCCCTTCATCCCAGCATGCCATTCTCTTACACGGCATCATACGTATTGATATGCTCTTGTCCTCCTATTAGGCTATGAGCTCCTTACAGGCAGGGACTGAACTGAGAATCCCCCCATTCCTCCCCAGGAGCAGTGGTGTGCTGTGCTGAAGCCTAGTCACTTTGGGAACCCACGGACACATTTTCAGGAATTTTGTGAGCTGGTTAATGCACACGGGTTTGCTTGAAATTGGCCATGATGACAATATTTACACTATGGAAATTGGTAAATGCTATAAATCAGGCTCTTTTATTTTTCCTTTCAGTGAGTTGGTGTTTAAACATTTATCAGCACATGACTGCCAGCCGACACAGTGCTGGGCGTACAGAGCAGGAGGCAGAAGCGGGGAGAAGGAACTAAAAATTGAGAGACACTGACAGGCACTGGCTGTGTGTTGGCGGTCAAGACACTTAGCCTCTCTGAGCTTCTAGCTCCTCATTTGTCAAATGAGGATATCGCGACAGAGATTTGAGAGGATGGCTATGAGATATAATTGAGAAGAGCTGTTGGGGGGAGAGGCCCTAGTTTCTATCAGACAAAGCAGACCGTGTTGATTTCTTCTCACTGTCCTCAAGAACTAGAAATGTCTGTTCTCTGTTCCTTCTGAATTGCTTTTTGATTATAGTTTTAGGTTTTACCATATAAAATGTAATATTCTATGTTGTTTTAATTTTACAAGCTATTTCACATCCTTTTTGGAAGAAGGTGGGATCTGTGCCTCCCTGTAAAGCATATACTCCGTGAATCATTGCTCTGTTTGTTTATTATCACCTACCCTGTCCCCTATGCCCTCTTCCCTCTCCTGCATTCACAGCTCTCAGTAGGAGACCAGCCTTTACTTTGGACTGAGCAGACTGACCCAGCTCTTCCCTGTGACAGCCAGACGGGGGCTGTTATCCTTGGAGGCCCCCTCCAAGTGTATGACTCTATTTTGAGAGGCTGCGTTGTTAACCCTCATGCCTCAGAGGATCTGTGGCTGAGCAGCAGGCCCACTTCTCTGCAACCTGGGCTGATATTGCTATTTCCCAAGGAAAAGGGAAGACAGTGTTGTTCCATGCAGGGTGTCGGCCATGTATTGATTATTTAAGGGTAATATCTCTGGCAGTGGAGCAAACGAGGCAGGAAATGACTTTTGCAGGTGATTCAATGCTGAGACGATGTGGCAGCTTCTGTCCGTGGCCACGAGTCCCAATTATTGGCAAGAAAGAGAGATTTGACCAAGAACTTGCTACCGAGGGCTGCAGGCAGTGAGAAATAACACCCAGGGCATTTAGAACACAGAAGAGCCACCAGGAGGGCCCATCATGGGTTCTGGTCCTGTCATTGCTGTGCCTTGATGTGCAACCTTGAAGAAGTCATTTTCCACTTGCTCCTTAGCTTACCGTTCTGTAAAAGGAAGGGCTTGAACTAGATGATCTCCAATACCCCTCTCAGCACTGAGGTCCTGTGATTTTACGAACTAAACCAACAAGCAGGGACATTCCCATTTAGGCTTGTTTTATGTTCTAATTCCCACGGACATATTTCTAATGGACTGTACTCCAGAGACTCTAATTATTTCTTGTTAGCCAAGAATGATTTTAACAAGCAGCAGTAAGCTATGAGGAGCCTGGTATGTGTGTATGTTTAATTTCAGAATGTTCTGGGAATTCATTGTAACTCAACAAGCATTTATTAAGTGTCTGCTCTTAGGATTAAGTGTGGTGCACTAGAAGCAACGTAAGATTTAGAGTTGGAAACATGGGTTTTGATCTTTGATTTGCAATTTGTTAGCTATGGTCTGCATCTCAGTTTTTCCACTGTAAGATGGGGATAGCAGAGTCCCTTCCTTACTGAAGAATAAATGACACCATGTGTCTAGAGCTCAGTAAGTGTTCCTCCTTTCCCTGTTAGGTGCAAGGCCTTGATCAGGTGTTAGGAATGCAAAGATCATGTAAGTCCAGGGGCTCCTGCCTTCAGGACACCCACTGAGCTTCGGGCAGACAGATGCAGGCTGTGACAAGGAATCCCTCAGCACTTGAGGTGAATGTAATTATCAGGGGCACGAGGAAGAGATGTTCAGCTTGTAGGGTTATGCAGTAGCAAGTCAGTGGCCACTGTGCTCCTGGTGACAGTGAGGAAGTACAAAGACAGTGCAGCCGGGACCAGTTCTGTAAAGACAGAATGACAACTTTGGGCATGGGCACGGCATTTAGACCATCTCCCTCTTGGTAGCAAGTGTCTTCCAGAAAGAAGGGCATTGGCATTTATGTTTCTAGAGTGGGACTAGCATATGGGGGCAGAATGGGATTCTACAGATTAAAAGACATGTTCCTTGAAGCCGCGGATTCTTACCTAGCTGGGAGACAAGGTATGCTCACTTGGACAGCAAGAAGCTGGGGGCAGGGATGAGTCGTTGCTTCTGACCCTAGCAAGGGCATGATGAGGTAGCGCTTTCCCTTCTGCCCCTTTCTTCCTTTTGTTTTCATTGAATAAGCAGATATTGAACACTTGTCAGTGTTGAGTGCTAAGGGTCTTGGCGTGAGTGAACCTGGTACTGCCTCTGGCGGATTCTAGTCTGACGGGCAGACTGACATGTAAACATGTATGCTCTGCAAAATATTACAGGTCCTAAGGACAGAGTGTGGGAACAAGGGTCGGGGTACAAGGTAACATTCTACCTGGATGTGAAGGGTGTGTGGTTGCACCAAGGCATGTGAAGAGGGGGTTGGTGGGAGTCTGTAGTGGCCAGGGGAGATTTTCTGGAGGAAGTTAGCTCTGTGCTGTTTATGCCAATCTTCCTACAGGCCGTGGAGCTCTAACACTCCATGGAGTTCTCTAACACTCCCCAAGTTGGGGAATTCTTATGTCTATTTTGATTTCTTTCTTCTAGGCCAGCTCAAATGTTGCCAGACATTGCAAGGGTAGTTGGAGTTGGCATGAAGCCCTCATCTGAAAGTCAACAGCATTTGTCTTTTGAAAATGGGACAAGACATTTATGCTTAATATTTGGGTATTTTTGTTGTTGGTTTTTAAAAAACATTTTCTTTTTCAGGTCACACTCTGCTCATGAAATAAGATTAATTTGAAATGGAATTAAGTGTCCTGTGTAGGATGTCCTTGCCAGATAATTACATCAAATATCGTTTGCAAGGAAGGTTGTCTTTTTATCTTTTCTTAAAGGGCAATCCGGAGCCCAAACACGTGCCATGCTTGCCTCTGAGAACCAGCCTGTTCTTGGGTCTTTACCCAAGATCAATGTGTCAGCTCATCCTTCACCGAGAACCTGGGTCAGGCAAAATTGTAATAATCTTATATCTCAGGACTCAGAGAACTTTTCTGTACTGTCTCCACTGAAGGTATCAGCTTTAATAAAAATTAAAGTATCTGAGTTTATTCAGTAGCAGGGAAAAGAAATTTTAAAAAGCCTCACAAAGCCCTGCATAGTGCCTCTTTGTTATGTGGCAACAGAGAAAGATAGAAGACCTGCAGAAGGAAGAGGTAGAGATGCTTACAGAATGAGGGCGGAAGTGGGGGTTCTGGGGACCAGAGGCTTATTTGGGTCACTGCGCATGCCCAGGTCACAGCGGAACTTTCAGGTGTCTTCTGAGAGCCCAGGGACAAGCTTCCCTCTGGCACCGCCTTCTCTTGGTTGGGAAAGTTGGCTGGGCCTCACTTTGAGGAAGTCAGAACTCAAGGTGACCTCACTCAACTTGTTCATTTTGCAAATGAGGAGACTGAGACCCCAGCAAGGGAAATTCTGCACCTACTCACTGTGCCTTGACAAATGAATGGATGGGGTGTGTGTGAGCCTGTGGCTGCCCTCCAGGAGTGCTCCGCAGGCACGCGCTAAGTGGCTGGTGGGCAAACGGGATGAGAGCCCACACTCTTCAATCCCAGGCGGTGGGCACCCTTCCTGTGCTCTGTTCACACTTGCTTTAGCTCGGTGAGGGGTATGAACTGAACAAAGACTGGAAGTCCCTGTAGGCAATGACTTTACCTTTCATACCTATTCTTTCTGATCCCCAATCTCAGTGGTTTTCCATCGGGCCATTTTGCCTCCCAGAGAACATTCAGGAATGTCTGGAGGCATTTGCCACAGCCTGGGGGAGGGTGCTACTGGTGTCTAGCGGGCAGAGGCCAAGGATGCTGCTCCACGGCCTGCAGAGCCCGAGATGGCCCCTCAAAACGGGATTATCCTTATCTGGCCCCAAAGGTCAAAGGTTAATAGTGCTGTTGTTGAGACACTCTGCTCATCGGGTTTTGTGGGGGTGTATTTGAAGAAGAAGAGGGTTCAATGTGACTGCCAGAGAGGGTACTCAGGTCACTTTGAGGGTGGATTAGTTTCTTTGCGTTTTACAAGCTTGCCCAAACCTCTGAATTACACAACTAGCTTGCTAAAAAAGATGCATTCCCAGGCCCCGTTCCATCTGTACTAATCGGAGTCTCCAGGGCTGAACCCAGAAATCCGTATGGCTGCTCTGCTCCAAAGGTGATGTTGGCATGGAGCCTGTTTTGGTTGGTCATAGGTTAGATAACAGTGCTGGTTGAACATTTGCTGTTTGCCTGTTCAGGTGTATCTGGATTTAGCCTTAGCTCTGCCATCAGCCGTGTGATCTCGGACAAGTCATGTGTTCTCTGAGCCTGTATTGTCTCATTCTCAAAAGGACTGACCACACGCATCTCACAGTTTGCAGTAAGCATGCCGTGAGATAACCTGTGTCAAAGCTCCTGGTCAACAGTAGGTGTTTGTAGCTGCTGGATGAGTCTACTTTGTTTGATCATAACGATACCTAACAGCCATCAGCTGCTAATATTCTAGGCAACCTGTTAAATGCTTTCACAGTATCTCTTTTCCTTAGCTTCAGAATAACCTTGTTTTATAGCTGCAGCACATTTAAGTTAAGCATCTTGAGATGGAGAGATTATTCTGGATTATCTGGGTGGGCTTGATATCATCACAGGGACCCTAATAACTGGAAGGCAAGAGATGAGAGGCAGTAGGAGATGGGGCAATGAAAGCCAGCGGTTGAATGATTCAAGGAAGGGGTCATGAGCTAAGAAATGCTGCTGGCCTGTGGAGGCTAAGATAGCCAAGGACTTGGATTCTCCCCTGGTACCTCCGGAAGGAGCCAGCCTGGGTGTGGCACCTTAACTTTAGCCCAATAAGACCCATGTTGGACCACTGACTTTCAGAAATGTCAGAGACTAAATCTGTGTTGTTTTTAAGCCACCAAATTGTGGCCATTTGTTAGAGCAGCCATAGGAAACTAGTAGACTTAACTAGAGTCTCATACCCAGAAATTCTGCATGGTAAAAGGGAGGTTATCTAACCAGTCTGGGGACCACACACAACTGAAAAGGCTGGGAGAATTCAAATCAAGGGGCGAATGAAAACATGGGAGACAAAGTTGAGAGTAAGAGGATCCTTCCTCATCCTCTGTTACCACAGGGCAGCTCTGCAGAGGGCTGGGCAGGCTGACAGCCCTGAGATGGCCGGCTGATATGCTGGAAGTTTGGGTGTCCTGGCTGTGACTTTTCTCTTGCCCAGTGATCCCTGGCCCCTTAGATGATGGTCATGCAGGCTGGTCTCTTGCTCTCTCCTTCCCATGAGGCATAGTAGCTCCTGCTGCTGGGTAACACGTCCCAGAGCCGCGTGTGCCTCCCCTGTGACTCTGATTAGACAGGATGGTGGGTGAGGCCCCTCGTCATTCCCCATCGTCGCAAGCACACAATCTCTGTGGTCCCCAGCCTCACCCAGCACTACCTCGCACCAGTTGATGAGGGTGGTGTAAGTGCTGACTAACACGTTATTACAAGTACGAATTATTTAAGGAGATGTGCACATCATTAACCTGTCATTTATCAGAGGGAGGCTTGATGGGCGTATTAACCTTAAGCACACTGCTATTTTGCTTGTGGGAAGGAGGAGAGAGGCAGGTCGGGGGGTGGAGGAAGAGGTGAGGGGTGGTGCAAAGAATTGGCTGCACTGTGGAGGGCTGGGAAGAGTTGCCCTGAGAAAAGAGGCAGAAGAAAAAAAAATCTGAACATAATTTGATAGTGGAATATTTTTGGCTCTGAGACACTGTGAATTAGAAATGCAGAACTCGCACGTTACACATTTAGAGGCATCTGTGAGCATACATACCTACATGATCACTATAATTATAATAATAATGAATGTTCTCTCATGGTGTGACTTATGGAGGTCACCCTAAGAGGAGAAAGTGAAGAGGAAGAGAAATGGAAAGGGAAGCTATTAATAAACCTTAGATGCAACCCTAAGACTTCCGTCATCCCTTCCCACACTGAGCCTGTCCATGCCTGTTCCCTTTGCTAGCCTTTGATGACATATCACCCTACTTGGCCTAGTGTCATGAGCCCTGGGTAGCTGCTCTTATTTCCAAATCAACTGTTTCGTTAGAGGAGAGGGCCAGGTCTGGTCTTGTCCCTGTCTGGATCTGGAGGGACTTCTGATTCAAAAGCAGATTTTCCTTTTGTGGAGTAGTAAAGTTTAAACTGGATCTCTGGGTGGGATGGGGGGAGATAAGGATGATGCCTGCTAGCAAATGCTGAGCTAAGGTTCTCAGACCAGTTACTGTTAGAGGGCAGCCAGGCCAGTGGCTGGCTGAGAGTGTGAGCCAGGAGTTACCTGTGTCTTTGTCAGTCATGAGTGTCTGCTGGTGATCCTTGTCTCATAGGGGACACAGAAGTGTCAGATAACATCTCTCCTCAGGAGCTCACTGTCTTAGGGACAGAATAATGACACACAGGAACTAGCTACTATTACTATTATTATTATATACTGTTACTGGTACTGCTAGAAAAAATATTCTCTAATATCAGAGAGCAGTGTAATTTTTACAAGAGTAATATAGCTTTATTAGCTGTATATACTGCTACTAGTAATAAATGGAGAGTGCATTGTACTTATATAGATGTGTTTTGCACAGAGAATGAGTATCACTGGAGATGAGAAAGAGTAGAAAACTCTGTAGGCAGGTATAGTAGTAATGCTGATGTGTAACATCTGCAGACGTTTTATAGCTCATACCCACCTTTACATCTATTGTGATCCTGACAGCACTCAACTGCAAGCCCACTGAAGTCCAGAGACAGTAAGTAGACTCCTGTATCACACAGCTGCTAAGTGGAGGAACTGGGATTTGAATCCCTTGTGACGCCAAGGCCAGGACTGGTCCCATCCCACCACAGCTGTCTACCTTGCAGACTCAGATGCATTCATAGGTGACAGGTGTGCCGCTGTGCTTTATGTGTGAGCGTCCTTTCATGTCCCCTTTGATTTTCACAGGGAGGGAGTGGGTGGGTGGGATGGGGCTCATTCTTGGCCTTTCAGAGGCAGCCACTTGCTGGAGGACATGGCCTGAAGCCTCCCACTAGCTTCTATGAGGAGAGCGTGGTGATTCCTCAGAAAACACACAGAACTCACACACCGAGAACAGACGAAGACAGACACATACAGCGAACACAAACCAATAATAACCGCAACCACACCAACATTTAACTTGTCATGGTTCCTTGCTAATTGCCAACATCGGGTAGCCTTTCCCGCATTCCCGAAAGGCAGCAGTGTATTGTGGTTGGGGTTCATGTGGTGCCCCTTTTCCTCCTGCTGACCATCAAACTGGGCTGGCGTTTGCAGCTGGTGGACTTTCCCTGGCTCCTCTGGGCCTGTCTGCTCTTCAGCCATCGTTTGTGCACACAGGGGGGTGTCCTTCACCAAAGGAACTGAGGTGGAATTAGGGTGGAGCTGTTAGCTTTACAGACACACCACCAGTTTTGTTTCTCTGTGTGTGTGTGGGGGGGGGCGTGTGTGTGTGTCTTGGTGAGTGTGTTTACCCCACACACAAATGTGCCTGGGCTGAACTTCCCTCCACACTCAATAATTTGGAGCAGAATCTGCCGTCTTGTTCAGGACCATCTGTATTCCCAGCTAATCTGTATCAGCTTTATTATTTTAAGCCTCACGATGTGGTATTTCCTGTGACAGGCAGTCACTGTCACATTCTGCCTGATGCACACTGAGCTTGGAGTTGTTGACTTGGCTTACGGTTGTATCACCTGCTCGTCTGCATGGAGCCCACCGTTCATTCCACTGGCCTGCCTCCACCAAGAGAAAGCAGGGGCTTGGGAAGCACACACAGTGGGCACTGGCTGCCCTTTGTGTGGGGTAGCATGAGCCGGGAGTCACCTGTGTCTTTGTCAATCATGAGTGTTGCTTGTCTGGAATGGGCTTTCCCAAGCATCCTGCTGCTAAAATCAGGGAGGAGATGATTGTGCTAGTGAAAAAAAAAGAGACTGCAAAGATGTCTAGTTTTTCTTTCTCATCAGTGTAGTTAACACACCTTACAAATGGTCATTAGTCTGTTCTTGGGTATGTGCAGAAATGAGGCAGTCACTCCATTCCAAGCAACTCATTCTGTTGTAGGGTCACTGGAGGTGGTAGTATGGGAGGAGCACGGGCCAAGAGCCAGGCATGAACCTGGGCTCTTCTGACTTTCGTACAGATAAGCCATGGGACCTTCAGGCAAGTCATGTGATCTGTCGGGGTCTCAGTGTCCCCTGCCTGTGAAATTGGGGGACTGGGTTTCAAATGTTAGCTCTGGGAAGCTTGGACTTTCTGGAAGGTTCCTCAGGGGCTGCAAAGGCAGTGAGGTGGGTTTAGGTGCTGGGTGGGACCAACAATACTAAATGAGGGTAGTTATGATATTGTGTTGTGTACTGGGCCTTGAGTAAATGACTTTTACAGATAAATAAGTTTTAAAAGAACAGGACTGGGTAATTCAAGGTCCTTTCCAATTCTAATGTTTTATCATCTCTGAAATCTTTGGGAATTACAGTGAAGTCTACTTAGTACAATAATACTGTTTTAAAGCCATTTTAAACAGAACAATTCTAACCCCTCCTAAGAGCCTTTCTACTGCCTCTGACTTTTCTTACATGCAGGTTGCGACAGAGTATTACATCAGAATATTGCAAATACACATTCAGAGGCAGCCCTGGATGGAATTAAGAGGTTTGTTTTGGTGTCCTCTGTCCTTACTTTCTTTCCTGTATCACTCTCCTTTCTACCCCAGGTGCCTCTGTGGTTTCCCATTCTCCACAGACCTTCAGACCTAGCCAACTGTTACTCGGGGGGAAATTCTCTGATAACCTCACCCAGGTGCCTCTGTGGTTTCCCATTCTCCACATACCTTCAGACCTGGCCAACTGTTACTCGGGGGGAAATTCTCTGATAACCTCACCCTGGTTATAAAGTATTAGCTGATGGTGATTTAAAGTGTTCCTGTTTTCCAAAATATCTGGAACATTTAAAAAGCTGAAAGTCTAAGCCTGTTCTTAAAAAATGGATCTCTAGTGGTAAAGTCTGGGGTTCTAAGATAAATTGTGTTGGTTACAGGAAGTTGTGTGAGTCCAGACTGCTCCCAGCATCCTTCAGCTGCTTCTCCTCCATCTCTTCCTCAGCATGTGTTTGCCTTAGAGGTATATTTCCAATTTTGCCTTACAGAAGGGTTTCCAAAGGTAAATCCCTCAGAATACTAATCCTAAGTGCTCTGAGATAAAACAGAGAAAAAAACAGTTCCAGTTCTCAGAGTGGCCCAGTGCCTTTGGGAAAATGCTGGGTGTTATGTCTCATTCAGACTCTGAGCAATCCCTCAGGAAAGATTTGTTTAGTTCAGTGTTTCCCAAACTCTGACCACACCATACTATTTTTCTCTAAGTAAAAAGTGTTAACATCCCTCACTGTTGGACATGGAGATTCTAGAACGGTGGTTCTCATGGGGGTAGGGGGACGATTTTGCTCTTGGGGGCACATTTGACAAAGTTAGGAGACATTTTTAGTTGTCGCAGCATGCAGAGAAGAGTGCTGCGGCATCGGCTGAATAAGGGTCGGGCGTGCTGCCTCATGTACTAAATGCACAGGACAGCCACCCTCGACAATGAATTATCTGTCCCCGAATGTCAGTAGTGCCGAGGTTGAGAAACTCTGTTCTAGAGATAGACAGGCACAGGGTCTGTTTACATGCAGTGCAGAGCCCTGCAAAATCGGGTACTGAACCCAGGCCTTTGGTGAGGATGACTGTTTTCTGAGCAATGCTGGAGGAGCTGCACCCAGGTGACCTTTCCCCGGACACTACCATAACAGAGCCAGAGCCGAGCACTCCTTCCTGTTCAGAGGCAGCACTCGGCTTCCCTGCATCCCCCACGTGGGCAGGGATGAAAGGCCCTTCTCACTGCAGAGCTTCTGGGATCAGGGCTGACGTGGTGCATCACCTTGTTCTTCTCCCTGCCCAGATTCAAGCAGCACCATTATAGGATGAGCCTATTTCCTCGGCTTGCAGACTGTGCTTTATTTATTTCTTTAATCTCGTTCCAAGCTGCTTTTCTTTTTCACGGACTGACAGGGCTTGGCTGCTCCTTCTGGAGATGTTGACTTGGTGGAAAAATGTGCTTGCTGTCAAGTGCAAGAGCGTTCCTGGGGCTGGGATTCTTTTAGTCCTGGTGATTTATCTGTTTCCATAAAGCAGAGCAATGATGCTTGTTAGTCAGCGAAACTTAACACCTGCAGCCTCCCCCACACAATCCCGCTCCACATCACAGAGGGCAAAGGGCACGGTTCCGGTTCTCAGGTTTTCTGATTCTCTAAGTCAGGGAACACGGAGCGTTTTGTGGCCATGGATCCCTTTGAGAATCTGATGGAAGTAATGGACTTTATTGCAGAAAAATGCGTAGAGATGTAGACACACATTTTGCATGTGATTTGGGGTGGTGTATGGACCTCTGTTCATGAACTCAGTTTACTGGATAATGCCTGATTTACTGGACATTCCTTGGGACCACGGCTGCCTTTGTGTGTCTGCACTGAGCATCGCCACTGGGGAGCACAAAGGGAGGAGTCACCTCAGCTCCCGACCTCAAAGAACTGATGCTCTTCGAGAGTCACAGTTTAACACAGTGAGTTAGTAACTCCTTTTTAGCTCATTCATTCATTCAGCACATATTAAGTTCCTATATGTCAAGTGCAGTATTAACCACTCGGGAGCCAAAGATGAAAAAACAATCTTTTTAACAATAAATGTTACAGTAATTAAAAGAAAGACAAAAAGTAAAGAAAATTAAATCCTGAAGACAGAAGCTGAGGAGTGGCTCCAGGCTCAGATGCACAAGAGCAGCTCATCCCGGACCAGGACTTCTAGCCTTGGTTCCCTAGGTCTAAGATCTACCTGCTGTGGTTGAAGAATTGTGCAGAATCAGGCAGGGTCTGCCTTGGTGACTGGCGCTTGGTCCTGGACTCCAGTTTGGCCTGAGAAGCACTTTAAGAAGAGCAGTGGAAGAGTAGAACCTTCCAGAGTTCCAAGGCAACACGCTTCCCCTTTTCCATGCCCTCTGCAGAGCAATGGCTACCTGCATGACTTCCTGGAGTTGTGATAGACAAGAAACAGAGGACACACAGTCTGCACCCAGTTTTAGGACTTGGCTCACCAGATGAGGTCCCCAGCCCCCACAGCCCCTACCAAGCACAGCAATGAACTTGGTAGGGAATCAGGCTGACTTTCCTGAAAGCAGGAAACTTACTGACAGGGCTCACTGCTGTGGGAGTCCCCACGGAGGGCGAGCCTTGTGGAATGATGAACACCTCTGCAGTGAATCATGTTATTGCCACGGTTACCTCAGTTTGGTCTGCATTGTTTGGGCTCCATAACGAATCATAATGAATCCAATAAAACGACCTTTTTGCTGACTAGGACACATACTCGAGGGCAGCCTGGGAAGAGGACAAGCCGGCCTGTTTGGTAAGGCTGGTGAGCCCTTTGAACTCAGCTACAGTCCAGCCTAACCCTTGGGCTGGATGGGCAAGTGGGATTTATTTTTCCAGGAACAATTAATGCCTGCACAATGTTGTGATGATCTCACCTGAAGAGGGACAGTGAAGCCATAGCAGTTGGACTCAAAAGAAGAAATCACTTTTCCATAATTGGTACCTTGTCATTCTCCTCTTAAAGATGCCCAGCACCACTCCCCAGCTCTGAGTCCCCCCCAAACCGCACAGTAGGGAAAAAGATCCCATAGAAATTATAGTTGTATGTAGGTAACAAGAACTAGCTACAAGCAGGCAGCTCTCGGTCGTGAAATGGGGGTTACAATTACAGATTTATGGGGCTCCATTTTCTGCTTTCAGTATAGCCGGTTCACATTTTAAACCAAGAAGCCTGTCACTGTACCCTGAGTGACCTCCTTCCAGCTCCTGTGTCAAGAGAGATTTATTATTTTTATAGACTCTGGTCATAGCAACTCCCTCCAGATGGACCCGGGGAGGGAGGATTTTATTTTATTTCATTTGCTGAGAAACATGGCTCTGCAGAGATGTTTGTTCTGTCTCTCAGGGTAGGCTCCCGAATCTATGTGAAGAAGGTGGAGAAATTCAATCAGGCAGTGGCTGTGTTGAAAGAAAACTAACATGGAGCCAAAAGACTACATATAGCCGCCTTGTAGTAACAGAAGACAGGAGCAATAGCCATAATGTCCATCAGCTGGGGACTGGCTAAATCAGTTATGGTCCATCCATAAGACAGAATATTATACAGCTGTTAAAAGGAGTGAAGAAGATTTATTTCCACTGGTAGGGACTGATCTCCATGGTATAACGTGAAACGAGAAAAAAAACGTGTGGTGCAGTGTATATAGCATGTTTCCATTTATATAAAGTTATGAGTGATCCATGAATATGGACTTGGGTCTACAAGGGTGATCTCTATGAAGATTCACAAGAAATTTGTCCTGGCATTTGCCACTAGGGAAGGACTAATTGAGGAACAGGGGAGGTGGGAAAGCTTTTTGTAGAAAAATGCTTTTGTGCTTCTGGACTTTTTTTTTGCTATATGCTTGTATTACTTTCTCAAAAATCACTTACGGCTAAAATATGAATTTCAAATCTAATAATGTCTAGGAAGGTTTGCTTTTGGAAGGATGAGCAAATTGTGGTTTGAATGTGACTAACTGAAGCTACCCAGAAATGAAAAGTTGTCTCCAGGAACTCCCATTATTGTGTGGGATTTATCACCACTAATGATAAGTAAGAACTCGAACCTGTCAGGTGAGGTACAATTTTACCTTCATTTATGGGGATAAATTGAGTACATTATGGTCCACATAAATTGCATTTATACCACACCAATTTGTTATGTGCTATCATCTTTTAGAAGCTCAGACTTCCCTCCTAATGACATCATTGTTCGTACCACCGAGGCCCCCTGCCTTTTCTGACCGTGTCTTGTTATTTTTCATCAGAATTGGGGTGGACAGTCTGTTTCTTGGGGCTCTCAGAATTTCCTGTGAATCAGGGGTAGCCCAAGTGCTTGAAATATCCAAGTAAGGGAGGCAATAAAAGCGGTGAGGACTTTGGCAACCAGAGAGGCATGCCCCTCTTGGAAAAAATCAAATTCAGCCTGAAATATCTTATTCAAGGCCTTGGGGATTCTGCAATCCCTTTCCTAAACATTTCTCTGATGTCCCACCTTCCTCATTCGGTAACACCCAGCTCTGCACGTCTGACAGAAGCTCACTAGTCAGCAAGCACCCTTCTGGGTGTTGGTGTTGAGAACCTGTGGGGAAGGTTGACTAGACGGCCGGGAGGCTGCCTGGCTCTTTGCCTCTCTGTGCGTTCTGCCCCAAGTTCTTGAAAAGACATCTTATCTTTTCTCTTGGACATCCGATTCCTGGAGGGCATGGGCCTGTTCCTCTCCTCACTCAGGGCGGAGCTAACACACCTTGCCCTGGGCTTCTCTTTGAAAACCAGGGTTATGCAGGGCATCCCCAGGGTTATAGCATTATAACTAGGAGACGCCCTTCCCAGGGCCTGCTTCTCTGACAGAAAATGTAAAAACCGGAACAGACTTGCTGAGAAAATTAGAAACGGATAGAAGCATTCTCAGCACAGTATGTATTCAGAATAAGAGGAAACATTAAGAGGACAGTGGCTGCCCTTTGGAAGTGTAGCCGTCGTGGAGGTGAACACTTTGGTCTGCCAGCTCCATATCTGACTGTGTGACTTGTGGGGCAATACTTCTTACGTCTGGCTTTCTCTGGCTAGTAGGGATTGTGGCTGTCTCAGTCCTAACCATGTAGGATAGTTCTCGATTTTCCCTCATCCTTAATGGTTCAGCATGACTCAAGGGATTCTGTGCCGATGCTGACATGACTCTCCTCAGTAACTCACTCGTATAGGGGCGTCTCCCCCAGAACCCGAGAAGGGGAGCCCAGCCAGCCTGCATATAATATGGCCTCTCCTCCTTACAGAGGCACCAGTGTGCAGACGCGCCAAAAGCCAGCCATAGTGCTCAATAACACAGCAGACAGTGGTTCCTGTAAGTCACTGAAAATGGTGCTGGGAAGACAATGTAGGGTGCATAAATTCAAGTACTTAGCCAGAAGCCCATTAACTTAGGGTGGACAGAAAGAAAGGAAGAGCCTTAACGCACCACTTCCTGGTAGGAGTGTGCCATGGCTGGGGAGGTAGGAGAAGGGGGAGCAAAGCATAAACTAAATTGGAAAGAAGGCCAGAGAAACAGACAAAAAGGGACAGAGATCCTTCTCAAGACAGTGGGAGAGAAAAATCTGTGGTCTTGCATTGGAATCCCCAGGTAGACTGATTACCATTGGAAGGTCCCGGTGTCCTCGCTGTTGGGACAGCCCTTCCCTGTCTCTGAAGTGTAACAGTTGACCAGTTGACCCATCAAGGGACTCACATGTCACCTCCTCCCTGAAGTCTTCCCTGATGTTCCGGATGAAAACAACCTTCTCTCTTAGCCTTAACTGTTTCATTACTTATCTCTCTCAGTGCTGACTTTCTACCTTTTGTGATTTTTTTTTTGTCCATTTTTCTCCCCCTGTAAATTATAAGATCTCTGAAGGCAGATATTACGACTGGGTGACCGACAATTTGGCAACCACTTTACTGAATGTTTATTATGTATCGTGTCCACTGCTAGTGGGGGATACTTAGATGAGCAAAATGTGGTCTTGGCATTAACATCATTTACCTTTAGCAGAATCAGCTATGGTTCTTGAATAGTATGTGCAATCTCTATCGAGTGGGCCAGTCTCAATCCTCTCTTTCCTGTTTGAAGGATGAGGAAATTGAGGTCCATGGCTAATGACCTTCCTAAGATGACCTTCACTCCTAGTTTGCACAGAGATGGAAACTTGGGCAACTCTCTTCTTGCTCTATTTTATACTACAAATTGCACTGGCCAGGTTTCTCATAGATGAAAGGGAGGACTGAGAGAGCCGGGAGATAACCCTAACCCCCACAGGTGCACGAGAGCTAAGAAAGAACATGTATGAGCTATTTAAGGCCAGGAGGGTGGGTGTGTCTGAGAAAGGTGAAAAAAAGGGTTTTAGGAGTGGAGGGAGGAAGGCTGTGGTGGAGGGAGAGGGCCGGGCTTTGGGCAGGCAGATCCTGGGCTCGGGCGACTGGTGAAGTCAATGACAGAGACAGCTTCTTCTTTAACTGGTCCCTTCTTCTTTCCTGGTTGCTATGCAGCTAAGTTAGAGCTGTAGGGTAAGGCCAGAAACCATCTTATCCAGCCCTTTGTCTTTATGCCAGTAAGACATCGCCTCCATTTGACAGATAACTTAAAGAGGCTCGGTGGAGTTTAAGTATCTAAAACGAGGAGAGATCTCTGGTTGATGATAGCCCAGTGGTGATCAATGGTATGTCGAGTGGCCAGTTTGTGAACATTCTTTCTGATTAGGATTTTGATAGAATAAGGCAATTTTCTGTCCCTCTGACCCTCATTGTGGAGCATGGCTGGGTTGGTGTCTACAACTCTGCAATCTGGCTGCTGTGCTTGGGTGACATAGGAAGACTCAGAAGGGTGTTCACGCTGCTCTGAGAAGGTCTACAGTTGGAGTTCAGGATCCTGAGGCCCCCGTGTCTCCTCAGCCCTTCTCTCCTCATTTGTGCAGATGAGCTTTTCTGATGATACCTAATGGATCATTCAGAGCTCTCTGCAACCCCTGGATAACTGGAGCTTTTTCCAAATTGGGAATCTTCAGGTGGTTGTAGTCAGAGCAGATAGTTATATTTTTTCCACTCTTCTTTTTATTACAAAGCCGTGATTAAAATCTTTTGCTGAGACCAGACTTGTTATATTTCTGCTTTGGAATCACATCAGAAAGAAGGAGGGGAATGGATTGGAGGCATAAGTGTAGCAGGAAACTTGGACCAGTGTTGACATTTCCTGCAAAGAGAACCTCATGTTTTGGGGATGGTTCTGGTCTGAAATCAAAACTTTACAAACCTGCCACATGTACATACAGATGTATATGTGTATATATGTAATTTGCATATGTAATTATGTATAAGTGTGTATGTATATATGCATTTATTTATATTTTAATATATATTTATACTTGCTATATATTAATATATATTATTTATTATATGTTATATTATATATTTATATTTGTATATATAAAATATGTATGTATGTTTCTCATTTTATTTCTCACAACAAACTTGGGATAAGCATCATTATTATGTCCATTTTTGATAAAAGAAGAGATTATCACTTTAGAAGTGAGTTATTTTGAATGTCAGATAACGTAACCTCATCTCATCTGTGTGAATTTTTTAACCTAAAGTGGCTGAATAGGAAGTTGAAACTCTATGTACAATAAACACAGACTCTACAATTAGAGTAATTAAAATAATGAGTCTGCACTCTTGTTCTTGCCCAAGGTCACACAGTCAGTGTTCTGTGAACCTATAATTCAATCTAAGGTCAGCCTGATTCACATGCTTCTAGTTCTTCCTGATTGAAAGTAAACAACACTAGAGAGCTACATTTAGGAATTTGGATTCTGACCCCACATAACCATTGAAAGCTCAGAGGGAAGCTAAATGTGAGATCTGACAATACATTTTCATAGGATAATATTGCTAGGAGGTTGGCGGATGGGTGGGAGGCTGTGAGAAAGAGGAGGGATCGGTTCAAGTCCATGGTATTACAGTATTTCAGATAAAAGATGATCAAATCTGAACTGAAGTTGTGAGAACAGAGACTGCGATAACAATTTGTCATTGCAAAGATTGAGTTCCCAGGACTCAGCGATGATTGAATGAGTTTGGGGAACAATTAGGTCAGTAATATGCCTTTCATTTTTCTGCTTGGGGTTCCAAGAAGTACAGTGACCCCATTAACCATGTCAGGAATAGAGACAGAGGAGGGATCTTCGTTAACAGGAGGGCAAGGAGGAGAATGTGTATGATTTTGACATACTATGTCTGAAATACTGGTAGTTCAAAAGGTTGGAGTTTTCTAGGAGGTAGTTGGATTTATGGCACTGAAGATCAGGCAGGAGGTGGGGGTAGGAGAGGGAATTTTTGGATCCATTGGCATTTGTTAGTGAAGCTGTTAGAGTTGATTAAATTTCCCAGGAATGGAATGTGGAGAGAGAGAGAGGAGCTGAACATGGAACTCGAGCAATGACCAAAATGGAAAGGGTGGAGCGAGGCGGGTCAGCAGTGGCAAAGCAGGAAGATGCTAGGAGAGTGTTTGCAGTTCAAGGACTGGACATTTCTCTTGCCTTATTTTCCAGGCCAGAGAAAAGTAATATGCATCTGTTATTATCCTTGATAGCTGCCTCTGAAGAGTTTTAAGATCTCCCTCTTCATCCCTGAATTTCTGGAACAGTCATGATTCCAAGGTAGCTACTTGGCTCTTTATCACTTTGGCTTCATGGTAAAAAATGTTCCAACCATCAACCCTTGAAGGAAAACAGGTACACTGGGGGGAAAACCTCATGCTTCACTCCAGAAAGCTGATGAGCAATACATGTATGACATTTTCCAAACAGAAAACCTGGACACAATATCTGATAAAAATATGTGCATGAAGTCTGACAACAGAACAAAGTATATAGACGAGAAAGACAAACAGTGATGTGGGAGCTCTGGGCTTGGAACAGGTGCCTGGGCTGGGGAGTGGGGAGTCTTTCAGGAGCCCTTTCAGGAGCCCAGCGATAAATTAGTTAAAGCAATCCTGGGAAAATGAACCAAAGGATCCTCCATTAGAAGGATTTTAAACAGAAGATCAAGAGGGGTATCGAGGTAGATTTTGTGTATGTGTGTGTGAGAGAGAGAGAGAGAGAGAGAGAGAGAGAGAGAGAGAGAGATTAAAATTATCCAGTATAGTTGAAGAGGAGGATAATATTTGGAAAGTTACATCAATAGACAACACATACCTACATACCTTCTTACAGGTCTTGCCATGAGGACAAGGGATAACATGGAGATCCAGGAGAGACCATTTGGAGTTGAACTCCTTAGATAAATACAATAAATACACTAAGTATGCTCTGGATTTCATAGTCTTACAGCCATGTAAGGCTTGGAAAGGATGAGGAGGCTGCTTTTCTCTACTCTAAGGGAGGCCCTAGCTGTACTCAGTAAGGGATATGGAGGTGATTAGGACAAGCCACAGTGGAGACTGATGTCTGAGAACAGCATTCTCAGGCATACCAGGCCCAGACCCTCCTTTTTATAACAAATATTTTGAAACAATCACTTTACAGTACTGAAATGAAATTCAGAGTTAATGTAACCTGCCTACACACTTAATTAAAATCAACATAATGCTCTAACTCTAATATAAAGGAGAAATAAATGGAGGGTAATTTATAATAAAATAGTGTACATTTCAATAAATGCTCAGGTATGACTACACTAGAGGATACAATGAAATCGTCATATGCTTGCTTCTATGCATAGAATCACCATAAGACAGCTACAAAAGCAGACTGATACAGGTATGTGGTATTGGCAATTCAAACACCATAAATGGTATTGCCATTTATTTTGTGACTTTCAAAAAATGGTAAATACTCCTTGTAATGTTCTTTATAAAACAAAAGGCAGTCTTTTCTCAATCCACATGGTAATTGTTTGCTTAAAAAATTCAGTCTATTATTAATACATTGCAAAAATATTTGCTGCTTGTATGTAAAATGAATTTAGATTCCAGGCTTGGTTAATGGCAAGCAGGTTTTTCCCTGCAAGAATGCCTGATGGCTGTTTCAAGCTGTGTGTGATGTAAGGTGATTTTCTATAGTACGACAGAGTATAGAATGTTCAGCATCCTGCCTCTGTCCACTAAATCCAGTATTGCCGCATCTCACCAAATCTTGAGAATGCCCCCTAAGGGCTACTGGATCTCCTGTTGATGACCCATGTAAGGTGTCCAATAAAACATATATATGAATGAGTTGGTGGTGGCCAAGAAAAGACCAGTTCTACTGGGAACCAAAGAGCTCCTCCAGTCATCCTCTGTAATAATTTCTTGGTAAACCCCAGGAGCTGTCCCTGGTGCTGCTTAGATTTTGGTGCAAGCTAATTTGATTCTTACAGATAGACCAAATCCAAGTCCCACCTGCCATCATGACTCCTCTTGGGTCCTCGCTTCCTGATCCAAGGCTCTAGGTACCAACTTCAGCTTCCTCCATACTGTGAGTTATGTGTGCAATAGCCAGGCCACCCGCAAGCCCCCTTGCCCTGCTGTGGACCATCCTGAGCAGTGGTGTGGCTTTGGCTGAATCTTCTTGGTTGGTTCAAAAGCAGGAAAAGATAATAACTTCTAAGATGTTTCATAGAAAAGTCCTCAAGGAGGGATTCCATGAGTTCTCTACCTTTTAGCTGGGTGGAGCATATTGATTTCTCATATTTGGATTTAATAGGGCCTAAAATTTCCATAGTTTGTTCTGTATCTGTGAAAAGCCTTTCAGTGCTGTACCTTCTGTAGTCAAAGCTCTTAACAGTATTTTCCAAAGTGTGAGGCTTGTAGGAATTCATCTAATGCATGGATATGGCAGTAACATTCACTCATTTGGTGAGATAATTAGTCCTTTTTCAGTTTACTTTTAATTTCTTTAGGATATCAGGGGGAAAATCTCAGTTTGGGGCTAGTGTGTCTTTAACACCTTTCTAACATTTGATAATCTCCTATTTTGAAAAACACAAGGCCAGCTTCAGGGTCAAAGCCCACAACAGGGGACCAGTACTGACTAGACTGTAATAGCCATGTTTTCCCTGTTTTGCAGTCATTTTCGTGACTATTCTCCATTTGTAGCAGGTGATACTGATTTTCCATTTTAGTGGTCATACCAAGTTTTCTTTCAAAATCAATTAATTTTAGTGAAAAGAAGAGCCAGTTTAAAGGAATGCTTTACATTTAGTACAGGTGCCATTACACAGATGTAGCATGCAAAAAAGGTGGTTCATGAAGGACTGATGTCTAGGAAACATTGCCATTTTGTATCATTCAAGGGGCAGGTGCCTGGGTGTAAAACAAATTCTGGGGCAGAGGCAGGCCAGGGTTTCTGGGTATTGGCTGGTTGTCAGTTCATTAAATTATTGGTTTCTTACACAGACCCACTGCAGACTATTAATATTCTTGTTGCTGTCTTTGTCCCTGGATGGGACAGCAGCATGCTAATGCCTCATGTAATTGGTGATGGATGGCCCCAGCCTGTCAGTCTCTGACACTTTAAGTGTTCAGTAATTTCATTATCTGCCCATTTCTCTACTCTTCGCAGATGAGCACTTATGACAAGGTGGCATCCATCTCTAACGACATGGGACAGTCTGGCTTTCCCGAGAATCATTCTGCCTTTGGGAGGGGTGAAATTCTTTGAAAGAAAGCATTTCCTGTTTTTCTCCTTCTCAAGTTTAGAGCAAAGTAAGAAGCTGGGCCAAGAGTATTTGCTGCTGCAAAGCAGAAAGAGAAGAGTAAGTCCTCTAGGTAAGAGGTCTGTAAAGCGAAATGTTTAGTGACTAATGACAGTGCTTGAGTTAAATGTTTGCTAATGCAAAGTGGAGTTAAAAGATTTTTTTCCCCAAATACGTTTTTTTTTTACAACAAACATTGATGTAGATCAGATGCCCACCAAATAAATTCGATCAAAGGAGCTACTTTTGCCATTGGTTTGATAGCACCAAAATGTTTGCCAAGCCAACCTTGGCCAATTTTGCTGCTCTGAAAAAAGAAGCAAAACTTTGAGTCTGAATCAAGGGTAATTTTTTAAAAGTTGAGAGACAGACCATATGTGTGTTGAGTACTTACAATACTGGCTGTAATTGTCTGACTAACTCCTATGTGTCATATACATTTGTTTCACCTTATCTTTATAGCAAACTGTAGCTTCAGAGAGGTTCCGTCAATTGCCCAAAGCCACACAGAGGGCAAGATGGGACTAGGATTTGAATTTCACATCTCCAACTAATGTCTCTACATCCAAAATCCATGTGTTTGGGGCTTAGCTGCCTTTTTTGGAGAAGAATCTTTCTAGCCTGGGTGGAAATATCCCCTCCTGCTCCTTTTTAAAATTGCAAAACTCTCCCATAGATAAGAGTCACCTTGGGTAATTGAAGAAAAAATCATCTTGGGTGTTTGAAGGGAAGAGGAAGAAAAAACACACATACACAGGTTCCTGGGCTCCAACCCATATCTCCTGAATCAGAGTTTGTGAGGGTAAGGCCTGATCATCTGTCTAATGAGCTCAGCAGATGTTTACAGTCATCAGGTAAATGTGAGAAACAGTGCATAATCTCATAAGGTAATCCCAGGGATGATATTCCAAATAATTAATACTTAGGGAAGGCCTGGGCTCTGACCAATCAGAAAAGACCCTGGCTAAGCTAGAGTAGAGTCCTAGAAATCCTGTTAATGCCAAGCCTTAACTCCCTAGGTACAGGATATAGGAAAAGTTAGGAGGTCTAAGCAGAGGGTTTAGGGCTGCTTGGGTGGTGGTAGGATGCATGAGAATCTTGGAACAATAGCTTTTTACTAATGGGTCTAGAAATATGTCAATATTTTAACTGGTATGACTGTACCAGTGAGCTCCAGTTGAGAATCAGCCCTGGTCACCCTCATGTGAGAAACTGCAAGCTCTTGCTAAAGGCTTCTTTTCCTGTAAGTTCCATATTTTTCAAAAACTTGAGCCATCTGCAATGAGAATCAAAGGAAAGATCTTTAAAAAAATGAAACATTGATACCACTGCACACCTAGTAAAATGGTAAAAATCCAGAACACTGATGACACCAAGTGCTTGTGAGAGGATGCAGAGTAATAGGAACTCTCGTTCCTTGCTGGTGGGAATGCAAAATGGTACAGCCAGTTAGGAAGACAGTTTGTCAGTTTCTTACAAAACCAAACATACGTTCACGATACAATCCAGCAAAATTTGGTAGTTAACCAAAATGAGTTGAAAACATATGTCCACACAAAACCTGCATATGGATGTTTATAGCAGTTTTGTTCATAATCGCCAAAACTTGGAAGCAACCGAATGTCCTTCAGTAGGTGAATAGGAAAATAGACTGTGGTACATCCATACAATGGAATAATATTTGGCATTAAAAAAGAAATGAGCTACTGAGTTGTAAAAATAAACTTAGAGGACCCTTAAATGTATGTTACTAAGTGAAAGAATCCAATCTGAAAAGGCTCCATAAGGTCCAACTATATGACATTCCTGGAAGAGTCGTACCAAGGAGACAGAGAAAAGATCAGTGGTTGCTAGAGGTTAGCGGGAGGGAATAGGCAGAGCACAGAGGACTTTTAGGGCAGTGCAAGGATTCTGTGTGATACTGTAATGGTGGATACATGTCATTATACATTTGTCAAAACCCACTGACTGTACAGTAAAAGTGAATATAAACCATGGACTTTGAGTTAGACCATGTCAGTCACTGAAAGAACCTGAGCCTCTAAATTTCCTTCTTCATTCCTGGTTTTTCTGATGATCAGGCTCATCCCCCCCTTAAGCTACTAATTTCAAAAACTGCCTCTTCTATGAAGCACTCCCTGATTCAGGTAGCCAGGACTGACTCCTCCTTCCCCTTAATCTGTAGAAATTGATGATTATTCTATTTCTCTTTTCCATTGCTGTATTTTCACTCATTTTAGTGTAGAGAGGCAGCTTCAATGCAGGACTAAGGGGCATAGTCAGGCAGCCTGTGTTCAAATCCCATTTCTGCCACTTGTTGTTGGTGTCACCTTGGGAAGCCACTTTATTTATCTGCCTCATCTATAAATGTGGGGGAATCTTGTCTGGAGCTTAGGGCTACCAAGTTAAGGCATAAGAACTTTTACTGTCCATTTTCTACTTTGCTTCTTTCCCTGGAGAGAAACAGGGTTGGGGGTAGACAGGCTCTGTGGTGCAGCAGATCTTTGATTCTGACCTTGGAAAAATTATTTAACCTTTCAAACCATAATCTCATTTGTAAAAAGGGAAGTAAAAAGGCCTACCTCTGGGTGTAATTTTGAGGGTGAAAATATGACCCCTGTAAAATGCCCAGCTCTGTGATTGGCTCAATCGGTGCTAATATCCCTTTTGTCCCTGTCACGCTTGATGGTGTAAACACAGCGAGCGTGTGAATGAATGAATGATGCATGGCAGTGGAGTGTAACTGGAATCTTTGAAGGTAAGATAGGAATCTGTGGCCAACATAATTTTTACCTCTTAGGACTTTCATCTGGGCATGTTTTGAAGCAGAGCCTGAGAGGAGGAACTAAAGCATTGAGGCATGCAGTTAGTTCTGAAACCAGTGGGTGAATTTACAGATATGTAAAATCTTACAATGTCACTGTAGTCTATGGCAAGGGCAAGCTTCAGATCCTGTGAAAAGATTCGAAAGTTCTACCACTTCTGAAGGTCTTAAGTTTAAACGTTGATAAGAATAGAACTTACAGTGATTTTGAAAGATTCTGGCTTCTTTGATGCTAAAATGGGAATTGTATTCTCTGAGATCTACTTCCCATTGCCAGCTCACTGAGCAATTGCTCACATTCTCTCTTTTCACTTTATTATATTTTAAGACATTTAAAATATTTTGGTGAATCATTCTTCTTGGTAATTAGATGTAGTGATTAGAATAGCTTTTATATTCCAAGGCATTAAGTTTCTTTTATACACCTCAACATCATCATTTTCAGTAATGGCCTTGTATTTAACAATGGTTTTGCGAAGATGCTGGCTAGATCCCTGAATCCAAGAGAGCCTTTCAGATGATGGGAATAGAGGACCTTAAATTTCCTTATGCTGGTTATATTTGACAGTGGACTCATCCAGAAGGAGAAAATAGAAGAAAAACTGAAAAGAGATTGGGCTTGATGGCATTTGTGCAAAGTTGTTTTTCAGCATTTTGTAACAGCTCTTGGGATTGAGATAGAACTTTTCAGCCTGAGCTGATAGATCTCTGGGATTTGAAGGATGAGCTCCTAGCCTGTGGTTTCTCCCAGAAAGCCATGGGCTCCTTCTGGAAATAGCCCAGAGGCAGCTTCAGTTGGGAAAGTGGAGAGTGCAGGACTGAAACCCTAGTTCCCGCACTGAGACTCAGGTGGAGCAAAAGCAAAGAAAGGAAAGGAACTCTGTGCCTCCATCTGGTCTGCTCCAAGGATCCAGGTGGGACCTACTGAGCATCTATACGAATGAAGCATAGAATGTATTACCATTCAGAACCACAAACTACTTTTGGTCATTTGAAGAGGTCGTTATTCTAGTGTTGGGGCCAAAAGTCATGTAGTCAGAGAAGATCCTGAAGAGGGATAGGAGGCACCAAATTGAGATTTTCACACTCTTTCTTTTTCCCTCCCGCACACCTGATTAGTTAGGTCAGAGGGCCTTTGTTACCATAATACCCAGAGTGCTGAGGCTCACACAGATGGCTGGCCCCTGCTGTCCCATGTCCGGGTGTAGGTGGATGGTCATGGAGAGGAGGTAGCTCTGCCCCACAAGGTCATCCAGAGGCCTGGGCTCCTTCCATCTTGTTGCTCTACTAGCCTCTAAGTTCGTCCTTTCCACGTGGTTGAAGGTAGCTATTGTCAGAAAAAGAGAGCAGCCAATTTGTTTTTAAGGAAGTGACTCAGAAAGTACACACATCACTTCCACTCACATTCCATTGACAAAATCTAAGTCTCAGGGTCACTTCTAAGCTGTAAGGGAAGCTGGGAAATGAAGTCTCCGGCTGGATGGAGACCAACGTGTGGTAGAAGGGGCTCCAGCTCTGAAAGGAGGAGAGGGGAAATGGGTAGTGGAGTTGATAGTCTTTGTTACAGATTCCGTCACTGGCCTTCTGATTCTGCTCTCAGATCCCTTAGGGCTCCTCAGCTCCTCCAGGGCTGCCTGGGGGGATGGAGAGGCTGTGGGGCTCAGCAGTCAGGCTCCTAACCTCTCCTCAACTAGCTCTCCTTGATTTTACTTGTTTTAGGAATTGGATTTCTACATTCATTGTCTTTCATGAAAGATTTCCCGGGGTAAAATGTTTTTGAAAACCACTGCTGTAAGCATTTTCTATAATCCTCTGTATTACCCATCACTGGCACTTTTTTTTCCTTCTGCCTGATCACCTCTCTCCCTTTCTGGGTGTTTCTGGGTTTCTGCTTCTGAATGCATGTAATGTTCCTGCATGAGTCCCCAGGCCCATTTACTCACTCCAGGTCTTACTGCAGGTGAGTGTCCCCATTAATGTTTCTGAATTCTTGTGAAGGTGGTGTTTTTTTTCCTGATCCTCTTCTCCTCCAGCTCTTCCTTGGAGGGTCCTCTGCCTCCTCCAGAGCTCGAGGTCTCTCTCCTTGACTAAATTTACTGCTGTCACAAAGACATTCTCCAATTGTCTACTATGGCCTGTTTCAACCTCCAGGGAAAGAGTGATTATGTTACTGTTTACCACACAAAGGTGAGACCCACATCAACCCTGAGGAATTGTTTGGGGATGTCAGTCCCCAAGTTGGTGGGTTTATAGCACCCTTTTACTCCAGTTACCTAATTACTTTGTTGGGGTAAAAGGTTTTCTTATTTTAGTAAAAATACCCTGACGTTGTGTAGTGCTTTACACACTTTTTGAAAATATCATAGGGAGAGAGGTGATAAGCAAAGGTTTAGGGACCTGGCCCAAGGCCAAACAGCTACCAAGGGGCAGAATCAGGATTTGAACTCAGTTTTTCCAGGTTCAGCTTTCATGTACATTAACTCTTTGTGATATGGATTGTAGAGAGGATGAAATAGGTTATGTTGAAAGTTTCTTTCATGGTCCTTGCTTCCTAGGAGGAGCTCAAAATGAATGCTAGTTGCCTTCCTCCCTTGTACTTGATACTTCTGTAAGGTACCCTCACATTATTTCATATACTCTATGGCCTTGGAAGTGGGCAGGGTGGCCATGGTCATGTGTCTTATACAGATACGGATGCAGAGGCTGCAAAGATGAAGTGACTCTACCATTGTCACATATTTAGCAGCAAAATCCACTATTTGAAGCTTAGTGCAGTCTCTTTCCATGAGCTTAGCTGCATATGGATGTGGGATCCTATTTTTAAAGTTGATATTCAGTATTCAGAAGTAAATAAAGCTCATGGTAGAGATAGATTTGGAAAACTGATACCATTTAGGAAACCAGAATATATGCCAACTCATATGAATTGGGCAAGCTTACTTGACTTCTACCAGAAATAGCAGGGATGGACTCGCTGATAGGTGTGAGCTTCCTGTGTGCCTTTGGGAAGGATTGGCTCTAGACACTCCGAAGTTTCATTCATTCATTTGTGCATTGATTTAGTCATTCCCTCAAATAAGTAGGGTTTAGATAAGTAGGTAAATAGGGGAAGACAAACCATGCGTGTCACCTTTAACTGGGTCTCTGGTGCTGCTGGAACGGATTCGGCTTCCTGATACAGCCCACCAGATCTCATGAGCACTCTTCCTGTTCGAGTCTTCAAGGAGCTACGAACTGTGGTCCCTGAACTTCAGTTTCTTTCCCTCAAATAGAAGGAAAGTGACATGTGTACACAGAACCAATGCAGCTCAAGTGTGATTGGGTTTAGAAGAGATAGAAATAAAATTGTCCTGAGAGTACAGAGGACAGGGAGAGTAATTCCAGTTGGAGGATCTGGGGAAGGCTTCACAGAAGAGGAGCCGTATCAAGAAGGAGTGTGAGCAAAGGCTGAGAAGTACAGAATGCAAAGAACGGTTAGAAATCTCATTCTTTGCATGTTGTTTAAAGTAGTTTTGGCTGGAGGAATGTGGAAGACATTAACAAAAAAAGGTGGGAAAGAAGAAGTGGGGCTAATGAGTCATCCTAAGGAGTGAAGACATCCCTTGAGAGGCAGAGGGGAGTAATGGGGGGTTTCTGGGTGGTGGGTGACAGCAGCTGAGATGCCTTTAAGACTGAGACCAGTCACACACACTTCCTGCCTGAGGGTGGGCTTTGGGGGCAGAAAGCAGAGGAGGGACTCCCGCGATCACTGACTGTTTCTTACATCCCTTTGCTTTAGGCTGGCAATTGCTGTCACTCTCCGATCTCCTGTGTTTCATTCATGACTTTGCAGTCCCCTCTAATCCAGCCCCCTAGACTTACTCTCACAAAACTTCTCTCTTCCACCTGCTCCTTCTTCCCTCTTGCCATTTATCCTTTTCTTTTTTTTTCACCTCTGACCCTCTCTTTTTTATGAGTAAATCTCAGTCCTTTATTTTGAAACCTCTGTCTCAGACACTGCTTATCTTCCATTACTTCAGTCTGCTCTCTAAGGCCCACAGAATGGAGGTGAGTGTTGGGAAAGAAGTTATGAACATTTTCAGATTAATATTTTTGGTAAAAGATATTTTTAAACTTTCTGAAAAGTAGGTCAAATTATCTTTAGCTTCCAGATGAGGAAACTGAGGCACAGAGAGGCCAAGTATCCTTCCTAAGACCACACAGCTATTAATCAGTAGAGCCAGGATTCTACAGGATGCTTATGACTAAGTGCCCATCCCGGGTCATTCTGCCCTTTTAGGCTGTCTCCTCTGAGTTAGTTTCCTGTGTGCCCAGAGGCTGAGTCTAGGCATGGGGAGGTCAGGAGCCTGGTTACGGGTGGCAGGATTATGGAAAATGGCCTCAAATAATAGCAGCATAACTTCTGAATGTGACTAATAATGCTATAAGCTCTAGGACCCTCTTCAGTCAGGGTGAAACTGGAATAACTATTCTGGTGGCCTTGTAAATCAGAACAATGTTTTGGAAAGCAATATGGCCTATTGTACCCAGAGCTACAGTATTGATCATGGCCTTTGACTACGTAATACCACATCTTGGAATTAATCACAACTTGTTCAAAAATGAAAATACTGAATACATGAAAGACTGACACTAAAAAAGAAAAGATATTAAAGTATGTTCCCTGATAACAATAATTATCATTATGAAGACTATATGGAAAAAATGGGAATACAGTTAGGATAGGTTATGTGTAAACAAAAAGGTAGCTTAGAACAACATATGTACTTGATCACAAGTCTGTGGAAAGGTCTACATTTAATCCATCCAGAAAGGAATCATAGATAGGAGCAGTTGTAAGAGGCTAGTGTGACTATGGATGACTTTTTTTTCTTCCCCAAATTGTCTTTGATGTACTACTGTTTTCATAATGAAAGAGAACTAGGTGCATTCACTACAGCAGGGTTTGCTCTGAGCTGTTGAAACCAGATGAGGTCTCCCTTTCCACTTTGAATGATGACAGACTGGAAAACTCCCTGGATCCCAGCCTTTAAGGGCAGAGCCTACAGCCCCAACCTTTTCTTCTTACATTCTGAATGCTTTGGGCATATCTACTAGGATTGCTCCCCCAGACAGCATTTTCAGACGTTTCTGGACTGTTGCTCTTAATAAACCATTTCCTCCTAATAATCTCTTCACTAATGCTGCACAGAGTGTGCATATGTGTGTGTGTGTGTATTGTTCTGTTTTGATTTTGGAGGTTTCATCATACCCCTCCCTGATTATTCTTTCAGTCTCAGCTAAGGGATAATGTAGAAAAATTATTTGGGTTTCATGATCCAGGAAGAGGCTTTAGGGGATCCGTGAACACCCTGACATTGAGTGGAAAATTCTGTTAAGTGTATGGTTCTGTGGGGAGAGGATCCATCATTTAATCATTTTCTCTAAGAGCCTCTAAATTTAAGAGAACTGAATTGGAGGCATCAGGGCAGGGAAATTAAAGAGGTAGCTCAACTGGAAGAAGAGCTGAGTGGCCCCTAAAAGTTTCAGAATCACACGTGGGAGAATCCTTGGTTGGTGGTGGTGAAGCAGCCTCTCTACTCCAAGTGCTTTATCTATCTTTTTTCTCCTTGTTTTCTTTTCAAACTGGAGGTTGATTTTTATAGCTGAGCTGTCGGAATATGAGGGTGACAGCCCAGAAGTTAAAATCATTCTGTGGCTTCCAGCACTGGCTGCTCTTCCAGCTTGTAACAGATGGATTTATACCTATTAGTCCATAGAATATGGTGCATGATGAGGTCGTCCTTACAGTGGGAAAACAGGCTTCATAATTTACCTTCAAATCTGAGTTTGAGCATATGTTGGGGGGCCTGACTCTGCAATGGTGTGAAACGGATTCGCGGGAAGGGCTGTGGCTCAGTTGTCTGACCTTTACAGCATATTTAAATAAATACTATGGTGTTCATGGCAGTAAATAATATAGCCAAGGTTATGGCCAGAGGAAAGCTGAGAGAAGCATGAGCAGTAAAGTGTGGGCCACCCTGTGGGGAGACAGGCACTTGGCTTTGTACTGGAATTTGGAATCTGGGTGGGAGAATGACAGCAAGTATTTTTCATGTGGGTGCCAGTTACTTTGACACTGAAGGAACTAGGGCTCTCAAAGCAGGAGTTGCTTTGGTTGATTCAGGGTATGTTCTGTTTTTTTGAGGCAGAAAAGGACATAAGAGTGGATCATCATTTATCCATTCACCAAACATTTATTTAGGATGTACTGTGTACAGGGCACTGTTATGTGCTGGGGATGTAATGACATGACCTCTGCCTTCAAGTAGCTAACAGTAAAATAGAAATTGAAATAGATCAAGAAGTTATGATAGTGTGTGGTTTAGTAGAAGCATGTATAGAGCACAGAGATAGCATAAAAGAGGGAGTGGTGAACTGTATTGGGGGCTCAGGGAGAGGTGAAAGCATGGAGGTAAGAACTATGACATGGGTTTTGAAGGATGGATAGGAGTTCACCTGTAATGGATGGATGGCAAGGACATTCCAGATGGAAGGGCAGGCATGTGTAAAGGCTCAGAGGCAAGAGAGAGAATGAGGCATTGGGTGAAGGCAGTTTGCTGTAAGTGAGGTGGTGGGAATTGTCAGTAGATGAGAAGACTGGGGCTCATCATAACTGGACACTATGTGCTATATTATTAAGGAAAATAAATTAATATTTACTGAGCACTTACTTTATACCAGATCTTCTGTTGAGTACTTTAGATGCATTATCTCATTTAGTGTACATATCTCTGTGAAGCAGGTACTAGCATTATTATCTCCATTTTACAGTCAAGGAAGCAGGGCTCAGAGAAGTAACTTGTCAAAGGTCATACAGTAGAAATGGAACAATGGTAAGTTGGAGGAGTGGTAGTGATAAAGACTGTGAAGTAAGTGGATTTGAGACATATTAGGTGCCAGAATCAAAATGTGATGCACTGGATACCAAAGAATGTGGGGGAGGGCGAGGGAGGATTTGAGGATGACTTCTAGATTTTTGTCACATGCAATGGAAAGGATGATCGTGTCATTCACAGACTACCAGAGGTTCTGGGAGGGAGAACATGAGTTCCTTTTTAAATATGGTGAGTTTTAGATACCTTTAAGATAAATAAATAGGGATTTAAAAGCTTGAGGAAAAGTCTATTGTCACTCATCTCCCAAGACTTAAAAAAACATTTGGTTAAAGAAACACTTAATTGACTTAGGATTCTGTGAGTTGGCAGTTTGGATGTGGTCTACCCGCTCAGTTGTTCTGGTCTCAGCTGGGCTTTCTCATGCACCTGCTGTCATGCACATGCCTCCTGGGTGGCTGGCTACATGTCTAATCCTTGGCTAACCCAGGATTGTTCTCCTGGTGGCAGGGAGGGTTCTGAAAGAGCAAGTGGAAACCAGGCAGTGTGCTTGGAGGCCTAGGCCCAGAACTGGAATACCATTCCTCTTCCATATCCTAGTGGACAGAACAAGTCAAAAGCCAGCCTGGATTCAAAGGCTGGGGCAATAGACTCTGGCTGTTGATGGGAGAAGCTACAAGTCAGACCTCAAGGTGCTTGTGGGTTCAGGAGGTTATGAGAGTTTGGCCATTGCTGCAGGCAGGTGGCCACATGTGTTCTCCAAGAAATCAGGGCCACTGTAAGTTTCACAGCACATCTCCACTCTTCCACCTTCCGGCTCTTACTCATGTCTTAGAGTCCTCATTAACAGCATTATTTGGTTGTCTGTTGTGTGGGCTAAACACTCTGCTAGTTTCTAGGGATACAGAAATGAATAAAGTGTAGTCCTAGCATTTGAGGTTAAGGAAAGTCATATGCCTGTTCGTGTTGAAGGCGAAGCCACTCAGCGTGTCCCAGACTCTACTCAGTGTCCTTTATCTGACGTTCTCCTGATGTAAGCATGGTTAAAGCCTCAGTCCCTGGGGACAGGGGCTGCTTCCTGTAGGTGTGCAGGAAATGTGTCACCCACCAGTGGGATGGCCTATTTCTGAACATGCTTCAGACGGAAAGCACGTTCTTGTTCACGCAGAGCCATATGCCACATCTTGCGTGTTAAAATTTAGCCACCACTGAATCATCTAGAAATGAAATAAAGGTTATAAGCTTTTTAAAGCAGAAATAAAGGCTTTTCAACTCTCTTTTTATAACATTTTTCTGATTATAAAAGAAATAGGAGTATTTTTGTAAGAAATTAAAAAAATCCAAAAACATGTAATGAAGAAAATAAAAATCACCTATCACGTACTAGTGATTACATCAACATGCATGTACATTTGTTTCATAAAATTAGGTTAACAATTTGTGTAAAGTTTTTAATTTAACATTGCTGTTATACAGAATACACATGTATGCATATGTATTTTAAAACATTGGTTAGTATTAGATAATACTGTTTATAGATTATAGATTTTAAGTGTATTGTAAACTTAACATTATACATTATTTTCAGTACTATTGAATGAGAATGTGAACACATGATTTTATCTCATCCTATGGAAGCACTACAATTTAATTAATCATTCCTCTGTTGTTGGGTTTTTATGTTGGTCTGACAGTTTTCTATTACAAATAATTCTACGTGTCCTTCCTGATACCTAAATCATTGTGGGAATTTGATTATCTTGTCTCGACATAGTCTTGGAGGAAATACAGGGCCAGAAGGTATAAGCATTTTAAAAAATATTTCTGATAGATGCTAAGGAATTGTTTTGCAGGAAGGTTAGAATCTCATCCTCTGATTTTCCTTTGACTCGAGAACTATTTGGTGGCTGTTGGAGCAACTTTCCCAGCAAGTATTTATTTATTCATTGTTTCCTTTTTTCAGTAAACATTTCTAGAGAGATAAAGAACCTAGGGAGAAATAATAATGTCTAAGATAAGTAGTCACACAACTTTATGCATTTATCAAAACCCTCCTAGAACTATGCACTCTACTAAGTAAGTTTTACTGTATGTAAATTAAAAAAATAAATTTTGAAAAATGACTAAGACATGGCTCCAAGGAACTTGAAATGCAGTGTAAGAGATAAGACATGCACACAAACAGTTACAACACGGGGCAACACATAAAATGCCATATAGGAAGGGAAAATACTTATTGGCATATTCTGTGCTCTAGGAACTGGACGAGGTGTTTTATGCATTCATTCATTTGTTCATTTGCTGGGAATGCATAGACGAACAGCCAGAGTGCTCACTCTCAAAGAGGTCCCAGCATCCTAGGAGTCAGACCTGCAAACAGTTGCCACCCACATGATCATTATTCTAGCAGGTGAATGTGTTAAGAGGAGGGAGTCTGCCTGGGGTGGCTGAGGCTGGCTTCCCAGGAGAGGGGCAGTCCAGTGTGAGGCATAAGGAGGAACAGAGCTTTGCCTCATTTACTCCTTGCAGTTGCCTGGGAAGGTGGGGGCCTCGGGCTTAGTTTACAGACGCAGAAACTGAGGGTTACAGAGGTTACCTTGCCCAAGGCCACCCAGCACAAGTGGCAGAGTAACAAATTCCACCTATATCTGTGTTCTTGGTCCTAGTTACTGGATCCCTAGAGAGGGCCTGGGATTTAGGATGAGCCTTCCGGAATTGGAGGGGTTAGAGCTGGAATGAGTGCAGAGCAGCATCTCATGGGGAGAGGCTCGGAAGTGGGGAGTTGGGCAGGAGACCAGAGGCTTGTCTAGGGGAGCAGTGCAGGAAGGTAATGGGGGACTGATACCAGAGGGCCTTGCAGTCTAACCCAAGGGCTGAGGACGTTTGTTGTTAGAGAGGGAAGTGATTGATGTTTTGAAACCAAAGGAGTTTCCTGCCAAGAGGTGTGCATCAGGAAAGAGTAATTTGGTAGCAGTGCTCTCCAGGATTAGCTGAGGGGTAGATGGAGACTCCTTCTCCCCTGGAGTACTGCCCTGCTTCCAAATGCAGCAGATCCACGCTAGCATAAGGAAGTCATCTTAGCCCAATGGCCAGTCCCCAGCTAGTCAGGCCCATCCCTAGTTATTCCAGGATTTTATTTGCTATAGAGTTTCTTTTATTAATTCACTCAAAGTAGTAGAAAAAACTCTGACCTAGATTTTATTGTATTATTTCAGTTAAAATAGCAAATAAACAAAACCTCTTCCAGTCAAATATTATTTCCTTTCTATTTTTCCATCTTCATTCCCAGATTGCTATTCCAAAAATAAAAAAGCTTTGTTTTCTTGATAACAACACACAACACTGAAATACTCCAGTCGTAATGTGGTAGTACTAGTGTGTAAGGCAGGGAAAGACTGGGGCTTGAGAGTCCCAGCTCCTAACAGAGGCGTTCAGATGGGAACCAGATTTCTCTCTTAGGGGTCCAGGTGAGGCTCAGGCTGGCTGGGGACCTGGGGCCGTGGCTGGGTGAGGAGACAGTCGGGCAATGCTATAGCGCTCCTGGGAATCTCAGCTAGGAAGGGTGACCGTGCAGAGCCTCCCAGTGGATAATCTGAACAGTGTTTGGAGGAAGTGTGCACCAGCATCATCTCCATCTCTTTTTTGATGGGGGTATTGTAGGTGCATCGTAGGTATCCGAATTTTAAGTCATTTTTTATTTTGAGCAACAGAAGGAAGAGCCTGCCTCTTTCTTTTCTGTGGAGCCATGGTTTGCCCCCACCTCCAGCTCCAGGACACCGACAGCTTGGTCTTTAGTTCCAAAATCATCCTTAGGTTAGTTCTTTTTTTATGTCCTACAAGGCCCCTGCCTACTTCACCTCCTTTCCAACTTTATCTCATGTTTCTTCACCACCCTCCAGACTCACTGACTTCTCTTGGTTTCTTAAATGTGCCCAGGTCTTTTCAGGCTTGCAGTCTTCACCACTGCTGTTCCCTGTGAGGCTGTGATTTTCACTTTGCCCTTCTTCAAAAGTCCAGCTACTTCTCATGATCCTTTTACCATTTAGGTAAGGGACCCCCTGATGTGAAAGATATCCCCTTTACTATTCTCTAAGTTGGAGACCTTCATTGTAATTGGTCGTTACATACTCATTTCTTTATCTAGTTTAGAAGTCTCATTCTTACTACCAATTTAATACTCCATGCGGACAGGGGCAGCTTATGTATGTACATACATATACTAATATATATTAATATACACACCCAGCTTAGTGGCTGGGACACAGAAGAATCTCCATGAATATTTGTCAGATGATTGAACCTGAGACATTCCATTTCTGTGGCCTTACCAGCTCATTTCCAGTGTTACTGGGCATGAACGCATCACACATCCTCAGAGCAGGAAGGCTGGCCTCACTTCAGGGTTGGACATGCAGGTCCTTATCCCTCGGTCTCTCTTCATGGGTGGTGCTGCTGTCTCCAAACCAGAAGATTCCACCGAGGCCGCTTTGGGCGGGCAAGAATTATGTTGGGAAAAATAATCTATCTCTGCCATGAAGCAGAATTAGTAACCAGGACAACACTGTCTTCATGGCTTTTAAGAGAAAAAAAAGAAAAGAAGAAGTTTCTCTTTTATCATTGTCATGAATATTTTGGAAATGCTAAAAGTTGTTTATTTACAGGAAAAAAAGATCTCTCATTGATAAAATATACTTGTTGGAGTCTTTTTTGTTTGTTCTTTTGTTTCTATGAACAGTTTAGAAAAAGTCAGGACTTCTTTTTACTCTATTCCAGAATAACATTGCAACTTACCAAGTAGAAATTGGTATGTGTTCGCTCCCCTCTTGTCACATGACGCTCCGCGAGAATATCTCTTGTCTGAATAGCTTCCAAGTTGCTAGTTACTCACTGGAGTGGGAGCAGTGGTGTTTTGCATCTCAAGGCACGCTGAGGAAGTGAAATCTACTTTCCTCTTTTGTTGGGGATGGTGCGCCGAAAGCTGCCTTCTGCTGCCCCCTCTCTTCCTGCCTGTAGTGAGATGTGTCACTGGCCTTTTCTGGTTCCTTCTTTCCCATATTCCTGCCCCCTTTCCCCATTCCAGTGACACACACCACCCAAAACAATTGAGTGAGATCCTCCTAAAGCCAAGCTCTTACTGTGACCCAGCCTCAATAGCCCCTAACCCAAACCCTGGGTTTGGGATCCACTTGCTGTTCCTGATCATCATGTGTCTGCTTTTGTAGATATTGTTGCCTTTGCCTGGCATTCTGCTCCCTTCCTATCCCTCCACCAACCCTTTCTCTATAAAGCAACCCCTTACTCATCCTCTAAGACTCAACTCGGTATCATTCTTTTTCTTGGAAGCCTACCCTGATTGCCCTGCTCTGTTCACTGACAGCACCTCATACTAACCTCCACACATTACTACTGTGTGTTCATATATCTAACTCACTAAATGTGAAATACTCTGAGGATACAAGACAGGGTCTAATTTATCTTTGTATTGCTAGGACATACTAGATATTCCTTATTAGTTAATGGATATGAAAAGCATTTTATTTGCTTCAAGACCTTTGCTAACATAAAATACAGCAAGTTAATTATTTGTACTTAGCTCCTAATTTTGAGTCTCCCAGCATTATTATATCTCAGAAATGTAGTTAATAATTATAATTCTTCCTTTGTTCTTTATCTTTACCATCAAATCCTAATTGAGTCCCCGTCTGTGAATGAGAGCTTCAAACATGCCCTCTTTGATTTTGTTTTTGTTTTATTTATTTTTTATTGAAGTATTGTTGATACAGAATATTATATTGGTTCCAGGGATACAACACAGTGATTGACAATTATATGCATTACTAAATGCTCACCATAGTAAGCATAGTTACCATCTGTCATCATACAAAGATATTATAATATTTTTGACTCTAGTCCCTATGCTGTACTTTCATCCCCATGACTAATTTGTTTTATAATGGGGAGTTTGTACTTTTTTATCCCCTTCACCTATTTCATCCATCTCCCAATCCCCTTCACTATGGCAACCACCAGATTGTTATCTGTGTTTACGAAACTATTTGTTTTGTTTTTTAGATTCCACATCTATGTGAAATCATATAGTATTTGTCTTTCTCTGTCTGACTTATTTTTCTTATTATAATACCCTCTAGGTCCATCCATGTTGTTGCAAATAGCATGGTTTCATTCTTTTGTATGGCTGAGCTTTTTTTATGGTTTATTATTTCTGAAACACTCCACTATTCCACTGTGTATGTGTACCCATTCCTCTATTGATGGGCACTTAGATTGCTTCTGTATCTTAGCTGTTGCAAATAATGTTGCAATAAATATAGGAATACATGTATCTTTTTGAAATAGTGATCTTGTTTTCTTTGGGTATGTTCCCAGATGTAGAATAACTGGGTAGTATGGTATTCCTAATTTTAGTTTTTTGAGAAACCTCCATACTGCTTTTCAAAATGGCTACACCGGTTTACATTCCCACCTCCAGTGTTCCCTTTCCTCCCCATCCTCACCAACACGGGTTATTTCTTGTCTTTTTGATACTAGCCATTTTGACAGATGTGAGATATCTCACTGTGGCTTTGATTTGCTTTTCCTTGATGATTAGTGATGATTAGTTGAGCATCTTTTCATGTGTCTGCTGGCCATCTGTATATCTCCTTTGAAAAAATGTCTATTCAGGACCTCTGGCCATTTTTTAACTGGAGTATTTCTTTTTTTTTTAAGTGTTGAGTTATATGAGTTTTTAAATATATTTTGGATATTAGCTCCTTATCAGATATATCATTTGCAAATACAAAGATGCTTTCTTTTGAGTTTTCTTCATTCCTCATCGCAGCCCTGTGAGGTTGGTATGCCCGTGCACAGAGGCAGAAAGGGAGATTCCAGGGCAGGGAAAAGGGTGGGTGTTAAATAACTTGACCAAGGGCACACAGGAAGTGGCAGTGCTGGAATGTGAACCGTGGGCTGCTTGCTTTCAGGACTTGGGCTGTAACTGCGAGCATTAGTCTCTAGGGTATGTCTTGTCTGTCAGATAGCATCTATGGTTGTGTGTACTCCCGGGGCTCAATGTTGCTTTGTTCTCGCATTCACTCAGCGAACAAAAACTTGTTGAGCACCTGCGCCGCACCAGTCCCTGATCTAGGTGTTGGGGCACAGAGGAATAGCCCTGATGGGCTTATCTCCTGCTCCAGACTGACTATGGGAGAGTCCAGGACACTGGGACCCTGGCCAGTGTCCTAAGAACTCCACCCCCTCAGCATCTAGGAGCTTTTCTATGCAGGCATTGGCTGGCTGGTGGAGGCGAGCTCTACAAGGTGGGTGTATCTTGCAGCCCAAGAATGTACAGTCAATGGTGGGTTGTAGGCCCCCTGTGCCTGCATTGTGTCATCCTGCGTATCAGGTGGGGCAGGTCCCGCCCCTTGGGTGGGGCCTTGTTTGTGCGGTGCCTCATGTTGCGCAGGGCTGGATTAATTTGAGGCAGCTGGAGGGCTTGAGTGAGGCTAATATGCAGAAAGGCAGCCGGGCTCCTGCTGAACCACACATCTCAGTGCCCGTAACGTGGGGGATTCTCCTCCTTGCCCTGGGCAGGCTGGGAATAAACGTTTAGGAGTCACTGGTGGATACTGTGTGGCTACCATCACCGTGGCCCTCCTATTTCCTGCGCACCCCTACCGCTCGTCCAGACAGTAGCTTCTAGAGGGACTGCTCAGGGAGTGCTTGGTTGTCTTGCATCACTGGAGTTCTGGAAACAAATCCATCATGCCAGGAGGCAGTCCTGCCACCTGGCCGCCCTACAGTGGATTCAGGTCTGCATAGGGGCAGAGCTTTGCCGTGGCCTGCAGCCCCAGCGCAGTTACTGAGGGCAGGCTGCCTCCTGGCCCAGGTAAGCCCGGGACAGAGGGCAGTTGCCAGAGTTTGGGGGGAGGCTGAGCCTTCAGCCCAGGCACCCAGGGTTTCACATGGTCCAAATTCCAGGTGAGCATTTCTGCACCCACCTTGGCGGACCCAGCTCCCTGTCTTCTGAGGCAGCATGTGTCCCTTCCCCACAAGCGCCGAGGAGGTTTATTTCTGAAACACTCCACCAGGAGCTGCCTCAGCCCTGGGCACTTTCTGCTTGCACATGCGCCCTTGGCCCCTGCACCTGCCCGGAGGCAGTGGTTACACTGCCACCTGGAAGGGCCAGCACAGCTTCTCAGAGTGCTTCATGCAAGACTTGTGTGTCAGAGGGAGAACATGGCCAGGGGATTTCCTTCCAGGACACAAATTAAGGCTGCTGTTTATTGGGCACGTAAGACGGGAAGCTCACACGTGTTATTTCAGCTTTGAATCAGCAGTTGGCAGTAGTCCTACGGTTTCACGCTGTGGCTGCTGTTGCTGCTGCTTCTTCTTCTTTTTGTTTTTTGGGGGCGTGGAACGGACAGATAATGAAGCTGAGACTCAGAGAGGACTAGTAACTTGCCTAAAGTCACACAGCTGGAAGGTAAAGAGTTAAGATTCGAACTGAGGTTGTCTGAACCCGAAAGTCCAGAGTCTTTCTGCCAAACTGTGCTGCCTCTAAGAATTTGTTTCTTATGACCTGCTAGAAACTTTGCATTGGAAGATTTAAAATGCATATTAACCTTTCTTTGTCTCTCCACTCTCTTCCATCTGTCTTTGAGATTTACTGACCATTTCGTCGATTTAACCCTTCTGAGATGAGACCTGGGATTATTAAACGTGCTTGGGCATACAGGTCATCCTGTCTACATATGTGTGTATGTATACACACCCATGCACCCTTGGTTAGTTTGAACACCTGTTGTGTTGTCTGCCCACAGGCAACCTTGCTGCCAGCTTTTCTGCCCGTACCTCTTTATCCGTAATTGCTATGCTGAGCTTCTGGCAGCCCTGTTTGTAAAAGGGGCCCATCCTCTTGGCAATGGTTTATGTCTCCCAGAAAGGGGTGTCTGACCTAGGTTAGGCCAGTGAGAATCCCCTCCCAGGAATGAGAGAGAAAGAGAGCACACCCTTTGTATGGGGCTGCTTCTCTAGCATTATAGTCTGGAGGAGTGGGGAGGGCCCAAAGGCACCATGTGGAGGGAGCTGGAGCCTTTCCTTGCTCAAACAGCAGCCAGAGGAGAGATGGAGGGGAGACTGCAGGCCCCAGTCCCTGCCTGTGTTGTCTTCCTGAGTCATGGCTGCAGGCCTGGTCTTGGCTACCACAGGGCCCACTGCTTCCCTAGACTCGGGCTTATGCTGGTTCCAGAGGACCCTTGCTTGCCACCAGAAGGGTTCAGCCCCTGATGCCCTTGGTATCTTCTGGTTTAATGTGCACTGTTCTGATTTTTCTTCTGCAAACAGATTTGGAATTTTGCTGAGGTGTGAATTTGCTTCTAAGCTGGTGTGTGCAAGCGGGTAAGCTGGTGGTCACTGAGCCTAGCTGAGCAAGGTGTCCACATTCCAACAGGACTCTGGTCTCCTGTTGGTTATTGTTTACGTGGTGGCTTTCTATGATGTGATTAAAACATCATAGCAGTGGGGCGGATGATCGGCTTAGGCCAAACAGAGCTTTCTCTTTAAGTGAGGATAGGGTTGATGCCATGGTTTATACCAACTGAACCACAATAATGGGGAGAACTGGTTCTCCAAGGAGACATTGGTTACTGGGCAGCATAGAGATGCTAGCTCTTCACTACAATAGGAATGGGAATTTAGGGTCTGCATTTTAGGTGAGAAAATGGCAGGGGAAGTGTGAGAGCAGAGTATATTTCAGGAGAAACTCTTAGTTGAGAATCTCTAGACCAGTGCTGTCCAATGGAACTTTGTACAGTGATAGAGGTGTTCTATATTCTGCTCTGTCCAATATGTTAGCCACTAGCCACATGTGACTGAGTGCTTAAAATGTGGCAAGTGTGAATGAGGAATTGAATTACAAATCTTGCTTAATTTTAATTATTTAAACTTCAATAGGCATGTGTAGCTTAATTGTTAAGGTATTGGAGAGCACAGCTCTAGATTCTAGAGAGGGGTCTGTGAGAGAATTAAGCCAGGAGACAGAGAGATAGAGGAAGGGAAGAGGAGAAAGGGGAGAAAAAGAGGGAGGGAGGGAGAAACGGAGAGATGGAGAGAGAGAGAGAGAGAGCAAGAAAATGAATTAATGAAATGCTCTGGTTTGAAATGTACTATTTTGAGGAGAATTGAAAAGAGTCACTCAAATAATTTTCTCTGTTCTGTGGTTCAGATGAGTAACCCAGAAGCAGGTCCCAAAGGAAAGGCGAGTGGTAGGCAGGGAAGATAGAAACCTTGGGACCTAGGCTGTGGTCAAGTTGAGAAAGCTGTTCCTTGCCAGTCACTTTAGATTCTACCCTGTGAGCAATAGGGGGTCATTGAGGATTTTGAGGAATGACATGATCATATCTGGACGTTAGGAAGGCAACCTGGCACCTTGTAGAAGCGGGTCTTGTGCTACTAGAGGCAGGGACACCAGTAAGGAGACAGATGCAGTAGTGCTCATGAGGGAGGCTGAGAGTTTGAATTTGGGAAGGGTGGTGAGGATGCCTTGGAGAGTGAGATAGGGACCTTAGGGGCAGCACAATAGGGTGGATTTGCATGTGGTGTGGGGAGGAATCTAGCAGGATTCTTGGGTGTTTGGCTGGACAACCAAATGGATGATTGTGCCTTTTTTGAGATGTGACATTCCACATGGAGTCTAAGTGGCTCCTTGATGAAAACTCTGTAGGGAATGCGGTATTTAGTATGCTTGTGGGAAGATGTCTGATAGGGTCTAGTTTGTTCTCTCAAGAAGTTTGCGTTCTACCTATGGAGATTGGGTCTACATAAATTAAATCATTAGAAATATAATTCCACATGCATAATGGCTACAAGCCTTAACTTCTGCATACATTTTATGAATGGTCTTCCAGGTATCTGTTTTTCCATAATAAACCATCCCAAAACTTACTGGTGCAAAAGAAAAAATATCTTACTACGTTCATGGTTTCTGTGGGTCAAGGATTTTGAAAGGGCATGACGTGTGCATGTTTGGAACTTCAGTGGAAAGAGGTCAACGCTGAGGCTGACTCGACGGCCGGTACTACAGTTGTCTGATGGTGTTGTCCCTTATATCTAGTGGCTGATGCTTGCTCTCCACTGGGCTGTCAAATGGACTGTGGCCTGAAACATGGGAGCCCCATCTGTGGGCTTTCCTGCTGTGGGCTGCTTTGTGCTTCTTCACAGAGGGCATTTGGACCCTGAGAATTAATTTTCTAAGAGTGTACAATCTAGCATCACTTCCCCATACTCTGTTGACTGAAACCATAACAGAGATCTGTCTACTTTCTAAGGGAAGGACATGAGCTCCACACTCAATAGAAGCAGTGTCAAGGTCAAATTGTAAGCTGAGCATGTGGAATGGGTGATGCTAGGAAACAGGCTGGCCACAGATAGGGAGATGGGTGTGGATTGGGATAGTGAAGGATGACTCTGTTGGGTTGGGGCTTTAGCTGGTGCTTGAAGAGTGGGTAGGTGGATTCTGGCAGGTAAGAAGGGCAGAGAGAGCACGTGCAGGTTGTTGGTGACAGAGGGGGTATTTACGTTCTAGAAGACCTCTTTGGGTCTTCTAGATCAGTCTTGTAAGTGCCAAGAACAAATAAATAAGCTAAAGATGGAATCCTGTCACTGCCACATCTCTGTGGGACACCAAGGGCATTTCAAAGCAAATAGCTTCCTTCTATGCATCCACTTAGCATATTCAACATGAGGTTTAAAGTCCCATGTGCCTCCCACGTTGACCAGGCTTGTCAAAATGCAAAGCCATTTCTCTTGATTTTTCCCATTGTTTTCTCTTCTTTTCTGGAGTGGGAGGAGCCTCTACACCATGGAATACAAGGGCCACAAAAGTCCTTGAGTTTGTGCAGTAAGTATTCTTGTTAGCATAGAAATCACATTAAATGAAATAGTTACTTACTTGCCTGGTTTCCCCCCAGTAGACTGAGAGTCTCTGGAAAGAAGAAACTGTCTAACCTCTTCTAGCTTCTGGAGCAGAGCCAGGTACATAATAGATGCTCACTACAAGATAGTTTGGATGAAATAACCTTGAATGAAAGTTACCTGTTCAAAGCAAAATGAAAGCGGTGCTGAATACATGGGCATTTTTATGCCATCTCCATCTAGCATGAGGTCCAAACTTGTTTCTATTCTTTAGTTTTTATTCCTTCTCTTTGTCTCAGAATCTGACCAGATCCTCTGTGTTCCTTATTTCTGTAGATTAGAAATCTGATCTGTCCCAATTTCTGTTTCTGGCTCTGACAGTCCCTGTCCTGAAACTGAGGCTTTAATTTCCAAGCACAATTTTCTGCTACATACCATGGAGGGAGATTGTTTAGATCAGAGTTAACCTACAGGAAGGTCTGCCTGTTCCCTTTCCCCTTTTCCTTGGCAAGTCTCCCTGGACTCTTGCTGTAGCTGAGATATGTGAGGAACTCATTTTTTTACAGAGATATTTTGCAAAAGATAAATTTCCTAGGACCATGGCCATGGATTCTTAGCAAAAGGAAGGACAAGGAGATATGATCAAATGTGTGCTGGTGAATCAATACAAATAAATTATGTGTTCTTTGTTATTATGTCCTAGGCTTCATGAGAGAGTGCCCTTAAATCATCCACCATCAAGCTGCTGGAGATTCTGCTCCTTTCCAAGAAGTTATATGGAGACAGAGTCCAGGCTTATGTTATTTTAGGCAATCTAGATAACTTTCTAGTGGCATATTAGTGTGGCTATTAGAGGAATGCTAGCCACTGCAAGAGACCGGAGGGGAGGAGTTCTTCTCTGAGTCTGGCATGGCCCTGATTACACACTAAATATTTTCTACTTCTGAAGTCTGGAATTTACGAACATTCTCCTGCTCGAATGGATGGACTTTTTACTATGATATATGGTACAGACCTTTGGAATTTTGACCAAATGCCTATCCAAGAGCTGGAACAGATTAAAATCCCTACCTCTCCCCACTTCCCACCACATGTATTGGAAAGCCCTTCATCTGTTAGGTCTTGGGATGGGGCTGCCATGCCCAATTCTCTGCTGTTCTGGGTCAAGACCTAGAACAAAGCCAACTCAGGAAGAAAATGGAAATCTGGGGAACCCGTACATGGATTTAGGCAGGAAAGTAACTTCAGAGGTGACCAGACATGTGAGTGACGCCAAGAAATATTAATCAAGGGATGAACTTCTCAGAAGTTCAGGCAGTAACAAACATGCCTATCAGTCCCATAGGCAGATGGGCAAGAGCAAGATGGGGCAGAGGGAGAAATTCGGCCATGAGCATGGCTCTAAGAAAGGGAGGATGCACAGATTCAAGGAAATAAGCTGGAAACCCACCCAACCGACCTGGGGCATGCAAACAGGGTTTGGCCATGGGAACGCATATCGTGGTCCTTCTGTAAGTGTTGGGGCTGGATTTCAGGCCCCAGCTTTCACATCACAGTGAAGTACACTAACTCCCTGAAACCTCAGAGGTGTCTTTAACTCCATTCTTTTATATAATGCCCCATTTGCAATTTTTAGCAAAAACTTTCTTAGGGCTTTTAAAAATCCTTCCCTTCTTCCCTTTCCCACTGCCATTGCCTCAATTTCTATTCAGATCAAACGGTCATAGTATCCTTCTCACTAGCTTCCTCACTCTTCATCATCCTTGATGCACCCTTCATACTCCAGAAAGTCTTGTTTCTAAAACACAAATGCCAATGGATCATTCACCTACCCAAACACATTAGACATCTCCATGCTGTTTACTGAGTAGAGTTGAAACCCTTTAATCTTGTGTGGTAGGCGGAATAGTGTGCTCCAAAAGACATCCACGTACTAATCCCTTCAGCCTGTGAGTATGTTCATTTACAGGGCAAAGGGGAATTAAGACAGTAAGTGGATATAAGGTTGTAATCAACTGAGCTTAAGATAAAGAGATTGTCCTGGGTTATCTGGCTGGGCTCAGTGTAATCAAAAGGATACTTAAATGGGGATGCGGGAGGCAGAAGAGTTAAAGTCAGAGTGATGTATTGTGAGAAAGAGTCCACCAGCCATTTCTGACTTTGAAGATGGATGGGAGCATAAGCCAAGGAATGGATGCAGCCTGTAGAAGCTGGAAAAGGCAAGACAACAGATTCTCCTCTAGATCCTCCAGAATGACTGTAGGAACAGAGCCCTGCTGGCAACTGGCACCTGGAGTGTAGCCATTGAATCTGATTTTTACTTCTGATCCCCAACATTGTAAGATGACACATTTGTGTTGTTTTATAACACTACATTGGGGGCAATCTGTTTCAGAGACAATAGGAAACTTACACACTTGGTATTTAAAACCACTGTTACTCGATTGCAGTCTGGGTCTCCATCTCCTCCATTTCCCTGAAGCTCTAGCCTCAGCAGACCACCCTTGCAGTTCTGGAATAGGACAGGCAACCCCAGCATCTGGGTGTTTTCTCATGCTGCTTCCTTAGTGTAAAAAATCCCTTTACCTCTTTCACTTATTAAAATGAATCATCTCGACCAGACTTCTGGGAAGATGGCGGCGTGAGCAGGGAGGCAGAAATCTCCTCCCAACACTATATTTATCTACGAAAACACAGCAAATACATCTATTCCTAAAAGAGAGACCAGAATACACAGGGAAGCGCACAGCGTGCAGCTACACCCGAGAGGACTCGGCACCCCAAGAGGCAGGTAAGATACGGAGCCGCGACCGGCGGGACCCGAGCCCTCCCCCACCGCAGCGCACCGGCGGGAGGAGAGGATTCAGAGCCGGGAGGGAGTGGAAGTGCACCCCGCGAAGTAGCCAGCCCGGTGATCTGCGCGGGGAGCGCTGACCCACATTGCGCAGTGCAGCGGAGATTGGAGAGACAGAGGGGCAGAATCTGAGCGGGGAACGTGCCAGGGTGCTTGCAGCCGGCTCACGGGAAGGAAAAAAAAAAAGCGCGTGCTTTCTTCAGCGGTCTTAAAGAGACAGGAGCCCAGCGGAGGAGGCGGATCGCCCCCGCACACTCAGCCCAGCAGGCTGGGAGTTCTGGGGAGTTTCAGACGCCTTAGCTGGCTACTGGGGAAGTGTAGCCATACTTACACTTCTCACTGAGATCAACAGCCTCCTATTCGTTCCCACCCCTGCCAGAGCGATAAAGGGCCCTGCGGAGAGGCGCGGCCATGGCTGTGGAATAGTGGGGCAACAGCGCCACCTACAGCATTCCCACAGAATCTACTCCCGTGGGTGTTTTTTTGTTTGTTTGTTTTTTGTTTTTTCTTTTCTTTCTTTTTTTCCCTTTTTTTCTTTCTTTCTTTCTTCTTCTTTTTTCTTTTTTTAAAGTCTTAAAGAGCCCAGCTGACATACGTGGTAACTACCAGTGACCAATTCTATAGCCATGAAAAGACAGAGGAATATGGTTCAGACCAAAATCAACCAGACAACCCCAGAGAGGGAGTCTGAAGGGATGGAAATGCACAGTCTTCCTGAAAAAGAATTCAGAATAAAAGTCATAACCATGCTGATGGATCCACAGAGAAATGTGCAAGAGCTGAGGGAGGAAATGAGGGAAGTGAGGAAAGACAATGCAGAAATCAGACAAGCGCTCGACGGGCTTAACAGCAGACTAGATGAGATGCAAGAGACTGTTAATGGAATAGAAATCAGAGAACAGGAATACAGAGAAGCTGAGGCAGAGAGAGATAAAAGGATTTCTAGGAGTGAAAGAATATTAAGAGAACTGTGTGACCAATCCAAACGGAACAATATTCGCATTATAGGAGTACCAGAGGAAGAAGAGAGAGAAAAAGGGATAGAAAGTGTCTTTGAAGAAATAATTGCTGAAAACTTTCCCTCGCTGGGGAAGGAAGTAGTCTCGCAGTCCACCGAAGCTCATAGATCTCCCAACACAAGGGACCCAAGGAAGACAACACCAAGACACATAATAATAAAGATGGCAAAGATCAAAGATAAAGACAGGGTATTAAAGGCAGCTAGAGAGAGAAAAAAGATCACCTACAAAGGAAAACCCATCAGACTATCATCAGGCTTCTCAACAGAAACCTTACAGGCCAGAAGAGAATGGCATGATATATTTAACGTAATGAAACAGAAGGGCCTCGAACCAAGAATATTGTATCCAGCACGATTATCATTTAAATATGATGGAGGGATTAAACAATTTCCAGACAAATGAAAGTTGAGAGAGTTTGCCTCTCATAAACCACCACTACAGGATATCTTAAATGGACTGCTCTAGATGGAAGCACCCCTAAGGCTAAAAGGATGTCACCACAGAAAATAAAATCATAGCAAAGAAAGCAGACCATCCAAATACTAACTAAAGGCAAAGAATAAAACCCCTAGTATATAAAGAATGGAGGAGGAGGAATAAGAAGGGAGAGAAATAAAGAAACATCAGACAGTGTTTAAAATACTTAACAAGAAAGTTAAGTTAGATTGTTAGATAGTAAAGAAGCAACCCTTGAACCCTTGGTAACCACGAATCTAAAGCCAGCAATGGCAATAAGTACATATCTATCAATAATCACCCTAAATGTAAATGGACTGAATGCACCAATCAAAAGACCCAGAGTAACAGAATGGATAAAAAAGCAAGACCCATCTATATGCTGCCTACAAGAAACTCACCTCAAATCAAAAGATATACACAGACTAAAAGTGAAGGGATGGAAAAAGATATTTCATGCAAACAACAAAGAGAAAAAAGCAGGTGTTGCAGTACTTGTATCAGACAAAATAGACTTCAAAACGAAGAAAGTAGAAAGAGATAAAGAGGACATTACATAATGATAAAGGGGTCAGTCCAACAAGAAGATATAACCATTATAAATATATATGCACCCAACACAGGAGCGCCAGCATATGTGAAACAAATACTAACAGAATTAAAGGAGGAAATAGACAGCAATGCATTCATCTTAGGAGACTTCAACACACCACTCACTCCACAGGACAGATCAACCAGACAGAAAATAAGTAAAGACACAGAGGTACTGAAAAACACTCTAGAACAGATGGACCTAACAGACATCTACAGAACTCTACACCCAAAAGCAACAGGATACACATTCTTCTCAAGTGCACATGGAACATGTTCCAGAATAGACCACATACTAGGCCACAAAAAGAACCTCAGTAATTTCAAAAATATTGAAATCCTACCAACCAACTTCTCAGATCACCAAGGTATAAAACTAGAAATAAATTTTAGAAAGAAATCAAAAAGGCTCACAAATACATGGAGACTTAACAACACTCTCCTAATTAATCAATGGGTTAACGACCAAATCAAAACAGAAATCAAAGAATATATGGAGACTAATGACAACAACAACATAAAGCCACAACTTCTGTGGGACGCAGCAAAGGCAGTTCTAAGAGGAAAGTATATTGCAATCCAGGCCTATTTAAGAAGGAAGAACATTCCCAAATGAATAGTCTAAAGACACAATTACTGAAATTGGAAAAAGAAGAACAAATGAGGCCCAAAGTCACCAGAAGGAGGGACATAATAAAGATCAGAGAAGAAATAAATAAAATTGAGAAGAATAAAACAATAGAAAAAAATCAATGAAACCAAGAGCTGGTTCTTTGAAAAAATAAACAAAATAGATATACCCCTAGCCAGACTCATTAAGAGAAAAAGAGAATCTACACACATAAACACAATCAGAAATGAGAAAGGAAAAATCACGACGGACCCCACAGAAATACAAAGAATCATGAGAGAATATTATGAGAATCTATATGCTAACAAGCTGGAAAACATAGAAGAAATGGACAACTTCTTAGAAAATACAACCTTCCAAGACTGACCAAGCAAGAAACAGAAAAACTAAACAGACCAATCACCAGTGACGAAATCGAATTGGTAATCAAAAAAGTACCCAAGAACAAAACCCCTGGGCCTGATGGATTCACCTCTGAATTCTACCAGACATATAGAGAAGAAATAACACCGATTCTCCTTAAGTTTTCCAAAAAATAGAAGAGGAGGGAATACTTCCAAACTCATTCTATGAAGCCAGCATCACTCTAATACCAAAACCGGGCAAAGACCTCACCAAAAAGAAAATTACAGACCAATATCCCTGATGAACGTAGATGCAAAAATACTCAACAAAATATTAGCAAACCGAATTCAAAAATATATCAAGAGGATCATACACCATGATCAAGTGGGATTCATCCCAGGGATGCAAGGATGGTACAACATTCGAAAATCCATCAACATCATCCACAACATCAACAAAAAGAAGAACAAAAACCACATGATCATCTCCATAGATGCTGAAAAAGCATTTGACAAAATTCAGCATCCATTCCTGATTAAAACTCTCAACAAAATGGGTATAGACGGCAAGTACCTCAACATCATAAAGGCTATATATGACAAACCACAGCGAACATCATACTTAACGGCGAGAAGCTGAAAGCTTTTCATCTAATATCGGGAACAAGACAGGGATACCCACTCTCTCCACTGTTATTCAACATAGTACTGGAGGTTGTAGCCACGGCAATCAGACAAAACAGACATACAAGGCATCTGGATTGGTAAAGAAGAAGTCAAATTGTCACTATTTGCAGATGACATGATACTGTACATAAAAAACCCTAAAGACTCCAGTCCAAAACTACTAGAACTAATATCTGAATTCAGCAAAGTTGCAGGATATAAAATTAACACACAGAAATCAGTTGCTTTCCTATACACTAATGATGAACTAACAGAAAGAGAAATCAGAAAAACAATTCCATTCACAATTGCATCAAAAAGAATAAAATACCTAGGAATAAACCTAACAAAGGAAGTGAAAGACCTGTACTCTGAAAACTACAAGACACTCCTAATAGAAATTAAAGAGGACACTAACAAATGGAAATGCATCCCATGCTCTTGGCTAGGAAGAATAAATATTGTCAAAAAGGCTATACTACCTAAAGCAATCTACAGATTCAATGCAATCCCTATCAAACTACCAACAGCTTTCTTCAATGAACTGGAACAAATAATTCTAAAATTCATATGGAACCACAAAAGACCCCGAATAGCCAAATCAATCCTGAGAAGGAGGAATAAAACAGGGGGAATTACACTCCCTGACTTCAAGCTCTACTACAAAGCCACAGTAATCAAGACAATTTGGTATTGGCACAAAAACAGACCCACAGACCAGTGGAACAGAATAGAAAATCCAAACATTAACCCAAACATATACAGTCAATTAATATTTGATAAAAGTGCCTTGGATATACAATGGGGAGATGACAGCCTCTTCAGCAGCTCGTGTTGGAAAAACTGGACAGCTACATGTAAGAGAATGAAACTGGACTACTGTCTAGCCCCATACACAAAGGTAAACTCAAGGTGGATCAAAGACCTGAATGTAAGTCATGAAAACATAAAACTCTTAGGAAAAAACATAGGCAAAAATCTCTTGGACATAAACATGAGCAACTTCTTCATGAACATATCTCCCTGGGCAAGGGAAACAAAAGCAAAAATGAACAAGTGAGACTATATCAAGCTGAAAAGCTTCTGTACAGCAAAGGACACCATCAGTAGAACAAAAAGACATCCTACAGTATGGGAGAATATATTCATAAAAAACGTATCTGATAAAGGATTGACATCCAAAATATATAAAGAACTCATGCACCTTAAGAAACAAAAAGCAAATAATCCTATTAAGAAATGCACAGAGGACATGAATAGACACTTCTCTAAAGAAGAAATTCAGATGGCCAACAGGCACATGAAAAGATGTTCCATGTTACTAATCATCAGAGAAATGCAGATTAAAACCACAATGAGATATCACCTCACACCAGTGAGGATGGCCAACATCCAAAACACAAACAACAACAAATGTTGGCGAGGATGTGGAGAAAAGGGAACCCTCCTACACTGCTGGTGGGACTGCAAATTAGTTCAACCATTGTGGAAAGCAGTATGGAGTTCCTCAAAAAACTCAAAATAGAAATACCATTTGACCCAGGAATTCCACTCCTAGGAATTTACCCTAAGAATGCAGCAGCCCAGTTTGAAAAGACAGATGCACCCCTATGTTTATTGCAGCACTATTTACAATAGCCAAGAAATGGAAGCAACCTAAGTGTCCATCAGTAGATGAATGGATAAAGAAGAGGTGGTACATATACACAATGGAATATTATTCAGCCATAAGAAGAAAACAAATCTACCATTTGCAACAACATGGATGGAGCTAGAGGGTATTATGCTCAGTGAAATAAGCCAAGCCGAAAAAGACAAGTACCAAATGATTTCACTCATATGTGGAGTATAAGAACAAAGAAAAAATACTGAAGGAACAAAATAGCAGCAGACTCACAGAACCGACGGACGGACTAACAGTTACCAAAGGGAAAGGGACTGCGGAAAATGGGTGGGAAGGGAGGGATAAGAGGGAAAAAGGGGCATTACGATTAGCAGACATAATGTTGCGGGGACACGGGGAGGGCTGTACAACTCAGAGAAGACAAGTAGTGATTCTATAGCATCTCACTATACTGATGGACAGTCAGTGTAATGGGGTTGGTGGGGGGGACCTGATGAAGGGGTAGTTTAATAACCATAATATTGCACATGTAATTGTAGATTAATGATAATAAAATAAATTGTATATATATAAAAATTAAAATAAAATGAATCATCTCAAATATCATGTCTTATAAAAATTTTCATGGAGGGTAATTCTCTGCTTCATCCCAATTGGGGAATCGCTTATTTCTATCATATGTCAGCCTTGCAGAGTTATTGTGAGAGTCACTCAAGATAATGAGTAGAATATTTCCAACATGGTTTACGTCAGCCCACTCCTGACTTTCACTGAAGGTGGTTGTATATAGATGTATGTCTCTTTCCTCACACTTCTGAAAATGCCTACTTTTTGTGTCTCATCCTTCCGTTCCTCACAGTATTTAGCAGCATGTTGCCCATGAGAGACTCTGTGGTAATTTGTAGGAATGAGTAGGAGACAGGTCTTAATAATTGCCAGATCATAGATTGGGTGATGGGTCATTCACTCCTCATTTGCGTACTGGGTTCTGAAGAGTGCTTCACTCTAGTGGCTTTGGAACTACCACTTCATGGTGGAAGCCTCTTGCCTAAGGCTGCATAGAGAGTAAGTGCTGGGCGTGCTCCAGGTTCTGAAGATATACTAACAACTAAGACCACCATTGTGTCTGTCCTGAGGATTCCTACAGTCTGGTCAAGTCCCTGCTCCTGGTCTCATTTGAAGCATCTTGGGCTGGTAGGTACTTCCAATCATGGGATTTGCTGATCCCTAGAAAATCCATTGTGATCAGCAGCTAAAATAGTTGTGCTGAGAGCAGTTCCACTCCTGAGACTCAGGAGGGAATGAAGCCCCTGACAGGAGTGGCAGAAGGTAGGAGAGTGTGTGTGCCTGTGGGTGGGACAAGCAGGGACACACCCTGGAATGACAAAAGACAAGTGGGTAGGATCACGCACCAGGCAAAGTGGACTTGATGGACCTGTGATCTTCCCACTTCTGAGGCTGTCCATACATGTCCACACAGAGCAAGAACCAGCCAGAGCTCAGGGAATGCTCCAGACTTTCATCCTGACATCAGTGAGAGGCCTGGTGAGGTTGCTCTTTATTTTGTGAGCTTCAAGTTGTCATCACTGAAGAAGTGACACGCTTCCTCTCAGGACATGGCATTTTCCTACTTGGGTGGCAGATATGCTGTTTTACTCAGAGACAAACCAGGATGGAAGAGACCTGATATATGCTGAGGGCTTACTATGTACCTGGCAGAGATACCATTCATCTAATACTCACAATCTGATGAAGGGAATGATAATGGCTTCATTTTCTGGATGAGGGCACTGAGGCTCCACAGTGTAAGCCTCTTGCCTAAGGTTGCATAGAGAATAAGTGGCAGAGTCTGGGTTCCACACCAAGGCTGTCTGGGTTAGAGTTTTATTCTTTTCCCAAGGAAACAGATTGCTTATTTCCTCTGTACTGATGATTATTTCTGGAAGCTTCACTCTTGTGGCTTTGGAACTACCACTTCATCGCTCATCTGCTCATTTCCATTTCTTCCCTTGGCTTCCTCCTCAGGGTGGTTGGTGCTGGTGCTGGTTGGATGGAAGAAGTGACGTATAGGAAGGTATGAGCTCAGATTCCTAGTCAACGGTGCACCCTTTGAGCTAATTAACCCTAGTTCTGGTCATCATGGGATACAGATATTGGCAGGGAATCCTGGGGTTGTTTGGCCCTATTTCTGTTATTGGGCTATATGCTACCTAAATAATTTCCAAGAGATGGCTGGCTATCTCTTTCATTTTCAAAGTCCCTTAGGAAATGAGAGTGAATGGATTTTTAATTCTTCTTTAATGGCTTGTTACCCAGAACCAGGACAACGCCCTACTATTTAGCAACCATTTTTTACAAGCTCCTTGTTTCAACAACACTGAATTTCCATTTCCTTGATCTGTCACTTGTCCTTATTCAGCTACCAAGTTTTACAAAGTACTTTCTTTACAATGACCCTGTCTTAAGTAGGGATGACTAATACTTACTAGTTTCTGTATCTCTTATCCCTTACTTGGATCATGCAGAATAGACAAATCTGTGATAGGTGTTGACTCCTCCCTTTCACTAGCTGCATTACCTGGGCAGTTTCCTCATCTAGACGATGTAGATAGTGATATCTACCTTTCACCATGGTTATGTCCATTATTCAATGTGCACCATGCATCATGCATGGTGCTAGGCACCTGCGAGGTGCTGGGTATATACATTAGTGTCCCAACCTCTGTCATTTTTCTATTTATTCTGCTCTTGTCTAAACTACTCTACTTAATCAAGTTATGCTTTTATCTGTAGATCTAATTTTCTTTTACCTATATTCCATCAGGTATAGGTATATATCTTTGTCCTTTCTAGAAATCCCCAGAGAATAATAATACTTTAAAACTTAATGCAGTGATATTTTAGAAGACTGCTTTCACTCTCTTCCTTCCCTGCCCTTGTGTCTCCTTTCTCTTACCCTTTTGTGAACATTCTTGAAGTTCTTTAAAAAGTCACTTTGAATTATCTCTTCTAGAGAGATTTGGAAGACTAGCTTGTCTAAGAAAAAGACACCCTTGAAGAAATTTACGGAATATTCCAGGAAGAAGAGGGCTGGGAATCTCCATTTCCGCCTATCCCTTATGATTTCATTTCCGCCTCTCATCCTCTATGAGGATGTCCTGATCACTCCAGCCAGACTCATCTTCTCCTTTGAAAGCCTATGGCTACACTTGCAATTCAGTGAATATGTTGTATCTTTGTTGGTTAATAGGCACCATGTCACGGAAGAGCATAATAATACTCTTGTAGTATAATAGAAAAAAAAGTTCTTGTCTTAAAGGAGCATATAGCCAAATAGTCGATAAACATATGCAAATAGAAAATTATCATATAATTATCAGTAGCATAATAGGAAGTATGTGTAACAAGTTAAGGGAACCTGTATTAAGGGGGAATCAGTTCTATCTGGAAGGACAGGTAAGACATCAGAGTGCTGACAATTGAGTAGAGCCTTGAAGACTAAGGAGATCCTCAGGTGGAGAATAAGAGAAGGACTTTAAGAGGAGAGAGAAGAGCTTATGCAAAAGTGTGGGAGCAGGGAGAAGGGGGAAAAATAGGTATTGTGGTGTGGCTAGAATTTAGATGTCGCTTTGGGAAACTGGCTCTAGAAAAGGGTTAAAACACCAGCTGGGGTCAGGTTGAAAAAGACCTTTTATGCCCTGCTGGGGAATTTGGATTTGATCTTAAAGGCAGTATGAAGCCACTAGAAATTATTTGGCAGTAGGTAACAGAATTTGGCCTCTGTTTTAAGAAGGCTATTCTGGTGTTAGGATGGAAGAGGGGTGGAGATTGGAAATTAAGTCAACCACTTAGTTTGAAGGCCTATGCAGTCATCTAGTAGCTCAACCCAATGGTGGATTCTTTATCTTTCTTGTACATGAACTGTCAGCAGCATTTCACACAGCTGATTACTCCTTCTTCCTAGAAACATCCTCTTTACTTGACCTCCAGAACACACAGCCTTCTGGGTTTCCTCTAGGCTCCCAGACCGTTCCGTGTCAGTGAGGGTCTCTGACTCTAGACATTTCTAAGAGAAGACATTGAATGCAGGAGCTGATGACAGGATTGCTGGAAAGGCTGGGGGAGCAAGAAAGAGAAAGGCAAAGTTGCTCAAAGATTTTTAACTGCAGGAGCCATTGCCCCCAGATTCTGCTGTGTGTGCTGAGCTGCAGAAGCAGGAACCCAGGAGCTAGGTTTTCCTGCCACTGAGACCCAACACTACTGCTGTGGCTACCACCAACTGTGTTCCTGCTTTGTGTTGCAGCAGAAAACAGAACTGTGAAGAGAGTAGCTTTTCCTTTTTCCGCTGGTCCCCACTGGTATCCCCATTGGCAGAATCATACTGGGACGGGTGATAGGAGAAATAGAAATATAATTATCATGTTCTGGTTACCTACCATACATAGATAAGAAAGCAGGCCAAGAGTAAACAGCACGATCCACCCCTTTAGCTACTGTGAGCTTCCATGTCTATCCCCTATTCATGAGTAATTCCTTCTTTTCCTGTTGGTTCAGTGGTAGCATGAGAAGCTCAGAATAGCTAGGTATTAGTTTCAGCTTCCAATTCAATAGGACAATGGTTTTATCTCCTGGTGACAATTCCCTCCTTGGGAACCAAGGCTTCTGTATCAATAAAGCCAAAAGTTGTAGGGACACAAAGAAAATATTCTGCGATGGCCAACTGGGTGTAATGAGAGGACCACTTTGCTTCTTGATTGCTGAACCTTTGTATTGTGACCACATATTGGTTGAATTCACATCCTGGAAGACAGTACCACAGCCTCGCAGAGTGTTGGCTCCCAGCTAGTACTGTCATTGAACCTGTGAGAGTCCCTTCAACCACGGTGTCAGGCCAGCTGCTTCTGGGTGATGAAGTTTATGGCAAGATCACCATTCCACCAAATTACGCATTACTGCATTTCGTTTGCTGTGAATTGAGTTCCTTTGTTAGAAGTAATCTTGTGTGGGATACCATGGCAGTGAATAAGGCATTCTGTAATGGGAAGATTTTGATTCTAGCATAATCACTGCAGGCAGGAAAGTGATTGTAATGAGAAGAAATTGCTTCCTGTACATGATGGGAGGGGTGCAATGTGATCAACCTGCCATCAGGTGCCATACCAGGGCTCTGTGCTGGTCTCTGATATTGGCAGGCTGGGAACTTAGCAGGGATGACATCCATGTCAGCCTTAGTGAGGGAAAGGCTATGCCATGCTGCAGCAAACTCTTCATCTCTGCCACAATGGCCACTTTATAGGGAGCCCACAGAGCAATCACGGGGATCTGGGGAAAAAGGCTACGGCTTCAACAGAAGGCCATCTTGCTCATCTCATCATTGAGTCTCCTTTGTAGTAAATATCATTTGACGAACATTCACACAGGACACAAACATCCACTTTGCCAATTTCAAGAGGTCCAAACACATACTGGTTTCCCTGTTCTCTAAATGCTGAAATGCCCCAGCTTTCAATCCTCGTATCTCTGCTCTATCCACACTCTGTCTCTGGGTGATCTAATCTAGTCTCACCTCTTTATATACCATCTAATCACTGACAACTCCTGAATTGATATTTCTAGACTAGACGCCCTTACCTGAACCCCAGGCTCATTCATCCAGCCGACTAATTGACTTCTCCATTTGAATTCTTTTAGGCTTCTCAAACTAATATCCAAAGTGAAACTTGCAGTCTTTCCTCCAAACCTCCTCCTCCTACAGTCTTCATCTTCTGAAATGGCCATGGTGCTTCCAGTTGCTTATTCCCATGATCTAAGGGTCATCCTTGGCTAGTCTCTTTCATTCACACTCCATAACCAATTTGTCAGCAAATCTTCATGGCCCTACTTTCAAAATATATTTGGATCCCATCCCTTTTCCTGTGCCTGTTGTTTGTTCTGGTGTGACCCATACCATATGTAACCTGGATGGTTTCCCTTTTGCCCCCTTGCTGCATTTCTCAACACAGCAACCCAAGTGATTCTGTTCAAACCTCAGTTCTCTTTTAAAATCTTCCAGAAGCATCCCATCTCACTTAGTAATAGCCAGGCCTTACAATGGCTCACAAGTCCCAGCGAAATCTTAGCCTCCCAAAGGCTCCCTGACTTCATTATTGCTGCTTTCCCCCATCTCAGCTCTAGACTCATTGGCCTCCTTGCCGTTTCTTGAATATGCCAGGCACACTCTTGCCTCGGGGTCTTTGCCTTTGCTGCCTCCTCTGCCTGTAATATGTATTATCCAGAGAGCCACATGACTTAATTCCTCAGCTCATTCCACATTTTGCTCAAGTGTCGGTTTTCATAGAGGACTTTCCTATGCCTCTTAGTTACTGCTGCAACCTGCGTGCCCCTGGAACAGCCCTGTGTATCAGCGCTTACTCTTCTCCTGTTTATTTTTCCCCCATAGCACTCACCCTCATCCGACTACTGTGTTATTTACCTACTGACTTGTTTATTTATCTCCCTACCAGAATATGAACTTTATGAGGGCAGAAGAAGCTGGTTTGTTTTCTTCACTGCTGAATCCACAGCCCTTGGCAAACAGAATGTGTTCCATACATATTGAATGACTGAAAAGATTATTAGGACTTGAAATTGGATTAATATGTCTGCCACACATTTCAGAAGACTCGATGTCTATCTTGCTGTGTGTTGGGATGAAGGCAAAATTAGAGTCATGCTGAGCTTCTGTTTTGAGCTACAGAGTTGGTGATACACCCTTATCAAAACCAAGGGAGTGGATAACAGTTTTGTGAAATTCCATGTATTATGTATGTTGCTATCTCTTGGACTGTTCTGTTGGTATCTATTGTACTATTTCCTTGTCTCAATTAGATTGTAAAGTCATGGTGGGCAGGGAGCACTGTTTATATTATTCTGAGTTTGGCACATGTTCCACACAGTTCTACATACCCTGTTGGTGCCCAGACATTCTTGTACTGGGGATCAGTTGGGCTGTGGACTACAAATGTTCAGTTTCTGCTCCCTGGGGGCAGTGCTCCGTGAAGTGGGAGGAGGACCCTGGGATTCAGTCTCAGACTGAGAAATACACTATCACAGGTGGTCCCGAGGAGTATGGTTTAGCATCCTTGCTATGTCGCCATTGTCAATGACTTCTAGCAAAGAACGTTGTTGTCCCTATTCAATTGGATGGAAACAAAGAACTAGCAGATAGGGGCAGGAATGAGGTGGTAAGAGGTGAGGGGGACCTGGAGGGGGTGCATGGATTTAAAGGCACCAAGATTTCAGGAAGGTTTAATGAGCTAAAGTAATTTTCCTTCAGAGTAAAATTGTATAGGCTTTAAAGGTCCTGACGTCACTGAATGTGCTTATGGACGAGAGCATCCTAGTGATGTGTGGATTTGCTGATTGTGCATTACCCTCTCAGAGGACAGGGATCCCCCAGGGCTTCCTGCCTTCCTTCCAGAAGCTGAGTGAAGGAGCCAGGTGAACACTTGGGGTCTGATTTGCAGCCACCTGTATTGCAGTTGAGGTCTACAATGGACACGTATTTTTTAGAAGGAGCTTAGCAATTCTAGAGTCTGAATTCCTCCTTTTTCCTCACCAAGTAAGGGTTACTCTTGGAACTCTTATCTCCTGAAGAATAAGCATCATAGTAACTCTTCATATTTGAATAGTACAGTTATAAAGGAGATCAGTTTCCCTTCTTGTATATGAATCAGTGACCCTGTAAGGTTAGCAGGGGAAAGGGTGTCATTCTCCCTATTTTAAGAAACAAGCAAATTCTGAAAATGTAAATAAGTTGCTCAGTCTCACAGGAGCATGTGGTAAGACTGGGTTTTGAGTACAGCCCTCTGGTCACAAGTGCTCTGTCTTTCCGTGCTGCCATGCGAGCAGGCAGGCGGCTGGACCCAATGGAGAAAATGAATTTATAGACATGGGGGAATTTAGAAGGTTCCCCAGGTGGAATATGGATCGAAACATCTTTGACTGCAGTGCTGAGTGCAGGTACCTCCCCTCACACAGAATGTGGGTAGGGAGAGTGTCAAAAGCTCCCTTGCCCCAAACATGACCCTCCCCAGCCCTGCCAGAGACTCGGACTCCTTAATTCAAATACGGATAAACCTGGAAGCAGCAGGTTAAGGGACATTTCCATTTCATGAGGACAGGAATCATTTCTCTTTTGATCATTTTACCCCAAAATCTTATGCTGTGCTTGGCAAAAGGCAGAAATAGATGAATGAAGGAGAGAAGGGAAAATGAGAAAGAAAGACATTAGTTACTGGCATCGTGTGGGTCTAAAGATCAGACAGTTAGCTGAGGGCTAGCCTGAGCATCTGGGGGCAGCTGAAGACACTCAGTGTCTGGGGACAAGATAATTGAAGGTAGGTGGTCAACAGAGACAGCATCCACTGATTTTGTAAAAGGCTATCCATGTCCCTTACTGTCACTTTGTAAGTCCTTTGTTATAATGTACATTAATAGAGATTATTTATTATATATGATATTACATATATACACCTAGTAAGTCTCTTGTTATAATGTAGTCCCTCATTGTTATCACCCTTTTCACTCTTATAAAACTCTTCAGCTGTCCGTAGTTGGCCACAGGCCGGGCTTCCTCCGTCGCTCCTCCAGGATCCCATCATCCTGTGTGCCTTCTTTCCCATCTTGGCACAGCCTGTGTCTACAAGGGGCTTGTGTGCATATGACATTGTGCTCAGCACATGACTGCCCTTGCCTCAAACGGCCTGTTCTGCTTTACTTCTGTGCTGTTTATTATAACTAGAATGGCACCTTTCCCTCAGGCTTTTTGTCTGTTTTTGTCCAATTAAGAAAAAAGAAAAAGAAACACAGAAAGCACATTCCATTTTAGTATATCCAAATTCTTACTGTATGAAGTCCCACCTCATAGAATCTTTCCTTCATGAAGATTTTGCGGATCACATTTTCTGGACTTAATTGCTTCCTCTTTTCTACTCCTGTAGCACATTATCTGTACCTCTCAGATACATTTATCATCTCATCCCTTCTTTTATTGTCATACATCTATAATTCATTCAGTGGACCTGACATAGTACCTGCCGTGTGCCAGGCATTGTATTAGGCACTGGAGATGCGGAGCTGAATGAGACCTGACTTATGATCTCAAAGAGGACACAGTCTAACAGGCAAAACATTCAGAGAAGTCACATTAACCCAATGTGATAAAAGCTGTAAAAGAGGTATGAACACAGTGTTCTTCCAGAGATGATATCAGATGCCATTTAAGGTTATTTGTGTGTGTGTGTGTGTGAACCTATATATATTATATACATATATTATCTCCCTCTCTCTCTCTCTCTCTCTCTCGCTAGTTGTGTGCCTTGCATAAGGGGTGATGCAATTTGCGGAGCTCTTAGGGCTTAGTTTCCTCATCTGTAAAGTAGGGATATTATGTTACACCTGCTTAGTCTTAAATACATATTATATGTCTGTGTATATGCAAATATAAATAAACATACATATATACACACCCACACCCTTTATTAGATATATTTGTACATATACACACATGCATATATTTAGGGACTTCTGTGTGTGTGTGTCTGTATGTATATAGCTTATATTAAGAGAGAAGTGCTATTTACTCATGAATTATTCCAATTTATTTTCATTTATCCTGCTGTCTAAAATCTGCCCCCCGCCCACCCCAGGATTGGACACAGTTAGGTCATAAAGGAACTTACCTGACAATGCTTATGTGACAAACCTAGGTCTCCCAACAATTTGTCTAGTCCTTTTCTCATTACACACTTCTGTTTCCCATTTTTTGTCCAAGAACAAAGAAAACAAAGCTGTCTTCATCCCTGGGCCTTGAGCTCTAGGACTCTCCCTGACTCCCAGAGTTTAGCAGGTGCTTTTCCAATTCATACAAGAGGAGCTCAGAAATATTTGTGGAATTACTGAATAAATGATATACTCCTTGAGGGCAAGGACATGCTTTTCTCCTTTCTGTATGCTTGCTCAGTGCCTTGCATACAACAAACTCACATAAACAACAAACTCATAAAAAGTGCTGAATGCATTAGAGCAGAACAAGCGTGGTTATGCAGCATAGCACTGGTGGGAAGGCTGACTCTCTGTCTTGCTAGCTGTGTGCCTTGGGTGGGCTGGGGGGTGTAATTTGCTTAGCTCTTAGGATTCAGTGTCCTCATCTGTAAAATGAGGATATTATACCTGCTGAGTCTCAAAAGCTTGCTGTGAAGATTGAGAAGCAGCCAGCATAGGATTTAGCACATAGTAGGGGTTAAGTTAATGTTTGATGCCCGATTTTCCTTCTTTGATTTGACTGCCAACTTTCATCTGGGGGGATCTGCTGGAGAGGTGTCGAGTCAGGCTTTACTGTGAATCCCAGACTGGCAGCCACAGCCATTGCCTGGTGGTTCCGAGGTGTGCTCGCATCTGCTCTCTCTAGTCTGAGTACTTGCCCAGCAGCCTGGGGCTTGGTAGTGGGTTTCCCGCTCCTGCTTTCAGTTTCCTTCCCTGGGCGTTCCCCTCTCTCCGGGGGCCTTCGGGAGTCTCTGATGGTGGGAGAAACCAGGGTTGGGTGGGCTTTTTTCACTCTTGGTTTTGTTTGCTTGGATATTGACAGAATATCTTGAGGCTAAAGGTTACATTACCATCTCTTCATAGCTCTATTACTGTCTTTCTGTGCCTTATCCAGGGGAAAGGAAGTTTCCAGCCCCTAGTTCTCAGTGTTGGGACCTTCCCTCTGGAGAATGCTGGGGTAATTTTACTGAGACATCCTCCTCATACCTCTCCTACTCCCTGTGTTCTTTGTCATGTCCAACTCAGTTTAAAGGAAAGCATGCTTTTCTAGACCAGGATCTCATGATGGGGGGAGGGTGGTGTCACCCACGTGCAGAGTTGGGAGAGAAGTCATGGTGTGATGGAGTCACAGGAAGATGTCTGGACCCTACCCAGGACCCACCCAGACTAGCTGGACATGGGACAGGGAGTCTGCATTACAGGGGCTCCCCGTCTCCAGCTTCCTGCGGGGAATGGGAAGAGCAGTGCCCTAGGCACTTGGTCAATGTTGCACACTACTGGGACTTTACCTTGAGTCACTTCCTCTCTCTGTGCCTCAGTTTCCTTATCTGTAAAATGAGGGGAGACTAGATTAACACCATCTCCTTCTTAAGACTGATTTACCACCAAAACACCATTATCTTTCACTGGCTCAAAAATATTATTTTTAGGAGCCTTTGACATATCAAGCCTGCCTGTAAGGGAAGCAGAAGTATAAAACAGGAATCTTGCCTCAAGTTATCCAGAATCTATTTGAAAAGACAGATCATATGATGTCTAGAATTTATCAAGATAGTGTCCTTTAAGTGGCAAATTATGTAGTTCAGTTTTAAGTGTGATAGGACTTCGAAAGAGGAGGAACACTGATGTCTGGGACAGTCCTGGGAGGCTGCCCAAAAAAGGTGGACTTCAAGCTGTTTCTTGAGCAATAGGTAGACACATGCAGGCAGTAATGAAAGGACTGGGCACAGGCAATGATATAAGAATACAGCACAAAAGAAAGAAACAGATGTGAGAATGGGTTTGATTTATCTGCATCACGTTGAGACTTGGATTGCTAAAGGAGAAAGGAGAGGACAGTTTCCTGAGAACTGTGGAAGAGTGGTTGGGGGAGTGTGTGTGGGTGTGGAGTGCCTTTCACACCAGGCTAAAGAGTCTCGGTTTCATCCACAGGAGGAGGGAGCCAGTAGATTTCTGACCAACAAAGTGTATGGATTATGAGGCAAAATTGGAACCATCTACCATGAAGGCAGAGTTAATATTCATAAATGTGTGGAAGGATGTGTTTGTCTGGCTTTTCCACGAAGCAGATGCCAACATGAGACTAGATGCATGAGAAACATATTAAGGACAGACAAGACGGAGGGAGGGAAGGAGAGTGGTTCAAGCACTGGGTAAGGACACTGACAGAATGGGAACAGCTCTGGGTTCTTAGAAGGGCTTTCCAGGCTCAGTTATTTGTTAGAAGCTCTGTTAATTAGGCGGAACTCTTACCCCAACATCACTTTTTGCTTTCTATGTGGATTTTGCACCTCCTGGAAATCATTTGCCATCCCTGAAGGCTTGATGTGGGGAGAAAATGGAATGGTCTAACTTGCTCCTACAGAGCTCTAGATGGGTGTTCTGACCTATTTCTAGAAGAGCAGAGTTTGGAGTTTGTCTAGAATTTGGAATGGCCTGCACATAAGCCACCCATGTTTTGACATGGTGACTGTGAGAATGAGTTTGTAGATGAAAAAAAGGGGAGAAGAATTCTGGTGTCTGTGTGTAATCATTCAACAATCAGGAATTATCAGCACTTTGCTAGGCATTTGGTTGGGGAGGGGGTGGATAAGTCCCTTATCTGCATTAGCCCCTGGGCTTATTCTTAACAAGTAAGAAAACTGCCCCTGAATGGGAGCAGCAAGGGTCACTGAGTGAGTGTGCAGAACAATTCTTTGCATAGGATACATGCTCCTTGTTATGCTTTGCTAACAGGACAGATAGCTTGGTTAGAGCCTACTGTCCTACAAATAGCCAAGCCATTGATATTTTTCTTGGCTTGTCTGTTTCTTGACATCCCACCATTTCCCAACACAGGATGCAACCTGAGAGGAGACCCAGGAGATTTTTCAGTCATGGTCCTGCTGAGAAGTCGAATGTCCCAAACCAATTTTGCCATGGACTTTCTTTGACCCATAATGGGTCACATCCTTGCTTCTAATTTTTTTAAATTTATATAAAAGAAATGGTGCTGACTGGCCCCATGGGGTGTTGGATGAGGATAAATCTCAAAGTGAGTGTTTTCTCTTCAATTAAGTGCCATAAAAGTGTTCAATAAAATGGCTGATTATTTTTCCTTAATCTTCAGTGGATACCTAGAATGGGAAAGCCCCATCTTGGTAGCAGAACTTCATTATCTCAGAAAGAGTTTAATAGCTGCTGTGCAAATGAACTGGAGGAAGTTAAATTGTGGAATGGGAAGGAGCTGAGAAAAGTGAAATGAGTTGTGCATTAAATTTAGATAAACACAATTATGTGTAACTGGATTATCTTGCGTGCAGGCAGGCACTGTATATTAGGCACCTGCGTTTTGATTAAAATCGATTCAGGTGCATACACTTAGCTTCCTTGTAGATAAGGAATTGTGCCTAAGCCCTGCCCAGACATGTGAGGGGCAGGCAGGGAAACATCTGGTGTCCAAGTCCCCAGCTGGAGAAGTTTAAAGAGCACAAGTCCAGACAAACCAGCGCAGGAGTATTTCAGAAAACTGCTAACCCTGTTCCAGGCAGCTGCAGCTCTCTGTCGTGGACAGCTTCCCTCTGGGTTTCTTGATTTCAGCTGGAGTCGGGAAAGCAGTCCTGGAGTCCAGTGACCCCTTTACTCCATGTTAGGGACAGATGCCATGGTAGATGGCAAGTGGCATCAGAGGATGCTGGAGACTGAGCCTGCCTGCCAGTCGAGTGTTTCTGGCTGCTGAGGCCCTAATGATGGAAACAAAATCTCTGACCTCCTCTGTAGACAGATAGAATCAGGCCAACTTCCTTCTTACTCTGTTAGGTTCAGGTCTGTTATCAAGTTCAAGCTCATGCCATTTGCTGCACGAGTTGAGAGACAAGGTGTTGGGGCAAGGAAAGCACCTTTATTTGGAAAGCCAGCAGACTGAGAAGGTGACAGACTAACGTCCTAAAGAGCCATCTTAACTTAGGGTTGATTTTCAAGCTTCTTTTGTATTAGGGAGGGAAGAGCGGGAGGGGGCTGAGGTTAGGAGGTGATGATCCACCTCAGATATCTGGACGTCAGCAAGGGTCTGAGGAGGCTGGTGAAACTCCTTGTCCCTGGTTGGTTGACTCCAGTCATTTTGTTGACACGGACCTGGCCATGACGTTCCTGTAAAGCCTTGACAATCCAATTGTCATTTTTGTGTAACGGGGGACGTGAGTTTCGGGCAAGGGACTGTTTGCATCACTCTTGAGCCCTGAGCAAAATTCCTTTTGATGATTAACAAGCCTATGTGCAGGGCTGCAGGGCTGAGCAGAAGCTTTTTGGCCCAAGATGAAGGCAGTAAAGGAGACAGAGACAACCTGAAGGCAGAGATGCCAAGCCTTTGCACTCTGTTACAGGTCTGCAAGTCAGTTATCTTCACGTTGAAAGCAAGCCCATCCTCTGATCTCTGGGTGTCCATATGAGTGCACAGAGCCATTGGGCCTGTGCCTGACCTTGAAGGAGGACAGATGTGGAGAAACAACTGTTGATAGCCAGTTAATTTCTGTTGGCATGTTTTATTTCAAATGCAAAGCAATTTTGTTGGGATTAAAGTAAATGCTACTAGTTATGGAGATGCATTAAATGAATAACTGTTTCCCCTTGCTTGATCCTATAATACCCCTCAACTTAACGGATAAACGCTAAGCCCTCCCCCTGGGTGATTTGAGATGTACAGTATATTGTTACACAAACTAAAGTAAGCTTCCTTTTTTCCCTCTTGTCCCTCTCCTGTGCCCTCCTCCTCGACCCCTCACAGGTCATACTTATCCTGACGAAGCTCTATGACTTCAACCTGGGGAGTGTGACGGAGAGTTCATTGTGGAGGTAAGTGGATTAGAAATTCTTAACAAACTTCTCTGGCTTGGCTCACATGAGGAATGCCAGCTAAGCAGTGGGGGAGCATGTTTTGGAAGGAGAAGGCCCTCCTTCTGGAAGCCCTTTTAAATGCCTCAGGTGGAACTGAGGGCCCCATGTGTGAATGCCCTTAGCATTCCGCTGCCCTTCTGGGGCCTGTCACACATTCTTGTTGGCAGTGTTGTTACTTCTGCATCCTGGCCGTGTCTCATTCTGCTTGGAGAACAAGGGTCTGGTTGGAGAGATCAGAGGAGCGTGCCTGAAACACACAGATGTCATGGAT